>JAWDGP010003588.1:117500-172500 GCA_033675545.1 Elysia crispata
TGTAGAAATTCGATTTGTTACACTAGTATTCTGCTCTGGAGAAATTTAGAAAACATTCTTGGTTTAGTTATTTATCTCAATCAATGTCTTTTAACTCCGTAAGCCCATAGATCACCGGTTTTATCCTCAAAATGTTCTTTCCTTTTCTCCCGGGTTTCTCTATATGCGCATAAAGTTATATTTATTCCTGAAGTATGAATTCGATCCTTTTTGCCTGTTTAGAATGTGTAATGTACTTTGTCTGGCTCATTCTGCATAAAGCCCTTATTTTTTGCCTTCTTTCAATTTTAAGACATGTTTGAGTTATGATACTCAAGTGGTAGCATTAGTCCTCATTCAAAACTTGCACAGTGAAATATTCATTTTCATATATAACATGTCCCAAAAGATCTTGCTACATTGTGGATGAAATTGGAACCTTTTTGTGGATAAACTGGTGGACTATCTTTCATTGAAATTCTCAAGATGGAAAACAAAAGAACAGACTAGAAAGTAGAAAGAAAAAAATTGCAAAGATATTCTATCTTGAACGACTTTTACAGGAAGACGCATTTAACATAGCTGTACTTGATTATAATAGATACAGAGGCAAAAAGGAGCTTTCTATTGAGGAATAAGTTGCTTGAAACCAGCAAAACCTTTAAAGATTTAAGTGAATGCGATTGCACCTCCTGAGCGGTATAGTAACACAAACGAAAAAAAAAAGAGGAGAGAGGAATAAGATGACACAGAATGTACAGATAATAGAGGCGTATATAAAAAGATATATAAAATATATAAATGAAAAAAAAAAACAGGCTTTACTTATTGAAAATGAAAGGCTTCCCTCTCTAGTTATGTGTCTTAATCTGTCTTTACTAAATACGACATACTCAGAAAAAATCGTTCCGTAAGAGAAACTAGCAAGGGCTGATCTAAAATTATTTTCAACCCTTTTCTCTCCCCATCTATACCGTTCTTGCCGGCACCCATCACAGCCATGTCCCTGAAAATGAAGTCATCAAAAAAGAATCAATCGGCAACTATCTAGCTATAACACCTTTACAGCCGCATTGACCCTGCGGATCGGGTCATAAGCTCTTCGCACTTTTACTCCGATGAGGTTGATTGTGGGCTGACACCCTCGCACGTCCTCCTGTATGGAGGATTCACAAGACGAGTGATTCTCACCATTTTTACCTCCTCTCTCTCTCTCTCTCTCTCTCTCTCTCTCTCTCTCTCTCTCTCTCTCTCTCTCTCTCTCTCTCTCTCTCTCTCTCTCTATCTCTCTCTCCCCCCCCCCCCCCCCCCCAAATGAATGTGAGCAAATATTTTTGCCTTTATATTCTTGTTGAATTTTCTCGTTTTATCGTGGTTTCTTTTGTCGTTGCTATGATTTTCATTCCAGGCTTTCGGAATTCTCTTTCTGGTGATTTAGATCACCGTTGACATTTTCAATCTATCTCGTTCACTTACCTTCAATTCTTTGTCTTGTCTCGCCATCTCTAGTGCCTTTCCATATATACATATATATATTCGTGCTTGTTTTTCTGCTCGTCTGCCTTTCTAATTATGTTCATGTCTGTTTTTCTGCTTGTCCTTTTTTTATCAGTCTGTTTTTCTTCTATCTCTCTTTCTCCGTCAGTCTGACTGTCGCTCTCTCTCTCACCCTGTTGTTCTTCTATCTATGTTTCTCTTTCTGTCCTTCATTCTGCATGTCGGTGTCTTTCTCAGCCTGTTGTTCTTTTCTCTCTGTTACTCTTTTCGCGCTTCAGTCTGTCTGTCAATGCTTTTCTCAGCCTGCTGTTCTTTTCTCTCGATCTATCTCTCTGTGTTTCAATCTGCCTGTTCGTGTTTTTAAGCGTACATTAATTTATCTCTCCTTTTCTTCATTGAAAATTTAGTAACTTACAGTGTGAAGCTTTATAAAACAGTTTGCCACTTTTAAGCCTACTGACAAGATCTTTCCCTGGCTACTGTTAGGTTCTTGCTTTTATATCTGAGTGAGGCAAGAAGTGGAAAGTCGCTTACATAGGCTCAATTTTGCAACTGGTCCATACAGGATGTGAATGTCAGCCTGAGAAATGTTTTGTCAGTCCAGCCAGGAAGAAAAACAAAATGGCACCATCGCTCTCTTTTCGATAATGAAATAGCAAAAAAAAAAAGTTTCCTTTCACTGACTAAAGGACCCTTGAACCGTTATCATTAGATCTTGTATTCTGTAATATCCTCTTCTCACTATCACCTTGCTTTCAACAAAATCAATGACTTTCTACCGTTTATGGTGGAAATACTTTTACTATAAATAAGCTTAAATAGCCCCAAGCGCCAAAGAATTTTTGGAAGCCTCCTCATCAAAATGACGATAATAGTAAAGCCATTTTGAAACAGAGGTCTGTAGAATATGACGCGTAATTGCTCATCGTTAACATGTGTAAATCAGAAACCGTGCTGTAAGCCTTTCTCAAGTCCCCTCGGCTTTAGAGTCTGGCTACAGAAAACAGACAGGTCTTTGCTGATCACGAAACGTTGCTATCGATAGGAATCGAATGAAACGAAGCGAATCAGATGGGTGAGAAGCCGGGCTGTGAATTGTGGAGCTCCCCAGACTGACGAGTTGGGAGGGGGGTGGGGGTGGGGGATTATAGAGACAAAAGAGAGCGAGACGTGAGAGGGATTGGACGCTGCCAGGGTAAGCGTGAGTCAACACTGCTCTGCTGTTTCAACTCGCTTGCAACATTTTAGGCTAAAGTTCAGGTGGACTTGGGGAAGTGACCGGCGTGACAGATTAAAATGTTTTCTCTAGGAGAAGGAAGAGTGGAAAGGAGGTGAGGGAGCAGGTAGATAACTGGCAGACGCTATTTGAAATAGAAATTGATGAAAACAGAAATTTTGTAGGAAATTGGAAGAGAGGGAAAGGGAGAGAGAGAGAGAGAGAGAGAGAGAGAGAGAGAGAGAGAGAGAGAGAGAGAGAGAGAGAGAGAGAGAGGAGGAGGAGGAGGAGAAAAGGCAGGCGTGAAGCAGGGGATCGCAAGTAAACCTGAGTGAGAGGATGGGTGAACTGAACGACAGAGAAAGAAAGTATAATAAAGAAAGAGGAAGACATGCAGATAGACAAATGGTGAAATATAACATGATATAAATAGATTCCACCGAAGTAGGAACATACTACAGTAGGTATATACTTTTAAGTCATAAAGCACTAAGGTATATTTCAAGAATCTTACTTACTTATCCCGATTCCGACGTTTGATGATATGGCGGTATCACATGTTAATATAATTCTTATGTATGGCACAAAAATTGTCTTCAACCCTCAGATATGATCATTTAAGAATATTAAAATTGTCTATTAATTTAGAACACAATAGTTACATAAAATACAATTTACTATTTTTCTCTTATCCAACACAATGATAAAATTACGAAACCTTGAAGGGCTGTGTTTTTTGTAATTTCATGTAGGCGGCGATATAATTACATCTGTTTGCTGTCTGTAAAATGAAGTGAAAATGAGGGGAAACACATCGCAGACAGGCAGTCAAGACGAGTGCTTTATATTTCATCAGAGCTGAAGAAATCTGTCCTCCAAATTGCTTTTCGATGATTCTTTTTTTGCAGATGTTCAGTGCGATTTGTGTGTTTACATGACTTCACAATTTCTTTTCATTTGAGAATATAATCTATAAATTTCAATAGAAAAAGAATGACATAAAACACTATACATACGAAATGAAAGCGTAACATTATCATGCTTCTAATAGCAGACATCACTGTTTCTTTATAAGTCCAGGTAAAAGAAGAATTTTAAATGTGGTTTCATTTAATTATGTTCCTTTCTAGAGTTTTAAAGACATTGATGGAACGTGAGGGAGGTTTTTTCCCCAAAAGGTAACAGTAGTTTCCAAAGGAAAATTTCTATTCATTCAGGAGATCAGATCTTGCAGCTCTCACACCCTCTAATGTGGCTGATATTGACATTTTTCGCCCAACATTATGCCTACTAGTATGCGGACCTCTAATCACGATCATGCTACTAAACCTGACAAATGTTGACATTTTTCGCCCAACATTATGCCTACTATATATGGACCTCTAATCACGATCATGCTACTAAACCTGACAAATGTTGACATTTTCCACCTAACATGATGCCTACTAGTATGCGAACTTCTAATTACGATCATGCTATTAAACCTGACAAGTGTTGACATTTTTCGGCCAATAATATGCCTACTAGTATGCGGACTTCTAATCACGGTCATGCTACTAAACGTGACAAGTGTTGACATTTGTCGCCCAACAATATACCTACCATTATATGGACTTCTAATCACGATTATGTTATTAAACCTAGGAGATAATAACGAGACAGAAAATAATTTCCTCTCTCGATTTATGTTCCTCTTAATGAGAGAGATTTCCAGAAATTACATCCAGCAAAAGACACTCTTACTCAGAATACATTTTCAAAAATAATAATAATCCGAGGGATATTGAAACTTTTTTTTCAACAAATAAGTCATTCCATTCCCCAGTGGTCTACAAACTTTTTACATTCAAAAAGGCATTATTCATACTATTGACCCAGTTCTAAGACGTTTGCAAAAATGTCTTACAGCGGATCCAAATAAAAAGATACCGCACCAGAAATGATAATTAAAGGTGGTCTTAAAAATAATGCAGAGTTCTCAACCTCATCAATATTTAATTAGAAATAGCATCGTGTTAAACTATCTTTTTGCTCAAATTAATTCATTTGAAATCAATTTTGCAAGGGAGATTTAAATAAGAAAATGACGTGCTTTTAAGCAAGATGAATCGAATATTCCATTTCTCTGGACGTTTTCCGCGGTTGCAAAATTCCCCACGCAAAAAGAAAAGAGACATTTCAAATATTTTTGTAAAATAATTTTAATTACGATTGGCTTTTTTTCTCTCTCTCTTGTTCTAAAGATGCAAATAAATAATGCAGAGTACTGTACCGACGCAGTATCTTATAAGATTAACAGCTCTTATCTGTACCTAGGTCTATAAAATCAAAGAACAAGTTACATTACAAGAATTAATTACTTTTTGTTCAAGTCAGAAGTCTGTGAATACCAAGAAAATATTATTGGCTTTGACTTTTGAAAAACATGTCTTCATCAGCTTCTCCTTCACTCAATTCTGACTCTCTTATCGTCTTTCTTGTCTTTCTGCATCTCTGTTTCACTCTGTCTTTGTACGCCGCTCTCTCTCTCTCTCTCTCTCTCTCTCTCTCTCTCTCTCTCTCTCTCTCTCTCTCTCTCTCTCTCTCTCTCTCTCTCTCTCTCCTTTTTTTGGTCCTCTTCTCTTTTAAAGCCAGTTTTTTTTTTCTATTAACCTTTACCTTCCTGCCAACTTGTCACCCTGTTTTACCCTCACTCCTATCCATATCTGCTTTCCTTAATTAGCCCTCTAACCCCTTCCCTCCATCCCCACCAGTAATGACTTTTCGTCATAATCGTCATATTTGTGTTTTTAATATTTTCTTTGCCTTTTCTGTGTCTATCTCGTCTACAATTTGTATTTTGTCTTTCACATTTGCTTTTCCTTTCTGCTTCTTCTTTCCCAACTCTATTTTCATAATTTCTTTGCCCCCCCCCCCCCTTTCTCTCTCTCTCTCTCTCTCTCTCTCTCTCTCTCTCTCTCTCTCTCTCTCTCTCTCTCTCTCTCTCTCTCTCTCTCTCTCTCTCTCTCTCTCCCTTCATTCACGATGCACTGTAATGTCAACCCATTTTCTCTCACAACTTCTTCTCTTCCCTCTCACTAATTTTTTTTTCGTGTTCATCTTTTCTTCCTCTTTTCCTTCTTTTTCCCGAGGTTACAAAGTTCCTTGTTTGCATCACCTGTACCTTTTCTCCACCTTAAAACTTGATTTTTTAACCCTTACTGTCAGTATTTGATATTATCAAGCTAATTCTGAACTTTTCTTTATTTTCCCTGAAATCATACTAAAATCATTTTCACTGACTTTACCATGAGGCTATACAATAATTCAAACATTCAAATTTCACATCAATTTTGTTTTGCTGATTCACAATTTGGAAAAAAAGATATTTGTTAACAACATATAATTACTTAATTATTCCCATTTACAAGATAGTGGTGGGCCGTAATTGAGTAACGAATAAAAAAGTCAAAACACTACTTAGGAACAATTTATAAAACTCATGAAATTAGTTTTAGTTATCAACCAAGCCTTAGAGAAAAGGTGAAATTGATTTTCATTGTTAAGAAAATAGAGGGAGAAATCTGTATAACTATGTTACGCAAAACAAGGTTTCGTATCATTGCCATTATTCGTTCGAAATTGAAATCATTGAGATCGCGCCCAAGCAGCATAAAGTGCTTAGACAAGGTGGAGCATAATGGTTTTCTGTTCATTCAGCCCGTCCTTGAGGATTCGATTAGACTTTCAGGCTTTAAAACGAACGCAGTAACGAATATATATATATATATATATATATATATATATATATATATATATATATGTCAGATATAGTTGTTTTTCTTCTTCTTCTTCTTCTTCTTCTTCTTCTTCTTCTTCTTCTTCTTCTTCTTCTTCTTCTTCTTCTTCTTCTTCTTCTTCTTCTTCTCCTCTATTGATTTCTTTTCTTTTACATTTCATACTTTAATTCTTTATTGTCTGATTTAGTGCACCCACATTTTGTAAAGGTCACACAAACGAGGCAAAGCTGAAAATATAAGCCCCCAAAAATGACCACGGACGAGGGCATGACTTGAATCCACCACAGAGAATCCGGGTAAGACTCTGACGGCGCATTCCAAGATATAATCACCGCGGCTTTCTTATCTACAGAAAATAACAGGCTGAAAAGTTTGCTCTCATTCTAAGCCCATGGACTCACGTCTCAATAGCCTTACCGTGCTATGTTTCTCAGAATGCAGAACCCGATAGAACCTTATCATTTTAAGGTGGCGAAACGTTCCACATCAGTGTAAACATTTCACAAGAGATCAACTTCAACCAGATTGCTTTTTTATGTACGCTTTTATCCGTAAACAGAGAGATCTCAAACGAGGAGAAAACCGTTGGAGAGATGGCCACTTTCCCAAGAGATCGATACGACGGGCATCTACTGCAAATACGAAAAGGGCCTAAAAAGAAGAGAGAGCTTTTCATGGACCGATTTCGGATGGACCAGTCATTGCGGTTGATCTGAGCTCAGATTTGCTGACAGGGAGGGGCTTACATAAGCACAGTCATTCATGCCATGGAACAGATCTTGCTCAAGTACGATAACTGTGACTGAGAAAAACAGGAAATGAGTTGTGGTTGGATAACTACCATAGCCCCCTGTAATAAGGATGGATTATACTTTGATACTTATTTCTTTTAAATGTTTTTTTTTTTCAATTAGATTGGTTTATTTGGTTGTTTATAGCTAAAATAAATAATAAAAAAAGACACAAACAAAGAGATTAGCGCTTAAAATAATAGTTTACAAAAATATTTCTCTCTCTCTTTATAATCTTTTTCTCTACTTTATAAAGAAGAGATATTGCATACTCTATTTAGTCAAAAGTGATGGGAAAAACGGCGATAAATTGTGACCAAATAATGACAACCAAGTCAATCCAATTTTCTTAATCTCTCTCTCTCTCTCTCTCTCTCTCTCTCTCTCTCTCTCTCTCTCTCTCTCTCTCTCTCTCTCTCTCTCTCTTTCTCTCTTTAACTCTTTATCGAAAGCTGAACGAATTTGCAAGTATCACAAGTGTTTTACCAACGCCGTTTATTGAAGAGCCTATCTGATTTTCACGCTATCTCCTGCGATGATGAAGTTATTAAATATTTCCTTCGCCTGGTTGGATGTCTTTGCCATAGGAGTCTTCAGCAGAATACAAGTGGCTGTTGTATCCGAGAAATTGAGAGCTTAAAGACTGATGAACAAGCTGTGCCCAAAGAGATTCGTGTTCTTCACTCCTAAGTCTTTGGCGATTAATAATATTCAAAAGGCTGTCCATCATCAGATGCATTAGTGTCTTAACGGAAAGCTATTACCAAAACATAATAAAATAAAAATCAATAATCATAATCATATTCTTTCCTTTGCAGTTACATGTTAATTATGGTTTCTCTAAACTTAGGTAGATTGTAAGCATGCAAGCATACAAAACTAATACAATGAAAAATTATCAATATTTTTGCTGTATAAAAATGAATCTGATAACAAAAACGGTTATCACACAGTTGTATGAACACATAATATAAAAATGAAAAGTTATCTTAATAGTTCCTATTCAGCCTTCCTCGTAATTTGATCTATGATTAAAACTTCAGACATGTTCTGAGCTCTAAAAAAGCAACAAGAGGATTTTCAAATTTTTTCAAAGTCAGGATTTTACTTTACGATAAACCTATGCAATTCTAAAAACAAAATAGACTGCTTCAAATTCAAAGAGGGAAAAATTGGTCTACTTAACTTCTGTTGAGGTATATATCATACAATTAGTATTATTTGTCAATAAAGGCCAACACAACACCTCTTAGTCACCTTAAGCTGTGATTCAGAATAGAAAAATTAGTAACGCAGTATCTAATGAGAGGTTAATATGAGAAAATGTACTCAATGTTGATAGATTTCTCACAATAATGATCTGACAAGCGCTGTAAAGGTCAGGTTATTTTTGCTGCGCTATTTCGAAAGATCAACAACCCACGATTACTCCCACAAGGCCAGTATATGACGATGATTTGCCTACCCCTAGCCAAGTCATCGCGTGAGTAATGAGATTCATTATTTCCTTATTCCTCAAAGTACTCTCCGTTTTTCCTCTGCTTTGTCATCTATAAAGGATCTTGAATGATCCACAAGCGATAAAGAGACATGTTCTCCCCTCTCACAATCATAGACAATCCCACAAGGACACTGTACGACTTTATGTTATGACTAGCCAAATAGAAGCAACAAGTGGTATGATTTCATTATTTCTTTTATTGTCTTGTTTCTCTTTTTCCGTGTTTAGATCAGAAAGCATCGACCTGAATGTAATATGGAACTTACTATGAGCTCATAATGTTCGTTCACTTTCATATGAAGAAATCCAAATCTTTTTAGGTCAACTTGCAGCCCTCTTTTAAGGTATTTTGATATCTTGTTGCCTTTGTCTCTATGTTCCTCTGTACCACCGCTATCTCTTTCTATTTCTTTATCTGTGATGCTTCTGAAAAACACCTCTGAGATCTCCAAATAGAGTAGTTATAATACCCCAACATCGTTCGACCTCATGACTTCAACTAATCGCTAGTGCCTTGTAAGGATTATAAAAAAAATGAACGTGACTGCGCCGTTGAGGCAGTCATCTTGTCGGCATAATAAATTCACCAATTTTAATGAAGAGGAAAGGGCTTTTTCATGTTTGTATAAAACCGATATGTAGTCTATGAAGTAATTCCATATTCTGAAAAAATATGTAATTACTCGATATTCAGTTTTCATGAACTGCAAAAACTGAGATAACTATTCATTTTAATAGGACGAATCAGTACTCATACATCTGCGTGATTACTGTCCGTGTTGAAAAAAAAATCCATTTTCATACAACAAAAATATGATAATCATTCATTGAATATTAGTTTTAAATGATCGCAATCTACCTATGTTCAGGTAAAACGACCCCCACTTTTTATACTTCCCAAAGAACTGCGCTGATTATCACAGATCAAAGGCTCTTACATAATATCAAGCAATCACTATCTTACTAAAGCACTAAATTCGGGGGGAAAAAAAACCCTTGTTACCTATGCGAGTAATCTATCGACCCATTCTGGCCTATCCCAAGGTGCAGTAAAGCTGGGCGACAAATTTTGAAAAACACAGAAAATCAGCTCATTCTGTGTATTCCTAATTATGATATTCTCAATCTCATCTATCAATTTTATTGTTTTCTTTCGAGATAATACACTTTGAACGTAAACTAAACCTAACTTGCAGTATAGCTATGATTTGAAAGACATTCGCTTTATCACATTCTTATTTCTACTTTTTAAATGTAATGCATAATTTTTAAAAGGACAGCATAAGCCAACTGGAAAGATCTGTAAAATCTTTTTTTTTTGAATTAACAATTCCTTACCCTTTGAGGAAAAAAAATATACATCTACCATTTCCAACAAGAATACAGGATATAAAATATAAAAAAAACTGTATAAATCAATGGGTTGAAATTATATTTTGCATCTAATTTTACTACGTGGCAACATTGATTTTGTCTACTTAAATAACAATCATAATTGCTTTGGCTTAATCGAATAACAATATGTAAAGTATCTTCTCGATCCATAAATCAAAAATCATATCAATGGATGAAGGTAGAAATCCACCCGGACTCATACAATTTTCCATAACAACTGTTGCTCGCTGCTGTATCGATCCTCTCGGTTAATTAGCCGAGTCCACCCGAGGAAACTACAGTCAAAGTTATAGAAAAACAAGAGTGAAAGACTAGTGAGTTGCCTAAGTGATCTCTTGGGTAATTGCTTCGCTGAGTAGTGATTTTGAACTCGCTCAACGGACTTTTACAACGGGTTAGCGGTACTTCGATCAGTGCTCTTCTGGTTACTCTATCCGCTCTTTATTTTTGCAGCATGTTTTACTGAAATTGTATAATATCTAAATACTTTATTTTAGATTTGAGGAGATGCGAACTCTGTATTGCATGCCATATCGGGAGAAAAGAATATTATTATCACCTTTTTTATACAAAAGAAAAAGTTCTCTGTAGAATCTAAATAATAATTATGACAGTGATGAGGCTTGCGTTTTCTTTATTCGATTTGAATGAATATCTAACACTTAGAAACTTGTCAATCGAGGCCAGTAATCATCAAGAAAGCCATAGTATTCAAACAAGAGGAGAAGAAAAAGAATATTGTCAAAAGGAAAAAAGGTAGACAAAAGAAAACAACATATATATATATATATATATATATATATATATATACATACACACACACACACACATTATAGAGATAGAGATTAAAAAAAGTGTTTTTTTTTACTTTTGATCTTTAAAAGCATAAGGAAAAATGGATGGAAAAGAAAAGAGAACAAAAAGAAGTGAGAAAAAGAGAGATAGATAGAGCGAAAGAAGACATGGAGAGAAACAAAGAGAGAGATAAACAGAGAGAGAGAGAGAGAGAGAGAGAGAGAGAGAGAGAGAGAGAGAGAGATATGAGAAATAATAAATGAAGAGCAACATGGAAAGACCCCCAAAATATAACAATACCAAAGATAGAATGAAATGAAACGCACGACATGACTCGCAAAGAAATGGGAAACCAAAGGCTAGTTTATTGAATTCAAGAGACCTCGTGGGATTTTTGGCCAACCCAGCTTAAATCTAGTTTCCCTACCTTGAGTGCGATAAGATTTTCTCCTATCGTGGACAACACGTTTCCTCCACTATCTGATTTCTACAGCCCATATTTTTTCTGAACCCATTTTCCATAAAAATTCTTTCACCGGCAGCTCTTTAAAATGAGTCAGTTTTCAACTCTTTTTCTTTTTCCTCCCAATTTTACCGACCGGCTGGTCATTTCTGGGACTTTTTATTTAAATGAAACGATCTGCAGTTGCGTGCCATTTTGCTAGCGTGATTCCCTGTTGAAGATTGCTCTTTTCTCGAGAACGAAACGGAACATGAGTGATTTGCGGGTACTCCGTGAAACACAGTTATACACTCATAAAGGTGGAAAAGGAATACAAGTAGTTTTAAAATGGATAAACCAGATCGTTTAATAAATTGTAGAGAATAGAATAACGTTATACCCGCATAATTCTGTTTAATCATCATATATCACTCCTTCTTAAACTTTGAAATTAGGAAAGGGGCATAACCTAGATATAAATTTTACTGACGAAATAGGAATTCTAAGAGCATAATGTATTTCATACATAAAACATGTTTGCTACAGGACAAAAAGACCTCACTAAGAGGTACTGGAAAGCACATATTATTTTCCTTTTGTTATGATAATTTAGTAAAGAAGTCGAAGATGAAGAGACCCCGTTGACGCAAACCATTTTACTCACGCAGTAAGCTGTCGCCCCGTTTATCGCACTCCTCAAGGCGTTTACTCCTGGTAAAAGAGTATCAGTCACGCAGTCTTCAAACCATTACAAAATTTCTATTCTTTTCATTAGATGCTTAATCTGGAAGTAATTACAATGGCCAAAGGGTTGGTTATTGATTCATCAGCACTGGAAACATGAAAACAGGAGTTGTCTTTATGGGTGGGTGGTTGTGTATGAGTGAAAAAAGGCGCTCGGGAAATATGGGGTGCAGCTACGGTCAACTCTGAAAGCTTGCCTTGGGCAAAAATTGAAGTTGTTGGCATGTTCATTGTCTAGATGGAGAAAGAGCATGGCGATGGGGCTAAGGAAATTGTAGTTTCACGAGAGAAAGGAGTTCCTGTTTGGCATTGAGGGTCAGATGCCCAGCAGCACCTAATAAAATAAATTTGTTGATTAAAATAATGCAAGAGAAGAGTTAATTATTTTGAAAACAGGGAAATTCGCTTTGCAAAAGTTTCCTCATGCTTTGGCATGTTGTAAAAGTTCAATTTAAAGTGTTTCACAAGTTGGGGGGAAGGAAAAAATATGATATTATAACCAAGACTATAACATTATGATGGATAAAAATCCATATTGATGAGGAAATTACAAGAAAATTAAATTGCTGAAATTAAAGCGCATGGATGGTTTAAATAACTGCAAATCAAGAATTCGTTGAAAAAATTACAATGAATTTGTTCTATACTCTCAATTTTTAACTTTTCGTGTTTTACTGTGATACAATCTGATACGTCTTGAATTAGATTTAGTAATGTAAATCAAGAACATGTATTTTGCGAAGAAAATATTGATGTGTAACATCTAATTCCGCATAAGCTCCAAAACTCTTTGGATAACCTTACTAACAATACCTTTAACCTTACATCAAAATTTGCACGAAGTTTTTCTCCATATATGTTTCTCAATACTTCAAGAACATATGTAGCCATTGTCAAGAAGGTAATGTTCTAAATATGTTAACGCAGTTTTTAATTAAAGGGGAAAATGTAAACATGGTGAAAAAAGAGAGATTAATGAACTAGCGCTGCTGACTACAACACATATTAAACATATTTTACTTTTCTCTCATTCCAGTCTACCTTTTCCCTTTCTATGAAGGCGAGAAAATGAAGAGATGCAAAAGCGTATTAAACTTGAATAAAGATTCCCGGTGTTGTTTTTAGGGATTTCCAGTTTTACGCCATGGCTTTATTATCCATCATTTCAACCTGAATCAGATTGTTGATAATGAAGGCACTTGTAGAATTGTTCCTCCATTATTCGAATCCTGATTTTCTTTTAATTCAACACCAACCTTCTGTTTTGTTTCTTGTAAAACTTTCCCTTCTATATTAGTTCCTTGTTCGTCAGCTACAGACTTACGTATTTGCATTATTATCTTCCTTTATTGCAGTGTAAACTCAGTCTAATCTCTTACATCTTCGTTATTCTTGAAGGCTCTCACGCGGACAGAATATTTTATACACTGCTTCTTAATATCCTCCAAATTAACGTCCAAGACATGCTTCTGTACTTTGTGTCAATCCCTAGGGGCCCATAACCCACATCGAATAAATCAGAATAATCTGAGTTGAAATCGATTGAAACATGTCTATTGCCCAGCCAGCCTGGCAAGTTAATCAGGCTCTAACTAGGGAAAGAATGACAGCGGAGCTGTTTTGCCAGGAGTCGACGGGTCTGCCTCTCACTGGGTCAAAAAGATTCTGAGTGATGATTTGGCGTGTCTTGCTGACTGGTTAAGATCGTAGGGGGGTTATTGAGATCTGAGGTTAGGACAGACGAGAAAAAGGCAAATAATGAGAAATTCTTGCCTTGTGTTTTATTCCTGAAAGTTCTGAACAAATATAAAATAAGGTGTAAAACATGTGATAGAGATTGAGAAAGAAAAGAAAAGTATGGAAAGGGAGAAAGGTTAAAAAAGTACACTAAGAGAATGACATAAAGAGCGACAGAGAAAAAAGAGAGAAAAAAAGGCAAGCTGACAGGCAGACGGACAAACATACAAAGTGAGAGAGACAGATCGGGTTTGCGAGTTTTGGATTAAATACTTGACGCAAACAGACCTGACAAGATAATCTCGAGTCGCTCTCAGGGGAGAAGTGGAGGGGGAAAAGACCAGGAAGATAGAAAAGTAAACAAATAGATGGACATGTTGTTGGAGACATAGGCGTTTTGACGGAGAGACAAACAATAGATAGATAGAAGTTTAATAGATTTATCTCTTTGTCCAATCATCGAGGATCACATGATAGAACGAATAAGTTTGCGACCCATTCATTTGACCTCTTGTGAGCTCTTTTAATTTTTTATCTTTGAAAACGCACACTTTTTCAAAAGGGGTTTTTGAGATTCAAAGTGTGCAACATCACGATTGTTATCTTAGAAGCTCGGAAATAGAATGCAGAGATTCAACTGAGGGCCTAATTGCAGCTTAAAATCAATTTTTGAAATTCAATATAATTATCGACATCAATTCCTAAGCCCCATAAATTAAGTTCATAATTTCTACAAAGCAGTCTTAATTGGGAACGCTGTGTTAAGGGACGTTGGAATTTTCCTGTTATTTTATATTTTATTGGGTTTTTTTTTTTTTTTTGGTTTTTGTTTTGGAATATTAAACCAGCATCTTCCAGATTATTTCTAATAAAAAACATTTCTTGTTGAGGAATAATATCTGCTGGTAACAAAACAATTTCAAGTACTGCTTTTTTAGTCTCCCTCAGATCTACACAAATTACATTGGCAACCCCCAAAATCTTGTTTTTATTTCTGTTCTGCCAGAGACATTTCTAAATTGTGCTCGAATCATATTATGTTAGAAATGAATTTTTTGAAACTTGAATAAAAAAGTAATGAAGAAATCAGTTAGCGCGTGTCCGTTTTCAACGTTAAAATCTATACTAAATAACTAGAGTAGATTTAAACATTTGTGGCTTATGTTGCCGGCTTTTAATTAGAAGTAAGAGTGTAGATGCAATGTGGCAGTTAGAAAGTTGGGTTATGTTTACTGTTTGCAGGATAGTCTAAGGACTAAGGTCCAATTACAAAAGGCAACGAACTCGATCTAGAAGACACTTGGAAACGCTCGCAGCCGCGGATTTCAAGTTATGTTGTTGGTAAGATTATCTCGCACTGTCTAAAAGTCTATAACATACATTTTGATAGCTTTTATAAATATCTGAAGGACAAAAAGAAACAAATTAATAAATACCACAACAACGATAAGCTGCTTACGAGAATTAGAATTAATCGAAATTCATAATTTGATAGTCTAAAAATAAAATAATTTATAAACATTATAAACACATTATTATTCCACATTATAAACGGAAAATTTAAAAGAAAAGTGTGTACCAGTCATGTGAAAATATGATTATGTCGAAGACAGTTTCCAACTGGTTCGTAATTAAGGTTAAAGGGAAATTAAATAAAAAAAAGTGCTGCTGATGAAATAAATCTTTAAGTCGTGAAATTTCGATTTCAAAGTTAGAAAAAAACGTCTTATGTGCAAAAAGGAGAAAACTATTAAAGAAAGTTATTTGGTATAATGTTCTCATTTCATCCTCTATTACAGAAAAATAATTCGTGATGTTCAATATTTAATTATCGATGTGATATAAGTACATCATAAGAGATTTATGAAGCAAAGAGAAATATTTTATATTTAAGGTTTAAACTTCAATAATAATTTTGGTTTAAAATATTCCCAATTTATATTAATTGTAGATTGGTGTTGCGAAAAAAGTATTTCTGATTCGACGGATTTTTATTTCAAGAAATTTTCCTCCTTTCAAAAATCAACCACTTTACCTCTTTAAGACTAAAACCATTATCTTTGTATTCCGTATCAAGAACGTTCATTGGGAAATACCGAATTTATTGAAAATAGAAAATATTTTATACCATATTTTAATCCCATTGACTCGTTTTACAAAGACGATTTGTAGTACAGGAAACTTCAAGGACACAACAGTTTTATTTTGTTTTTTATAGAGTCACTTTTAACTTTGAAAGAATGTAAATGAATACCATAAACAAAAAAATGTACAAAATAGAGCTTTCCGATCAGATTACGCCGTAACTGAGCCAGAATCTAAGCCGTGTTTTCGAACTCCTCATGTAGAAGAACTGGACCAATTTCACTTATCGTCTCTTGTGAGCATTCTTTCGAACAGGGGTTAAAAGAATAAGATACATTTTTAAACTCTTTCATTGCGGGAACATGCATTTATTTAAACCTTTTACAATAATGAGTGTTTAGAATGAACTATAAATTTGAATTTTACAAATTTAGCTCATAGTTTTAATGAGCTAAGTTTTCTTATATCATTATTTCAAATGTGTGCCAAGAGCAACACTGTCTGTGAAAAACTTCCAGGTTGGCGGAGATGCATAGCTTTAAAATTATTAAAGGACTGCGAAAGAATAACTCTATGAACATAGGCAAAACAAATTAATTGTAAAAAATTGAGAAACCTGATTCTTTTTTTTTCTCTTTTCTTTTCTAAGCAAACTTTCCTTTTTGGACTGTTTATGAGCCATTTAAATTTATTCATTTTTTTTCTTGTTGCACCAAGGGGCAACTAATTTCAGTAGCAGTACAACTAACTTTCTGTGGAACGAGTCGTGTAAGAGACTACAATCAGACCAAATCTTTCAAGTTTTTTTTTAATAAAACGAATATGTGAACAATGCCAATAAACTGTATTTGGTAACAGTCGATATGGCAGTAATATTTTGGGTTGATTTGAATCCACCAATCCCAACCGTCTGTAGACGATCTTTCAAGTGCCCTTTATTCCAAACGCGTTTGTCAGCCTTTCCAACAAAATGTCATGATCAATGAGATCAAACACAGAGCAAAGATCCAGAAAATACAGCAAATTACTTTCCCAGAGTCTGATTTGACTAATACTTTACATATCACCAGACACCCGCAAAAAGTGCTTTGGTCTTTCCAATAAACAGATTAACAAATTTCCAGAGGGTTTCTAGAGAATGTTTGGAAAAAAACAAAAACAAAAACAAAAAAAACCGACAGACTTGATGCAGCCCTGCAGATTTTAATTATTTTTTTTTTTGGACTTAGTGTATCCTTCTAAAGACGACGCTTATCTAGAGACCTGTTAAAATGAAAAGGGCACATGTTATTACAAAGGGAGTTGTTCCTAGGTTATACACCGTCTAATGATAGTCTTTCAAGATGTGAGGATTGTCAGAAAATTATGGGAGTTAAAATCATGTTTTAGGTTGTTTTTGTTTTTTTTTCAATTAAGAAAGAATGTTAAATCTTACCAGGAATTCATCACACATGACAAAAATTTGCTAGGATAATTTTGATTGCTTGAATTAATTTTTTAACAAGTCCTGTGCTGAAATCCCATATTTTAATTTCTATTACTTTAGAATGTTGTATGTGGATGCGAAGAGTGTATATTTTGCTGTTTACACCTAGTTATGACTTATTGGCCTTTGAATACGGAGAGCAATAGGAGTTTATAACCTTTTCCGAAGCCTATGCTTATCTCAATTATCCTAAGACGTAGTATGATTGCACTCGTTAATCTCTGACAAGACCCTCTTCCCTTCACGCTTTGAAAGATAAACGATAACAATGTCACGCCGCGTTCTTTATGTCGCGGAAATCAATTTGGGAATGAAGCCCAGTTGTGTGAGGTTTTCAAAAGCTGCTCGGAGTCCTGAGATGGCCTCCCCTCAGTAGTAAAAAAATACGTCTTCTTTTATGTTCTATAATGAGATGCGGTATTCCACAATCTTGTTTTGGCATGACTGAGCACTGAGTAACCCTCTTGAATACAATTGTTGGTATATGCGGGTCCAATTATAAGCAGCTTTTTTTTAAAACGAATATAAGCATTTTCTCAACTTTTCTTCGAACTTTGTATTTTGAGATTGCAATTATGTAATTATTAAAACAAAAGGCAATGATTTTTGTAAATATTGTTTCGTTCTATTTAACAAATTTGAATGTTTATGTCAAGTACGTAAATCCCTGCGAACAAGTTTGAAATAATCATTCCATTTCTGTTTACTGTTATATATTCTATTTTATCTTGGTGCTTTTCTTTCGCTACTATTAAGCGACCCGAAAAAGAACATGAAAGAAAAAGGACTGTCTTTACCCTTGCACCGATTTATATGTAGGCTTTGTGTCTTGTTTCTTTTTTAGTCTTGTTGTTCTATCAATATTAAAAAAAAAACAATCCATCAAGCGCAAAATAACAAATTCCTGTTGCATCTTCTAACAATAAAGAGAAAAAAAACCTAACCAAGTAAAACGAAGTAAACTGTGAACATTTCACCGGGTTTAAAGTAAGCCGCCAGATTTTACTTGTTGTCGAGGAGCTACAAAATTAGATTAGACGGTCTAGGGAGCAGTCACTCGCCCCACTGCAGAGTTGGGCGTTAAGAATTAATGAGGCACAGTCTCTCTCTCTCTCTCTCTCTCTCTCTCTCTCTCTCTCTCTCTCTCTCTCTCTCTCTCTCTCTCTCTCTCTCTCTCTCTCTCTCTCTCTCTCTCTCTCTCTCTCTCTCTCTCTCTCTCTCTCTCTCTCTCTCTCTCTCTCTCTCTCTCTCTCTCTCTCTCTCTCTCTCTCTCTCTCTCTCTCTCTCTCTCTCTCTCTCTCTCTCTCTCTCTCCCTCTCTCTCCCTCTCTCTCTCTCCCTCTCTCTCTTCCTATCTCTCTCTTTTTCTCTCTCTCTTTCTCTCTCTCACCCACAAAGTACTAATTCGCATAGCAGAATTACGCGGCATCGAAATGATCACGGAATGTTTTCAGGCAGAAATGAAGAAAAGAAAAAAAAACACCGACGGATAGAGTTAAGATTTCTCATGAAATGATATAAATCGGAAGTTCTGAGGAAAATTCATTTCACATAGTTTCTTATTCAATATTTCTATTTTTTGGTATGAATAATTGCAAACAATAACTGGAACCTCACACTCTATTTTTTTCATGTAAAAAGATTCTCCGCTTTTTCATTTTTCTGAAATCGTTCTACTATATTCTAGGGAAAATAATATAATCAAAACTGATCTTGTATTACAAAGATCATGATTGTTTACTTTTATTTCATTGTCTCTTTAGCCACTTATATGTCTTGATGACCATTCATTTTCACCTATAATGTCATTAAACAAAAAAGGTAAAATGACATGGGGCCAAAAATCAAAAAAAAAATTCGGACATTTTGTGTCCTCTACGCGTGAAAAAGAATAACTAATGAGGCTAACGAAAATACTGAGAACATTTAAATGCCACGAGTTACTTGCCCTTTAAGTGACGTCCGAGAATATCTTCGTGACCAACCGACAACACATGCGCAGTAGACCAGTATTTGAACGGTTCGTGCGCTAGCGGACTGATCAATATCACAACGTCCAACACTAGAGCTGATATAGGAGTTGGAAAATTAGAATCAAATGCATAATTTAGAGAAAAATTTTGCATGTGTTGTTTGGGTTACTGAGTTCGTTTTTTCAAAGTGTTTAACAGAACTTCGCTTGTTGCATGACATTATCGTTGTTTCATTTATCATTTTGAATAATGGTCTAATCCATTAATCTAAAGTGTGATTTAATTTTTTGTATAAGGAAATAAATTCTTGCAAAACTCTTTAACGTAACAACACAATAACGTTTTGGTAGCAAATGGTTTGCATGTTTTTGTTGACTGGAGTAATACTTTTTGGCTATAACGTCTACATTAAAGAATAACTGGACACCTTAGCGCCGTAATCCACAAATTGATCTATTAGAAAAAGAACTTTTAAGTCAAGGTAAGAAAAAAGCCACGGCAAGAAAGCTTGCGAAGAAAAATCATATAACGTAGGACGACCAGAGATGGCATTTAACACAATATTCTTGGAAACTAATATTCCATACTCACTAGTCCAAGAGTCAGAAAACCATGTACTTATGTAATCGCACACTGTAGACGTCTAGTTAGTAGCTATGTGTATCTTTAAAGCTTTATTTATGAGCAGCCTTTCTTTTCTTTGCTTAAAATTTGATGTTTTTGGTTTTTTCCTTGACTGAGGTTAAGTGAAGGGCCACTGATGCCACAACATGCCTAAATTTGGAATGAAATCTCTTAAAGATTACTTTCTGTCCATGAAAAACACATTCGTCTCTCGTCCTTTACTATTTCTTCTATTAAACATTGAAACTTCGTGTAGAAGTAAAAGAAAAAATATGGACGATTTCTAAGAATATTCAGCAATGACTTCCACCACGGTTTTCTACTACAGCAATACGTTTTGCGGGTTCATTGACACGAAGTTACAATAGAAACTATTGAAATCATTCTTTTGTTACCTTTTCCTCCACCCAGCCCTCATTCTAGCACCGAGTAAACAAAATTAAACGGTTTATGACAGTATTCATAAATAATTATCACACTGTTACTCGAAACAGTCTCAAATTTCTTCACATATTATTCATGGAGTCAGCTCAGTCTCAGGTACTCTTGGCGGCGTTCTCTGACAGTCGACCAATGCTCTTTATTTGATTACCGGGACAGTAAAATCACTTGTTTGAACCATCAGAGACTCAACGTAAGAAAAGGATAAAAATGAACACGCCAGCAATGATTGAATTATCTCGGGAAGCTATCTTTAATATTCATAGGCAGCTTTCTTTGATGGAAGTAGTTCTTTTCTTAACATTAAATGTCATTTACAGAGAAAAAGAAAGAAAAATGATGAGGGATAAAATGAGAAAGAAAAAGAGATAAATAGATAGAGATTGACGCTGAGGAAGAGAGAGAGAGAGAGAGAGAGAGAGAGAGAGAGAGAGAGAGAGAGGAAGATAGGCAGAGGCAGAGAGAGAGAAAAAGATAGATAGATAGATAGATAGATAAAAAGATAGATAGGGCTAGAGAGAGAGAGAGAGAGAGAGAGAGAGAGAGAGAGAGAGAGAGAGAGAGAGAGAGAGAGAATAAAATTTGTTAAAAAAAAAGGGTACATCATTTACGAAAACTATGACTTCTCCATATCAAACTATAAAAAAAATTATACTGATTAAAGCGAAATTGACATGGCCCTGCCCAGAAATTGAATAAGGAGAACAATATAAAAAGGAGTTACATAGTTTATTCGAAGCTAAAAAAAAAGGCGAGAAAAAAATAAGATATGGATGATGAATGTCTGTTTGATTGCACTTATTTTTCCTTTTGAAAGGAAACTATCATTTTTGCCTCTTGATCCTCACATACTAATACGAACGATAATATAAACAAGGATATTACCTCGTGTTTGCAGAATGAGCCATGACTGTCTAACAAAACCTCAACTTGGCTCGACCGATGTTTTGATAAGCTTTTTAGTTCGTGCTTTTCTACCTTTCCTTTTTTTAGTTTTTACGAGGTAAAACCGATTAGAATCATCCTCCCAATAAGAATTACATTCAGATTCTCGAAAAAAAAATTTTTTTAATGTAATATTTCAATATTTTCTTCTTAGAAGTAGATTTGATATAAAATCTGCATGTTAAATCTCCAATCGTGTTTCATTTCAAGACCCTCTACACAGAATGTTGATGCACAGAACGAAAACAGTTCTGTTTAGACATCCTAACTTAATGTTGTATTACATTTTCTAGATAACCTCTTTGCACTGATTCCCGTTGATTTTGTGCTCTATCATTACTCTGAACTTTGACTCACACCCCGTGATTACTGACCTCGGTTTCAAGTTGGAACAAACAGTATAGATCTAGTTAGCTCTCTAAATTGTTCAGATTTTTGGCCAGGCGTTTAAGTAAAAAGTAAAGAAGATTGGAGTCGAAAAGATGGTAAAAGAGCTGTTGAATAAATTGTGAATCAAACGTAATGTATAAACCAAAAGTTATTTTAAGAGCATATAAACATCGAAAAACATATATTTAAAACAAACTTATGTGAATTGTAGGTTGAATTACTTCAGTGCGTTTAATAAATAAAAAAATAGGAGAGCTCCAAACCGTTTTCCTTCACTGAAAAAGTTAAAAAAATCATTGATAGGCCAGTTTCTTTATCATTTATCTGACAATAAAGAGATTCTCTGCATGTCTTCATATTTAAACATATTATAAAGAGCTTCAGTAACATTTTAAACAAAAAAAAAGAAAGTCTGACCGTCAGAAAAAAATAGTGGATTAAAATTAAAATACTATAGCATAAACCTTAATGTTTGTAGCGAGACATGTTTTAAATGTCTAAAAGTTACGTTTAAGAGGTGTTACAACATCATTGGATGGAATTAAGTTTCATAGATTATCACACGTCCCCAAAAATTCCCCTCAGGGCCTCACATGGGGAGAATGTCATTAGGGGTGACCAACACGCAAAATTGGATACGTTTAAGATTGGGTACCTTAAACTTACCGCTCCACGATTTTAGATCAATAAATATTCGAATTCCGTTTTCTTCCTTCTGTTATTCTATGCAAAGCTTAATGAGAGATCAATTGACTCCTTCGAGCAATTTGACGCTCTTTCAATCTCTCATAAAGGAAAGCATTAAGTTTACTTCTTATACTCATAAATCGTTTCCTATTTCAGAATCACAGCTGATAAATCGCTGATTGTCTCAGGTTTTTTAATGGATGCATAGAGGCAGTAAGCAAAGAGAGGACAAGCCATTCATGATAAACTTCGCAAGAAAGACTGAGTTTCGTTCACGATCCACCGTAACTCAATTTTTCATCCATATGAAATTCAATCTGACCAATGTCAAAGACAGCCATCTTTTACTTTTTTTTTTTACACAAGCTTCACTGAATGCCTCATATTAAGCGCGTTCAAGGCTAGCGACCAGGAAGCTGAAAATTAAGAATTGCACACTTTTTTTTATCCAAAGAAAACGATTTGTTATAAATCTGATTTGGCCGAAAAAAAAAGAAAAAAACTTGATCTGAAAGGCAATAGGGAAAGTGAGCGCTTGACCGACTTAATTGGTTTCCGAACCAGCTCTCCACAGAAGTTTACGACTCGGCAGACCGCACATTTTAAACTGATTATAGTAATTCTACTTGAGGGAAAATATAGGGAAAGAAGAGAGAGAGAGGCAGAGAGGTACAGACCAACAGATAGATAGACAAATAGATAGACAAGCAAATAGGCAAATGTAAAGAAGGGAAAAAAAAGGAAGCGTAACAATGTACAGACACAGATAGGGAAACAGACGAGAGAAAAAAAGAAGCCAGACAGACAAGCTGACTAAAATTTGGCAAGATTTCCAAGAGGCATATATTGAGTTTGAAGAAATGTAACACACAAGCTGAGTAGGTAAGAGTAGAGTAACATAATTTTGCCATTCAATCTTTTTTTTTTCCGTTTTGAGAAAAGACCGCGCTAGTGACCATAGTCAGAAAAAATATGTTTCTCATGATGTACCTAGCTTTAACGCTTAAACTCCTAACATTTACTCGCATTGGATTGGTCAAAAAAGAAAAAAAGAAGAAGAAGAAGAAGACCAAAGTGACCAAAATCTGAGCCAGCCATCTCATAGTCTCCCTATCTCTCTTAAGCTATATTGAATCTCCCAGATAAGATGCCACAGACGATTCAATGCTACAGGAAGCTTAAGACTTCCTTCAAGAGAGCCGATTGGCTCTGAGGATTATGTTATTTCTCTGACCAGCTTCGTCCAAAAATACTCCCAGAAGAGGAGTAAAAAGAGGCAGCTTGAAATAGAGGGTAAATCAACATTGGAAGTTATCTTACTCGAAAGGGGCAGTAGCTTTCATTCCGTCTTTTTTTTTTTCATTATAGCGTACCAAATAGTTTGAAGCAAGTCTATGATTTTCGCAAGCAAATAGTTTTGAATCTGATTTAGGAGCAAAAGTATATATGATATTTTTTTTAAGCCTGTAAGAGCCGTTGATAAAAAAAACAAGGTCATCAACAGCTTACGCCCACACTGGATTTAGTCGTACGATCGATTGGAAAATAATATCAGAAACAGCGAGATCTTAAATAAAATTTGAAAGAAAAAAATAACATTAATGTTTAAAATTATAAGACTTGAAAAATACACTTACTTTCTCTCTCACCATCAAACAAATATCGTCCTTTTTAGAAATTAAAAAAAAAAAATTATATATATATAAATCTTTTCAGAAAGATCACGTTTGTGAGAGTTTCATATAAAACTAATGTAAAATGTATTTATATAACGTTTCAAGATAATTGGTATGCACACTACATGCATTTTGAATTGGTCTTTCTGTGGCTTCTTATGCAAAAAAAAAACCCCACAAAAAACAGATTTCTTTTGCCGAACCGTACTTAATCACAACGAATAAATTTATGATTTTTTTAAAATGAAAGTCAAATATTTTCGTTTGTTTGGGTACATTTAATACAATTATTTCATAAAAATTTAAATAAATATCATCATCATTAATATTAGAAGAACATGATAATTGCTGTAACCTATTGCCTCAGTTATTGTGGTAAATCTAATTTTTTACCGTAAAGTTCATAGTAACAACACAGGGATCTTTGAATTTTATAGAACATTTTACCTCTGTTGATCATATTCACCATGATATAATTTTGTGTATTTTATTTTTTTTTTTACTTTGATTGTGACACCCACTTGCCGACCTTCAATCAATTTGGATATGATCGATCTAGACTACAGGAGTTAGTTCTGCAAAAAATGAAAACATGGAGAACCGCAAAATAAATTGTGCGTGCTGAAGTAGTGAGGAAGAGGTTATTTCCAGGCTTGGTAAAGAAATAGCTATTTTTACCATCAAGGTCTTGGACTTGTGAACAGCGCACAATCAGTTTCTTATCGAGTATAAATTGAGCTGATAGGTCGTGAAGCAGAGTGAGGAGATGAGTCGATACTTAAAAGGAATAGATAGATTAATACAATTTAAAAAAAAAGATATAGACATGTATAGCAAATATTCATAGATAGATAGATAGATAGATAGATAGATAGATAGATAGATAGATAGATAGATAGATAGATAGATAGATAGACATATAGATAGATTTCAAAGATAAATAATGAGATGGGTGCGTAAATAGATAGATGAACAAATAGACAGACAGACAGACAGATGGATATATAGTTGGAGAGATAGATAGATAGATAGATAGATAGATAGACAGATAGGCAAATAGAGAGATAGACATGTAAATAGATTTGATAGACAAATAATGAGATGGATACGTAAATAGATAGATGAATAAACAGACAGACAGACAGATAGGTAGGTAGATAGATAAAAAGAGAGAGATAGACATGTAGATAAATTTAAAAGACAAATAATGAGATGGATACGTAAATAGATAGATGAACAAACAGATAAGTACATGGACAAACAGACACACAGACAGATAGGTAGATAGATAGATAGATAGACAGATAGATAGATAGACAGATTGATAGATAGATAGATAGATAGATAGATAGATAGATGGATGGATAGACAGACAGACAGACATGTTCAACATATAGAGAGGAAATAGTTAAAGATATTTTGTAAGTGAATGCTTGCAGGCCACTAGAGTTCGGGAAGGAAAGTAAAAATATTTAAGAAGGTTTTAAACTTGAGTAGGCGTGTGTTTACAGGCAGGAAACATTCTAATATTGAGAATGAATAAAGTCTGTGCTTGCTTATTATGCTTTGCTTTAACGTAGGTTAAATTAATTAGTTTACAGGGATATCCTTTTCAGCAGATCCCACGATAAGATAACTAAATTACAGAGCAGTAATATTGATCTTTCTTTTTATCCTTGCTTATCTATATTAGATTTTATCCAAAAGACAAGACCGTTGCGACTGGCGCCTGTGACTAGATGGAAAATAAATCCTTTGTATGTGGCTTTTTTTTTATTTCTTTTGGCTTGTATTCATATTATCTTAAATACATTCCTTCAAATTTTAGAAAAAAAAGATGATGAACTTTTATGCAACAATTTAGAGCTGCTATAACTCGACGATTATTTTCCAGGGTCCAGGAAAAGAGCATACAATGGCAAAACGTTGTTCCCACCATTAAAAATCCCTAGTTATCTCTGAAAATATGTTTCTGCCTATACTCTGCATCTGCGTATATATATATATATATATATATATATATATATATATATATATATATATATATATTAAAACAAAGCAAGAAGTCCTAAATGCATTGCGCCTTAAGGCTACTGCTGCCTTTTTGCAGTGTTATATCAAACATTCTGAATGTAAGCATCTAAATTTATGTATTATAATTATAATTATAGCAACGACAATAACAACAACAAAAATATAATAATAATAATAATAATAATAATAATAATAATAATAATAATAATAATAATAATAATAATAATAATAATAATAATAATATCAATAATAGTAATAGCAGATATTATTATTGCAAATGAATTTTTAATAGACAACAACAACACCACACACACACCCATATATATATATACATATATATATGCACACACACACATATATATATATATATGCACATATATATATATATATATTTTTTTTTTAACTCACGTGGTCCAACCAAACATTTGTGATGAGAACTTGATTCTTCTCGTCCTGAAAAAAATAAAAACCATATGATTTCTTAAATTTCTAGGTTTATTAATTAAAGATAAACAAAAACACATTTCAAAATTCCAACCGGTACTCTATGGTTTAATAATAATTATCTTTGAAGGTATAAACTGCAATAGAGATTGCAAATCAAAAAGAAAAGAACAATCTAATGACTAGACATAAAGGTAATTTAAGAATACCTTGAGCACTTAAATTTTTCTGTGATGCCTTCCTCCATTAGGTTGTTCAGTTGTTTGGCCAATATTTTTCATGCCGTCTTTTAATGTGTACAAATCTCTCGCAAATAATACTTTAAAATGAATTACACTTTAGAATCAATACAGCGTCTATATCTGTTGAACCATTTTATCATTTTGATCTATCTATGATTCAGAAAAAAAGTTATATTTTTGCCTTATATGTAATCAAAACTTTTACAAGCTTAAGTGGTAAATCTGTTTTTCAGTAAAATTTTAAAAATCTAATTTAACAAAATAAAAAGAATACATTATTTACGCCCAAGCCTTTGAATGTTATGCTATGTTATTGGAGGTCACGAGCTCTGACCAGCAATCACAGACATGTCGAAGACATTCGTGGGGCTTTTCTGTCACCGAATTTTTTTCCCCTATTTACACGATTGTTTAATTTTTTTTTATGTCTTGAATTTAGGCATCGCTGAGCACGCAGTCACCTGTTAATGAAGCTGAAATACTGATTGATGCTAAAGACTATGGTTTTATTCTAAGATTTTGAAGACACTTGCAGAAAGGACAATAGTCTTGAATTCCTGCTATAGGTGCTCTCTATATTATACATTTATTCTTGCCATTTTCTCAAACATTAGTTTATATAGTTTAGTGTCTTTAGTAAGAGTAGTTCCGGATGTGTAACAGGAAGAGGAGGGGGAGAAAAGTGGTGGAGGGGGGGGGAGGGCAGGGAGGTAGCTGAGAAAAGAAGACAGGGGGGGGGGGGGCGAGTGTTGATATTCATATAATTCGAAAAACCCGTTTACATAATGCAAAAACCTTCACCGCCTAGAAATGGATAACGTATTTAGAGTATTTAGCTAATCATAATACGAGGGCAGGCTGATAATTAAGTTCCGTTTAATCATAACTTTTTAATTTTTCACAGCATATACATAAACAATACGTCAAACGAAAGCTTAATATCTCAGCTACATACTTAGCACTCTATTTTTCGATGTAGTCACCGTCGCGATCAACACACCGCCTCCAACGTTTCACTAGTTGGCTCACGCCGTCAGCGAAGAATTCAGACGGCTGTCCACGGCACCATCTGCGAACATCTGCGATAACTTCCTCATCATTGTCATAGTGATGGCCCTTCAGGTACTTCTTGAGTTGGGGAAACAAATAATAGTCAGAGGGGGCAAGATCGGGGCTGTATGCAGGGTGAGGTAGGGTCGTAAGTTCCAGCTGCCTTAAGGCGTCCTGAGTTTGGCGACTGGTGTGCGGGCGCGCATTGTCGTGTTGCAGGATTGAGTCCTTATCACGCCGAATACGTCTGAGTCGGAGTTTGAGAGCTCGCAGTGTTGAAATATATCGCTCAGAGTTCACAGTTTGCCCTTGCTCCAGAAATTCCATGTGGACCACTCCCTCCATGTCCCAGAAAACGGTGAACAAGACCTTTCTTGCAGAGGCAACAACCTTGAACTTCCTTGGACTTGGAGAAGTTTTGTGCCTATACTCCATCGATTGGGCTTTACATTCTGGATCGTAGTGGTGGACCCAGGATTCGTCTCCAGTCACAATGCGTTGCAGAAATGCTTCTCCTTCTGCATTGTAACGCTCTAAGAGTTGAGTGCACATGTCCTTTCTCTGCGCTTTCATCTCTACAGTGAGCTGTCTTGGGACCCAACGGGCAGAGACTTTTCGGTAACCCAGTACAGTTGTGGCGATATGGTGCACTCGTTCTTTCGAAATGCCTACTTCATCTGCAATTTCCTTTTGTTTGACCCTTCGATTAGCTCTAATCATGCAGTCAACTTTCTCTCGATGAGCCGTGTCCGATGCGGAAAAGGGGCCTACCCGAACGCTTTCGATCACGCAGAATTGTCTCTCTGGGGTCTTCCCCTTTAAAAATTCTCACCCATTTGCGAACTGCACAGTCTGAAATGCACATTTCACCATAAACTGTCTTCATTTTTGCATGAATGTTTGCAGCAGAACATCCCTCAGCTGCCAAAAACTCGATAACAGAGCGCTGTTTGATGAGAAGGTCATTGGAAGTCGCCATTGTCTCATAAACATGGCTACCACATCATGTGTTGCGCGTCACTGCATTATGAGCACGAATGACGTCACACAAACTTGTTGTTATAGTTAAGTCTAGAAAAATGGTTCGAGAGTATATGTATGAAATTTTAGGTCGATGTGACGAAAATTGACCTAGTTATTAGCAAACGGAACTTAATTATCAGCCTGCCCTCGTACTTTTGCGCTCATTTTTTTCCCGCAGGCAACGGTTTCCTTTTACAAACCAGAACGTTGTATAAGTATGTGCCAATTTGGCTTTCGTGAGTCGTCTAAAGCGGCTAACAGTTATCACAAAACAATTAAAAAGAAATAATTTTTCATTATCATCTGTGTCCCCCTTGCAAAAAGCAGACAATATTTGAACCTACAAAGGACTAGCCCGTGTGATCGAAATACACTTCATAAAAGGCCACGAGAGATACACTCTTAAGTACATAGGCATTTCGCTTGATTTGTTTTGGCGGTGATCCAAACCGGAGCGATTTAATCTCCCTTGCTAAATAATTCCATGCCAAGCATCTGCCGAGGTCTCAGGGGGATGTTGACCTAGAGCAATAATTAAATGAGGTGCTCTTATGCAGAAAGAGAGAGGAAAGGATTTCCATTTATTGATAATAGTTTTACATAGCGGTAATTTGACTGTGGGAGAGACTCTAAGAGGTATTCATTGCAAGCACGATTACCTACTAGCACTAAGACCTTTATTTGTTTAGTTGATAGTTTTATCCGATTTGAAGTTGAGGCGAAGAGTAAGGTAACATCCATATTTAATGTAAATTACAAGGTTTGGGAGAGAAAAGAAGAAGAGACAAAGCAACAGCTCACTGTAGATTGAGAGACAGAGTAAGAGATAAAAGTGGGGAGAGAGATTATAATAATAGTAATAATAATAATAATAATAATAATAATAATAATAATAATAATAATAATAATAATAATAATAATAATAATAATAATAATAATAATAATAATAATAATAAAACAGATACGAGATTGAGAGATATGCAGACCATTTCAAAATCATTTGCCGTAAATGCTCGGATTGAATGATATTAATAGATAATATATAGCTCTTCAGATCTATGGAAAGTATATTTAGAAATACTAGCACCCGATGATTTTGCTATCAATCTTTCGTAAAGTGCTTTTGGTATTCAGCTAGTTGTGTCATTATGGCGGAGAAATGAAATGATACGAGACGGGAAATTGGGTGGCAAGTATCGGTATCAAGATCTATGGAAAGGTAAATTGTTGATACTGACGTAAATTGCCCGAGAAAATAGACACAAATAGAGAGGGGAAAGAAAAAAATGGGACGGATCTAAAAAAAAAGTAAGAGAAGAGTAACGATAGGTGATACAACATATTATAAAAGATAGAAAGAGGAATACTTGAGATGGTGAGAAATTCAAAGACAGAGAGGAAGAGATAAAAAAAAAAGAAAAAAAAAGGCGGAGAGAGAGAGAGAGAGAGAGAGAGAGAGAGAGAGAGAGAGAGAGAGAGAGAGAGAGAGAGAGAGAGATTACAGTTTTATACAAGACGTCCACTGGAAAATGACAGTGTTAAAACATTACAAGTATAATACCCGTAATAACGTTAAAAAGAGGGCAATTTATATGCTAACAATTAACTTCGCCATTACTAATTACTCTAAGCAACGCGCCGTCATCACGTTAAGTAGATCCTCTTCATTTCCATTTCATGAGGAGCACTGGTTGTGAAAGAGAAATTTCTTCTTGAGGTCTCCACCAACCAACTTCTTTGTTCAAGACTGGGAAACTCAGTGGACGTTCAACTTTTCAAACTGCAGCGACCATTTGTGAAATCCAGATTATAGGTGGATGGGTTGGAGGCTCATGTTTTCAGACATATCCTGTCGCTTGTAAAACTTAGAATAAAAATTACCAAAAAATCTGATCACCACTACATATTTAAGAATCAAAATTTAGGTTAGCATTCCTAGCGTTTAGATTAGGTTAAGATTTAGGTTTAGGGTTGATGTTTGGTAAAAGATTAGATGTAAGGCTTTGCAAATATGATACAAAACCTTATGAGTGCAGCTGTTTTGTTTTTACGCCTTTAGTTTTACACTTGAGCAATACGTTGCTTTATACTTTATCACAGTTACAGGTCGCTTTTGATACCTTCTATCTCACTGAGTTATAGCATCATGACTCAGACAATTTCAAGCGCTGTTGAAGAAGTCTGTTCTTTTGACTGTCATTGACTTAATGGAATCTATGAATTTCTCTTATCGCTAAATCTGCAGAAAAACATTTTCGTCTAAAGAATGTAAATTACATTTAAAGGTTTTCTTTCAGAAGACAGAAAACTGCACAATTTCACACATTACTGTAATAATTACTTAAAAATAATGATTGCATGATATTTAACGATATCTTATTACCCTTGCATACTTATAAATCTCTTATAAAAGCAATTTCAGCTGCCCCATAGAAGGCCTTAAATACACCTGTCGAATTATACGCCTTTCCAGCCCCGAATATACAATTTTACGCCACATGAGAAATACTTCTGTAATTCTGAATTAAAATGCTTCCTTTATACAGAAAATTATGATTAATATCCAGACATCCCCAATGCTGAAAAGGCCCTAAATTTTCACAGTCATGATGATCCTGTTCTATACCAGCAATAACATTCAATGACAGCTAAGTTTTTCATGATTAAAAGACCCAAAAATATTTCATGTACTGGTACAAGCCCGGCTGGCCACATCAAACAGGAGGTCAGCCCGTCATTAGGACTACCGGACATGATGAAGACGCTAGCAGAATAGAGATGAGACAGTAATAGCTTTCGGCTTTTCATCATGGTGAATAGCTGGAGTCGAGATTGTGATTTTTTTTCCCTGAATAAACTCTATCATCTCCTTCTTTTATCTCTTGTTTGTTAAGACTAATCCCTGTGAGATTTGTCCAATACGCTTACATCTGGATTATCTTTGTTTATTTCAAACTCCTTATTCTTTTATATCAAGATTTCTTGAGCCTCAAATCATGGTTACTGAGGAAAGGGTGTATGTGAGCATTTGGTCAAAATGGAACATCACGAAAAGGATTACAGAGACATAATGTTTACAATCAATATTCTAATATATATTAATATATATATATATATAAATATATCGTGTACCCTTTGCCAATTCAATATATATTCATCATCTTCTGGTTCACAACTGGGCGGTTAAAAAGTTACACCCACACACACACAAACTCTCGGGAAACAAAACAAAATCATGCCCCTTGTTTTTCAAAAAATTGTATCAGCATAAACAGTTTGTGTAGATCAAATATAAAGATAAACAAATTGAATGCATAAACATCTTTTCCTACTTTTTCCATCTCTTTCTTTCTTTCAGTCTGTCTCTCTCTGTGTCTGTCTGTCTGTCTTTCTATATCTGTCTCTCTCTCTCCCTCCTTTTCTCTCTCTCTCTCTCTCTCTCTCTCTCTCTCTCTCTCTCTCTCTCTCTCTCTCTCTTTCTGTCTGTCTTGCGTTTGTCTAATGATCTGTTTCTCTCATTCTTTCCTCCTTTCTTTCTTTCTTTCTCATTCCAATACCTTTGAATCAATCGATGCCATGATACATTCCTCTTAGCGTCCAAAAGTTTGCAGCGCCCTCAATGATACTGATATTTATCACTCTTAGAATGGTCGCTCGTCTGGAGTGGTCTGATCCATCTCTGACCGAAATCATCTCTGATTTCTACTGAGAGTCGCTATCAATTCTCTCCCTTTCGACTGGAACTCCTGTCCGGAGGTGACAAATTCGAGGCCAATGGCGCGGCCAATGGCTTTCACCAACAAGCTAAACCGAATGAGCTTGGAAGGGCACTTTGCCCGAGGGTGAGAATCTCCAACCTGAATGCATTAAGTCTGCTTCTGTGAGCAAATGAACAGGCAGATTACTGCTGGTCGATGAACCCCAGCGACAGAGATACGGAACGCTTTTTTTCTCTCATAGTGTCAGCGCAAGGAGCAGACGACAGCGGGATATCGATATCGCCCGCGATAAAACTAGAATCATCGTTTAGCGAATGAGCGATAAGTAGCGAATAGCAATTTGCCATTGTGTAGTTCGAAAATAAACTTCACAATACATTTGATATCATCAGAAAGCCCCCTTTTTTGAGGGGAAGGATAAAGATTGTTGCTTTCTGAGGGCATTCAAGCAAAAATTATATCATACATTTGGTAGCTCTTTCGGATGAGAGCAACGGAATTTGCTTTGTAATTGAAGTTTATATATAAACACATATATATAAACTGACCTAGATTCCAGGTTTTTTAAGCAACATTGTCAGAATTTAAATGATTCAAACCGTCTTGATTAAAATAAAGTCATGATAAACAGAGAGAAGATTCTCGTTGAAGGCCCAGTTCTTGCCTGACGCTACCTTTTGATTAAGTGATTTTTCTTTAACATCTAGTCAATATTTCCACTGTATATGAGCATTATGAAAAAATTGGCTTCTGCAGTGTCAGGTTTTCATTATAAATGTAAATCCAGGTTGTAACTATTGTCTTATTTGTTTAAAAAAAACAAACTCTGCTAAGATCAAACTCATTCGCACAAACTACTCATTCAATTATGAAAGCATAACAATGATACATGAGAAACTTAGTGAAACCCATGGAAGATTTTAAGAAAAGAATCGAGTGCTATAATTATTACATTCAAATTTGATATTTCTTTCAATTATTTTCTTCCTAAATTATGCGGATAACGAAAGTGGAAGGTTCTGCCAAGTTTTTTTTTTATTTATTTTCGATATCGTGTAGGTAGCGTGGTTAGCGTGACCTAACATTTGTATTACGTTGAACATAGCATTATTAGTAAAATGCACGTATTTTAGTGCATAGATTTGAAATACTATTTAAAGGTAGAATTGATGATACTTTCCCCCAAAAAAAATTTCCTAATGAAACATTGTCAGCCAGAATATACATTCTCTTTAAATAAATTCGTAAACTTAGAGGGCTCGTTTATTTTGATTGCCAGATGTCGACATTAAGCACATCAGCTTAGGTTAACCCCTTGCAAGTAAATTTATTATCCGTTATACTTCGTACAATAACACAGCCCAAGACTGTCGAAAACTTGTTAACTAGTCAAAATAGAAAAATGGAGTTTTAAAAACAAAAAAGAATACTTAGTTCATTTTGTAAAGATCTAAATCTGCTTATAGATCCTTTAATTGTTTATCATGTACTTTTAAGAAATAGGCAGCTATGAATTCCCATTAGGGAATACACTTTTAGGTCCTTTTTCGGGTCTTCAAAGTCTTCTAAGAAGCATTTAGAAAGATTTTTTAAGTGGAGAGGAATACAGAAAAAGCTATTTTTCCATATCACATAGAATATGTTTAGTATTCAGAACCAAGGGCATTACTAACATCTTAAAAAATAATGTATTTTGGTTCATCTTTCACAAGGTACGAAATAAATGTTTTTAGCTTGAGTTATGGAATGTGTAAGATCGGGGCTAAAAAGGGGACTTATTTCTGGATCTGCTTTATTATTGAGTAAGTTTCTTGTTTTGGAAAAAAAATATTAAGTTTAGTTTGATCGCCGATCAGTTTACAAACTACAAATAATTTTAAATAAACTATAAAATTAGAAAATCAACTACAAATAGAAAATAGATAGCAGTCACACAAAAAAATGCTTAGAGAGTTAATGATTGGTCAATCTTGCTACACAACCGCTCATTTTAGACAAAAAAGCTCACACAAACCTTTACAAACTTGTATCACCAGACAACTACCAGCCCTAGGGTGGGAAAAAATGATCCGCAGGTTAGTTAAGGCGTTTCCCCTGTTCGTAGGTTGACACTAACGATGGCGAGCGAGAACAGGGGCGAATGGAGTAAGACAGAAAGCTGGTATGAAATGCCGGTACTAAAGTGAAGCACAAGGTAGTTTGGCTGTTTAAGGTCTGAAAAAAACAAAACAAACAAATAACATAACACCCTATGCTCAGCACTAAACTTAGATCCCTAGAATCGTTGAACAATGTTAAGTCCTCTGGATTATCTTGGCGGTTGTAACTGATTGCAACAAATTGTTTGCTATTTAGTCAGCGATACTACTACTACTACTACTACTACTACTACTACTACTACTACTACTACTACTACTACTACTACTACTACTACTACTACTACTACTACTACTTTTACTACTGCTGCTGCTACTGCTACTACTACTACTACTTTTACTACTGCTGCTGCTGCTACTGCTACTACTACTACTACTACTACTACTACTACTACTACTACTACTACTACTACTACTACTACTACTACTACTACTACTACTACTACTACTACTTTTACTACTGCTGCTGCTACTGCTGCTACTACTACTACTACTACTACTACTACTACTACTACTACTACTACTACTACTACTACTACTACTACTACTACTACTACTACTACTACTACTACTACTACTACTCCATTCGTCATTGATAAAGGTGTGTGGGGTGAGGGTAATTTGAGAGCGATGAAAACTGTCAGCGTAAAGCCGCTTTCAAACATTCAAACAACTAAGTTTCAATTTGTTTTCAACGGTACTCTTTTTCTTGACGCAAAAAATAGTCAATTTATGAATAAGTGTGTATTTTGTCACTGAAATGGCCCAAAACAGGCCGACTTAACGGCCGATCTAATCGACCATCAACACTAGTCTTGAAGGGTTAATACTACGACTCGTATCACAGTAGTTCAAAGCTTGAAACATAGGAGTAATAGTATAAAATAAGAGCTCGCGGCAACTGTGGTATTAACTTGTATAACAACAGGCTGCCCAGATAGTATCTGGCTTATCACATAATACAAAAATATGTTGCTAAGAAAAAAAAATCTTTTGAGCATAGTAGTTTCCTGACACAGACGATGTTGGAATCAAGATTTTGATAAAATAAATGTGAATGCTCATAAAAGAGCAGTGAATTTATTGTTTGAATTTTTTTAATATTTGTGACAATAAATCTTTAAATTATAGAAAAATCCCATTTATGTGTTGGAAAGTCAGAAAGCCAGTAAAAGCTTAGAATTAGAGCCACGTCTAAAAGGTATCGATGAAATCAATCATTGCAAAGTACCGCACATCTAAATTTTTTATTGAGTTTAGTATTCTCGGCTTTACTTATTAACAGATGAAAAGGAATTTGAAAGTATGTTGCTGAAATGCTTTCAGTTGTTTTATTGTTGTTGTTTTTTTGCATGTGTACAAAATTAAAAATGAATTGAAGTCCAATTCATAAGGCTTTTGAAGACTATACTTGGAATCTCTAGGGAAAGAGTGACTATTCCACCATCATTCAGATTCTTTTATCAAAATTTTTAAAATCCCAATCTATTTATATATTATTTCAAACTCTAATTATCATGAACGTGAAAATAAATTCCCAAAAGGCAATGCACCTCTAGACAATATTTGTTTGCACCTTTTATAGCATACTGCATACAGCTAACTACAATTACTATCTATAAAATTAGATTTATATCATTTTGTTATTATGAGATGAGCTTACTTATATGTGCATTCATTTGTCAGCAATCTGCATCCAGTCTTCAAATCCTTTGAATCCAGTCTTCAAATCCTTTGAGTCCTACTATCTCCTTAACTCTAGTTACCAAAATTCAAACTGTTTCCTGCATGTTGGGCAAGTGGCAAGGATTTGAGTCAAGGCTTTTTGTTGTTTTGTTTCTGTTATAATCACAATAAATCTATGAAAAAATGTACACGTTAGAATTCGATCTTTGCTGTGCAAAACATTTTTTTTTACATTTAAACAAAACTTGTTGTTTATGGTATAAAGAAACTTTTTTAAATTTTGCTAAAGATTTCAAGCACACATGTGTTTCTGTTTCTTTAAAAAATTATACTGATGATTTTGTTAGTACAATGAAAGGTGATTTTGTATATAAAAAATTATAACAACCCCCCCCCCTCCCCCCCCCCCAAAAAAAAAAAAAAAAAAAAAAAAGTTGTGTACAATTTATACAGTATCTTCAAAACCTGATTAGTAAAAAAAAACCTCAGTAATTTCAACAAACCTCTAAATATCTTTAGGGAGAACACGTATTTACGCTTGACCATCTAGTCAAGGTGCACTATCAACAAAAAGGACAATAAAGTATTGAAATTGGAAAGTAAAAACAATTTTCACAATGAGTTTTATGTCCCCAAGAAAGCTTCATCTGGCTAGTGTTTGTCCTGACAACAACGCCTCCATTATAAACAATCGTGTGGGCCAATAACATAATGAAGTATAAAAATAGTTTAGCTCTTAGAGACCTTGTTAGACAAGGCACGATCTGGACAAAGTATAAGGCTCGAGAGAAATGGATGGTGACATTAAATAATATATGAAGCCGCTAAGAGAGAGAGAGAAAAAAGTTTATTCTGAACTTGAAAGAAATGAAATATTCAACAGAAGATTTGATAATCAATTTGATCTGTAGAAAAAAAGCAATTATTTTAAGAAAGTGCACTTAATACAAAGGTCACATTGCTATTATATAGCCCAAACTCCCTTTGGGAATTTCAATACATAACTGACTCCACCCGTCCAAGGTCAATAAAATCACCCCAGATTTCTCTGGAGAGGGTAATGTTTTAAATTATGTTTTAGCAACTTTCGGTGGTAAGCTTGAAACCTATTCGATCTAGTCCTAAACCCTTAAGAGCGATCTGGACACAGTTTAGGAAAACGAAGATGTAAAATCAATGAATGAATTTTAATTAACGTCATTCTCATTTCTAGAGGTAATGGGATTTTACAATAGGGTATGCAAAACTTTGCTTTCAGTTTTTGCTAACAAAGAAAATAATAGGGTCGCCACTGAGGAACCTGAATCAGCGCTCTGTGTTGCAACCGTTCAAGCCAATAAAAAAGGAAAAAAGAGAAAAAGAAAACAAAACCAGAATATACAAATTTTTTTACATGAAATAGATCTGGGCTGCAGAAACTTCCTGATTCCTATCCAGCCAAACAATTCTTTATGAAATTGGTTTTTGTCGAGTTAGACCTTGATAGGTCGCGGCGTATCAATTTTACAGAAATATGATTCTGGTAATATTGGCGCCCCATAATTATGTATCTCATAAACGTTTACGGATATTTTATCCATTCCACAGACTGAAATCATGACAAAGTATTAAATTACAATTTAAATTTATCAGTCGTGGAAAACGTATTTATCATACTAATCTTCATATTCCTCATAGTGCATGATACAAGTTCATTCCAAGAAGGACATCACACTCTATTTTGACTTTTTTTCATGGATAAAGATTCCAGCATACCTTAATCAAACCAAAGACAAAAAAATAAACGAAAAGAAAAGAGTACTTGCTAAGAGAGAGAGAGGGAGAGAGAGAGAGAGAGAGAGAGAGAGAGAGAGAGAGAGAGAGAGAGAGAGAGAGAGAGAGAAAGCGGAAGGTGGGTGGAAGACATTGAAGATGTCGATAAAAATAAATGTCAGGGGGAAATTCAATTGAAAAAATAAACCATAAGATCACAAGGATGGGATCCAGGAGCCAGACCACTGTTATAGGGTTGGCGTATTGAGGTCAGGATATGGGCTCTCTCGATCAGCCGAGCTCATCTGAGGCGCGAGCAAGGAGAGCCGGCCTTCCTATCCCGTCTTTCTAAAGGCCAGACTATCGCTACTTTCTAAAGGCCGGAGAGCGAGTTCTGTTTGGAGATCTCTCTAATCTATTCAGAATTGACTCGCAATAAATCTAGCGCTAGCCGGATAAGAGCCCCGTGGAATTTTTTTTAAAATGGAGTAGACGTAAGAAAATAGGATAGTAAAGAATACTGAAAAGAGATAATTTGATTTGTAAATTAATCTTGTTAGTCATAGTAAATAAAATCTTCAATACTCAGACTTCAATGTAAAATGAAAGTTCTCGCGAGTATGTTGTATGTTGCTTTGAAGTTTTTGTTAATTGAACATGGTATATAGTATTTTATCCAAAAAAAATTGATAAATATATAGATGGATTGAGAGATAGAAGTATGAACAAATCGATAGGTAGATGGAAAGTTCATAGATGGACAGGTATATAGTTAACGAGATAAGCTCATTTATGCAGAAATATTGACAAACAGATGAACAGACAGACAGACAAATAGATTAATAGATAGAATTTATGATTAATAGAAAACATGTATAAAGAAATAGATCAATACGTTGATAGACTCATGCAATCTAGCTTCTTTTTTATTACAATTTAAAGAAAAGTCCCTCAGAACATTGAAGGGTTTTATTATGAGTTGCTGCTTCTCTGTAATTTTCTCTTCTAAAAAATGTTCGACACCCTAGCATATTTCTCAAATAGTAGAACTACACGATATATATATATATATATATATATATATATATATATATATATATATATATGTGTGTGTGTGTGTGTGTATGTATGTATACATATTTATGAAAACGTAGAGAAACCTCTCCCAGCATGTTAGTACTCTCCGTTTTTACTGAATGCACATAAACAATTAGACGTTTTGCCTGAATTTAGATAAATGATGAGCTGTCTGCTTTGGCTCAACTTGATTTAAATGCTTTATACAGGAAAATGAAAATCTTTATTTTTTTCACTTAAGCTGTTTAGTATTGTATGAAAGTTTTAATTCTAAATTTACAATGAGAGAACTGTTTACTAAATAAGTCATTCGAACGTATGACACTAATCACTCTTTCTCTTTGGTTTCTCTATCACTCATTTTATACGAACATACGTGTGTGTTGCTTACATGAATGTTATAGCTATAATCACATTAATACTTTTGTGGTCCCTGAAACTCACATTTATCTCTATGGCATAGACCATGAAGTTTACTTTATTAGTTTTATTTAGTGTTTTACACTCAGCCCTTCCTCTTAGAACAAGTGCGGTAGACAATTAAAACACAAAACTTTGGCGTATCACACTCAAACTTCTGTCGTAACCTACGTAATCGTCTAGATATTAGTCTTCATTATTTTTGCGCTTTTTTTTATTATACTTTGGGCCCTAAGGGTAGCGCTACACAGCTCCTCTTCAAATTTATCTTGGTGGAAGTCATTGGTAACGTAAAGCCATTTTCAAAGCAAGCAACTTTTTTATACCTACAGGCCAAGAAATGTCTTGTTTGAGTTTGAATGATTTCAGCTTCTCATAAAAGTAGTACAGAAATGAGATTCACTTCTTTGAAGAAAATAATGCACAAGCATTTCAAATTTTAAAAAATTACAGAAAACTTCTACAAACGTAATGGTGTGATAAATTCAGATATATACACGCCATCCTGGTCAACAGGGAATTAGATGAGAGCCCTGAATCAGGTCGCCTTTAAAAGGATGGTCTTGTTTTCTGGTGGCCGGAGAAACCCTGAATACGAACTGTAGGGATCGATCGGGTGCAGTGACGTCATTAAGTTTTCGGTTATAAAAACATGGGTGTCAAGAATAGTTTTGCTTGGAACCATGTGGAGACGAGGTGCTAAAATTTTCAAAGATGTCAGTTTTCTAAATCTTCGAGATTTCCTATTTCGTTAATACTACTCTACTAGAGGCTAATGAAGTTTTCGTGCCGATACACTCATATTACTCTTGTTACTCTTTGGTGGGGATGCTTCTGCCGAAAACATGAGCTTCAAAAGATCAAGGTAATAGTCTTATCAGCCGATCTTACGTTTGACCTAAATTTGGGATTACTTCGGTCATTCATATCAGCTTTATACGTTCAATATGAGAGAGTTTTACATTTGTTACTTTGAATAAAGTTATAGTTGACAAGAATTTCATAAAATTGTCAAACGTGTATGTGACCTTAGGATTATTGGGTTAACAGCGTACTGCGTACTCAAAGAAGTTACATTAAATAAAACTGAAAACGAATACTACTATGTTCATCTTCCTAACTAATTTTGCAATGCAACAAGAATATATAAACTCTTATTATAAGTGAAAAGAGTCTGATTGATTGCTCAATTGAACCCTGTACCACTCCATGATGAGTTTTGACAAGGAGATTATACGGTCTTGCCTATAGTACACACTATGGGAATCTTACTATCTTTATGTCTTTTCTGAATCAAAACCATTTTTTTTTTCATCGTTATACGAGACTGACACATAAAATAATTAAGATAGGAAGCGAGCGGGTGAGAGAGAGAGAGAGAGAGAGAGAGAGAGAGAGAGAGAGAGAGAGAGAGAGAGAGAGAGAAGAAAGCATCAAAGAAATACGAAAGAAAACAGAGACAGACAGACAGACTGACAGATAGCAGGAAGCAGAGAAAGATAGACAAGATCGGACAAAAAGCTAAAGAGGTGAGCACATAGATGAAGAAAGAGAGCGAGATGATATATGATATGCAAGATTCCCTCATGGATAAACAAATTGATGAGATGAAATTTTATGTTATCGAAATAAATGTGCAATTCGAAGATATTATAAGTCGATTCTCTTAGTTAAGTGTTACATTAACAAAGAAACAAATATTTTTTTTTTATTTTTTAAATATTTACTGATGTTAGAAAGAAAATGGAAATCAAGCAGACAAATCTATGAATAGACCACTTTATAGATAAATTTATGGATAGTTAAAGAGAATAACTGAGAAGATAATCTTAGGGTTTGATGAGGAGAAACAAAGATAGGTATGTAAACAGAAAGAAAGATAGAAAGATAGATTGATGCATAAGTGCAAAAATAAGAAGTGTATAGATATAATTATAGATAGATTACTTGATAATCGAGTTAATCATATATTGTTTAATATAGCTCTAGAAAATTGCTCAACTTTTTAATAAAAACAAAAAAAAGCCAATGACAAATTAAAGGAAAGAAGTATTTCGTCAGTACGCCTCAAAACTGACATTTTGATTCACAGAGTAGGCTACAAGCAAAGAGGAGAAAATCAAATTTTACAGAACTGAATAATAGATACTTTATCCGCCATGTCGTGTATCAAAAAAGACACAAACCAAAAAAAAATGAAGGTCTCTTTCGGCCGGGTGTTAATCAGAACGATGTTGCGATGTTAATAAAATAACTTATGTCTATCTTGAAGATGCTCATGTACGATCCATCCTTCCGTGTTTTTCTTTTTGAATTATGTTTTATTTCCTCATACATGAACGAGGTTAAACTTAAATACTGATATTATCCTGTTAATTGTTTTAAGATGTTTGCTTATATGCGACTTTTATTGCGTTGGTCCAGATGACGTGTAACATTGGCCTTGCACTTCATAAAGATTTATAAGATGCCTTGATGCTGGAGTGGGGACGATCTATTACGCTGGCCTTAGCTTGATATTGAACTCATAAGACACCTTTTGCGTGCTTCTGCCTGACACTCGTGGCTGTGGTAATTGCTTATTTTACCATAACACGGAGTGCATAATTATTTGCATTAAAGACAGGCCTGCTTGAGAAAACTTGCGGTTTATTTCCACCCTTCCAACCTGATGTTAGTTCTCCACAGTAAATAGAGTAATGCGGTGTCCAGATTATTTCCTGTACCGCATCGGGCGTCCGCTTTTGCACGCCATACTTTCTATCATGTTCGTGAGAGCGGTATTTCGAGGGACGGCGCATGAGGATACAGATTAATGAGTGCATATAATCCATTTGTAGGCTTGTTTTGGATGGAATTGAGAACATTAGACTCATTTGGAACACCATTTTTTTTTCTTATAAAGCGCACGAGCATTTCAAAAATTACCGCATATGTGGAGTCCTTTTTTAAAACTTCTCTTTAGAAAAAGTCCTTCAGTGACTATTATGAATACTTATCTGACACCTGTGAGAGCTGGAACAAGTTCCAGTTGTCAATTTCCTTTCATTGTTCTCTAAAAACTTAATCATCGCTAGAGAGAAGCTTGACAGTACAAAACATTAGGGGCCAAAACAAGCGAAAGCCTGCAGTCATCAATTTCATTCCACTTGTTATCATATTACCCCTTTTTCATAGATAATAAGACTAAAAAGAAAGTGGAGATTTTTCCTTATTTTTCGTTTGCTAAGCCTTATTCACTCATCAAGCTGGAGAAAGATTTCTGCAATGCGCACGTGCTCAGAGCCGCTAGAATTGGGTTTCGGCAAGGGATTTATTATCACCAACTCAATGGTTGACCCAGTGCTGGAAGACTACTTTATTAGGCAGCACAACTCACACGATTTGCACTTCTTGAAAACAAAGCACCATGGGATAACGTCGGCAACTAGTGCTATTACAGTCAGGATAAAATATTTAATATACTTTGCTCCTGTTAAACATTGGAACATTTTTTACTCTTCTTTGAGTTCACTTATTAGGAGTAAATGGCTCAACTCATTACCATATTGGAAACATGTCGTATGATGGAATTACAGAGATATGAGAGTTGAATAAATGCCAGTTATAGCACTAGGTGGAGAAGGTCAGAGGGCATAGAAAATGAGATGGACATGACTTTGTCAGCATTGAAAATCAAATGTGTAAAAAAAAAGCATACCGCAGATATTGCTCTTTGTACCTATAAAGTGAGATTTCCCATCCGCAAGGGCAGACAAAATTGGTTGTAAAAAGTCTTGAATGTAGAGAAAATAGGGAAAATGTTACCGAGAGGCTGAAAACGTGACATTTCGAAATTGTGATTTTTTTTAAATATTTTTTTCTTTATTTTTTAACAATTTACAAATTATTCTCGCCGTTTCTAACTTGATGATATAACTTGAACCAACCGTCTATCGGCACCTATAATCAGATCCAGAGGTTCCCAAAATTGAATAAATCCGCTCCTTCTGTTTACATTTATTTCCATTCATTCCGCATTCCACCCCAGCATGAGTATCGATATTGTGATGGACGGTGTCGGCGCATGAAATAACCGTTTGACCAGATTTGAAGGGCCTGAAATTTACAAAATCAAACCAAAATGTTTCTCCGCGCCCATCCCGATTTTAATAAGATTTCATCCTGTCCAAGATAATGTAGTTCAGTAGACTGCAGGGTTGTTACAAAGAGGGGAGGCTTTTAACGATATTATTACGATGTCTTATCGATTTAATTTTAAGAATTAAACAGGAGTATAATTATTGTGGAAAAGGTAAAAAAGAATTGAGAATAGTGTCTTGCATCAATGGACTATTCCTTTCTTTAACAGAAACATGGGTAGCTTTCAATAACCTTAGACGACCGAGGCCTCATTTGGATTTTTTTTTCTTGTTGTATTTGCTTTTCTTACAATTTGTTATTTCAAAGGAGATGCTTTTTTAATGAAATGTGGCCACTAATTAAAATAAAAATAGATAATTGTTCAAATATTTTTCTAAAAATTTATATCTGTTAGTCTCCAAAGCTTTATATTAATTGATTAGGATGTACTGAAAGATAAATTATGAAATTAATGATAAGGTAATCATCCATATCTTTAATGAATGTAAAAAAATGGTAAAAACGGTAGATGAATAACAAAGTAGTGAGCACTGAAAAGCACTGAAAAGCTTGTTGAAATAAAAGGAAAATGTTTATATGTGAGAATTATCCGGAAAGTAACGATGGAACCGTAATGAATTTAGCACATGTAAATGGTATAGATCACATTTGCTACCGCAATGTTTCTTATAAGTTAAAATATACAGTAATGGTGGTTACAGGTACTTATTTTTACTTTCATTACGTAATGCTAGTTCTTTGGAGCATTCGCGTGGTGCTGAAGTATAACATGAGACATAAAATGCATTTTAACTGTAAATGAAGCAAACTGTAGTGAAGGCATTGGCCAAATTATGTGGTAAATGTGTTGAGAGAAAAGCACCAATATTAGAGCGCAGTAGATTTTGTTTAAGGTAGACAGAATCATACTGAAAAAAAAAACAACAGATATTAGAATTAAGCTCTTGACATACACATTCAATGTCAAAGACAAGTCAACCCTCGACGTGACAGATTTATTCCGGAGCAAAAAGTATAAATTTAAATATTGTGATTTTTACTTCTGATAAAGCAAAAAAGGATAATTCATAAACTTTTTATTGAGGACTTAAAAGACAGCCATGAGGGTATCCAAAACAATACGCACACATTGGTTACAACTCCTGGCAAATCAAACTAACGTTAGACTAGTCCAATAACTTAAGCTAGAGCTGTGAAATACTTGCGATGAATTTATGAAAACGTTCATTCGACTAATAATTTTTCTTGACATGTGGAAATCTTGTATACACCTCATGACAGCCGAGACAAAGAAGAGTATAATGACTTACTAACACTCGCCCTCTCGGCTGGCTTAAAGAAAGGTGCAATAAGTAGCATTTGGCCAATGGATCAAAGGTGGCTGTATGACAGAGCGCACGCGCTGAAATCTTTAAAGATATTTGAATAGCAGTTTTAAGTCGGACGCGTGAGTTCGAGGACTTCTGTTTTGCAGCTCTACCAAATCCGATGTTTTTGCTTTGTTTTTATTTTTTTGTTTGTTTATGTATTATTTAAGAGTACCTCGTAGTAAAAGGACTATATCAATCACTAGTGAAGGACGATACGCTGTTTAAGACTAGACTCTGAGGAAGTTGATCAAATATTTCGAATTATATTCACAGTACTGATGTAAAGATTCAATATTCCTCTTTTGGTTTATGGCTTTATCTGTACAGAACTGTTTGAATCTCTATAACTATCATTTTACTAGGTTAAAAAAGCTTTTGATTTGGCCTCTAAAAATATATGCGTTCTTTTTTTTTCCGACGACCCAATTCAAAACCAAATGCAAACTTTCAGACAAGTAATCAGACCAGTTCATGGTATACGCTAAAAAAGACTCTACTAGACCAGCCTCATAGTCGCGATCTATTTCCATCAAATTATCCGCCACTTTTGCTATTTTAACTCCAGCTTGTCTGTGATAACAACCTCGTTTGACACATTCATTATAGTCATTGGATATTATTCTCTTTCTAGATATACTAAAAAGTGTGAGGAGGCTGTGCAAATCAAGTGAAAATATTGACTTTTTTTTAGCTGTTGGCATGATATAAAAGTATGTTTTGCACTCATAACGAACATTAAATCATAGCTAAATTTTCAAAACCAGAACCAAAATAGTAAAAAAGCTGTGAAATACTAGAATCTTATATTTTTAGGCTCAAGATGTGACTAAATCTTTGTGTAACACTAAAATTAATGATCTCTGATCATAACAAGTATATATATATATATGGATAAATTGAAGCCTTTTAAAATTTCTCTTCTTATTAATTAATGTCATTTATATTTATCGGGCAGCCTTACAAAAGTGCAATATTCCAGAGGTTTTTTAACACACTTTTAAGGCTTGAGGCCGTTATTTTCTCATTTAATACATTCTGACCATAATTGTCTTTCCAATTTACTCATGTAAAAATATGATTTTGTAACTAAGCTAAAAAGTCAATAAATACAATCTTAGAGGTTTTATAATTTTGCTTCTCTGCATTGCGTGATTCTAAAGATATTTAATTTTCCCATTTATGTCGAGATAACCACAGACATTCTTAGTGCTTTACAAACACGGTTTTTTGAGTTTTCAAATTGGAAGCCCAGCATTCTCTTACATATCGAGCGGCTATTTGTTGTACTTCTTTTCGTCATTTTTCTACTGTGCGGCATTTTTGTGGGAAAAGAGGATAACGTGAGGCAACAAGATTTGCTATCATTAGGGACCTTATTTTAGCAACTCTCATTTTTTAACATGCATTTTTTTTCTACTCTGTCACGCTTTCCTTAATACAAACTCAACAGGAAGCTTTTTTTCTTTCTTAGTATTAACTTTTTATTTGAAATCGATTGATTTAACAACCTACATTACACCTGCACCAAGAATAGCCTGGATATTTTCTATTTCTATCAGGTAGAATAGAAAAGAAAAGATTGCTTGCTTAGTGGTAGGCTAATAAAAGTAAAGAAAAATAAAAGCTTATCCTAAAATAATCCAAATCAACTGATATATGTTATTAAACATTCATAAGCATTTAGATTAAAAACGAGGAGCTATAAATTCTCACACGACAGAAACTTGAGGCGTTTTTCGCTGTAATTAAAGCTTGCTAATAAGCGTTTAAAATAATCTTCGAAAATTCCGGAAAGTACAGAAATATAACAGTACTGTTTCCAGTAATAAAGAAGAAGAAGAAGAAGAAGAAGAAGAAGAAGAAGAAGAAGAAGAAGAAGAAGAAGAAGAAGAAGAAGAAGAAGAAGAAGAAGAAGAAGAAGAAGAAGAAGAAGAAGAAGAAGAAGAAGAAGAAGAAGAAGAAGAAGAAGAAGAAGAAGAAGAAGAAGAAGAAGATGAAGATAAGAAGAAGAAGAAGAAGGAGAAGAAGGAGAAGAAGGAGAAGAAGAAGAAGAAGAAGAAGAAGAAGAAGAAGAAGAAGAAGAAGAAGAAGAAGAAGAAGAAGAAGAAGAAGAAGAAGAAGAAGAAGAAGAAGAAGAAGAAGAAGAAGAAGAAGAAGAAGAAGAAGAAGAAGAAGAAGAAGAAGAAGAAGAAGAAGAAGAAGAAGAAGAAGAAGAAGAAGAAGAAGAAGAAGAAGAAGAAGAAGAAGAAGAAGAAGAAGAAGAAGAAGAAGAAGAAGAAGAAGAAGAAGAAGAAGAAGAAGAAGAAGAAGAAGAAGAAGAAGAAGAAGAAGAAGAAGAAGAAGAAGAAGAAGAAGAAGAAGAAGAAGAAGAAGAAGAAGAAGAAGAAGAAGAAGAAGAAGAAGAAGAAGAAGAAGAAGAAGAAGAAGAAGAAGAAGAAGAAGAAGAAGAAGAAGAAGAAGAAGAAGAAGAAGAAGAAGAAGAAGAAGAAGAAGAAGAAGAAGAAGAAGAAGAAGAAGAAGAAGAAGAAGAAGAAGAAGAAGAAGAAGAAGAAGAAGAAGAAGAAGAAGAAGAAGAAGAAGAAGAAGAAGAAGAAGAAGAAGAAGAAGAAGAAGAAGAAGAAGAAGAAGAAGAAGAAGAAGAAGAAGAAGAAGAAGAAGAAGAAGAAGAAGAAGAAGAAGAAGAAGAAGAAGAAGAAGGTTTTTTTTATTTTTTTATTGTGCCATTACAGGCTTGAACCTCGGCAACGTAAATTAAAGTGTTTGCGAGGCATCATCAGTTTTAGCTTGGCTAACGGTGGTTAAGAAGATTTCAAAGTACCGTAATGTTGACAAGATAAGTAAACGGAATCGATCCACATTAACGACCATCTTACCATATCCAGGACTTGAGTAAGAGTCAGGCCCATCTGGATCACGACTGGAGACGAGGCGTTCCTCACTGGACGCACGGACCTCTCATACCCGCGCATCACGTAGTCCAGAAGCCGCTGCTCGTCCGGGATAAACTCCAGGCCGGAGCGGTCTTTGGGCATGTGCGGCTTGTAGAAGTCTGCCTCTTGGAAGCCTGCTCGCTCTCTGCCAGCCGCTGTGGACGCTGAGGAGGGTGTGGTGATAGAGGTTCGGGGTGGGACAGAAAGGTTTTGAGTTAGACAAGATCGAATTTTTGTTTTGGTTTGTGTATTGTTTTAAAGGTGAAGCGGATAATTGGTTCCCGTTTCATGCAGTTTCCAAATGAACAAAGGAAGGACAGTTTTTTTCATTCTTGTAATGGCATGCATGAGACTTCTTGTCATAGGTAGACCGTTTAAATTCATTTCAAAATCCACTTCTGATGATAAAAAGTAAACAATATGAGCTTACCCCCTTAATTTGATCAAATTTTGCTATTAATCGTTAACTTGGTTAATAGCAACCAAGCGCAGTTTTTAATTCTTGGAACACAGTCATCATTTTTCCTCTAAACTTGTATGCAATTTATCGATAAACATAAATAAAAAGATAGAATATGACCAAACAGAAGCTAATGAGCATATTAATCTAATGAACTCAGCACATTACCATCGACATACTAAAGGAATGATAGACTTTCTCAGATTAATGATATTCTCATCAGGCTTAATTGACTGAAAAACTTTACAAATGACTGAGTAAAGCAGATTATGACATAACTCGATGTTCTTTTGATCTTAACCTTGGTAAAGTGAACTCATTAAATAGATCAGTCTCATCTGGGGTATGGCTCTATTGCTAAAGGATATTAACTTAACTAGAAGATAATTATTTTTTTATTCTAAAATTGAGTTATTATTGCTTGACCTAAGTTCCCACGTAATCAAATAATTGTTTTGAATATTAATATCAAGGGAAGAATAACTGCGTGGTTATGAAGATTAGAAAAATAACTAGCATTTCCGTCAGATTGCATTTGGGAATATTATCTTCTGCTATAAGTTATACACAGGAAATAAAAAAAATTGTTCATCTGAACTTCATTGGTAGATATGAAGAACATAAAAAACCGAAGAGATAGGCAGTCTTGTGCCAAATACAGTGCAACAGTCATCATACTTTCTTTTTTTTTTTGACTTTTAACACAGTCCTTTTTTTTGACGGTCTTGTTTCCCATAACATCTCTTTTACGTGAGATATAAGCTAGAATCTTGATCTTAAATGTAAGGTGCTTTAAACTGTTACTAAAATGATTAAATGTCATAGATATTAGGTCGCTACCAAAAAGGCTAGTAACATAAGATATGCTCAAATTATGATTGTACGTTTTTGTTGTTGTTTTTTAATTATACTTTTTGTTGTTTTTTATGACCTACTAATAGAAAACATTATACTATTGGCTGGGAGTATCATAAATCTGAGAGCTTACGAAAGTTGCGAAAGGCAAACCATGTAGAGCTTTTCTTCGCCCTGCGATTTCTCTTATCCCTTTTTACACTGTGTAAAGTGACGCAAGGCTTTTTTTTTTACCCTTTCTATTCTGTGTTTCTTGGCCTTATCATAATTATTGACGTTTGCAGTTTTGGTAGCGAGCGGATAAGCTGCGAAAATAGTACTACACACACTAATCGAGATTCCTTTGGCCTACTCTGCCACTCGCGTTCCTCTTTACTCTTGCACTTCAATAATTTACTCTGAGCATCTTAGTATGACTAGAAGGTGGGGGGAGATGAATAAGGCATGACCTAGGTAGCCTCGATGTTGACCCAGAGATAGGTGTCAGAGTTGGTTATGGATAACGCTTTCTGCTTTGGTAGTGTAAACATCCTCTTCATGAGACACTTATTGGAATGATAATGAATATTTTATTACAATAATGGCCTCATTTGTAAACCTTGTATCAGGTGATAATTTGCGATGCTGAAGACGCATAGAATCGATTGACTCATTAGACCTTTTCTTGCCAGATCAGAATAAAAAAGATAACACTAGAGGTTAAGGTAGCTATTTTTTCCTCAAATTTGAATCCCGTTTCAATACATTGATAATAGTCTTGTTGCGAATGGACAGTTTGGACTTATATGCTTAAACGATACTTTGGGCTAATTATTTTCAAAACGCTTAGCATAGAGCATTAGACTTTGCCGATGACTAAAGAAACACAGCTTTCTCTTGTTTATCATTTTGAAATACCTTAGAAATATTACAAGTGCGACTCTAGGGGGCATCTACGTCTTCAAATGGTTTCTAAGTACTAATTTTTTTAAAAGGAGAGTACTATGAAAACCAAAGAGTCACAGGATAGTTCAACTGATTAACTCTATACTGATTATATAAAATCATCATAGCAAGTCAAAAGGAGGAAACCTATAATCTCTTGTAGATGCAGACTTCGATACCTGGTACATGCTCTGGCTGCCTAGAAGTTCCGCTATGACCAGGTATAATTATCATTATCCCATTCACACCTTTAGCATCGCTGTACGTGAGCGCTGTTAATGATGTGGACCTCTCTCGCAGGAGGTCGAAGTTCAACCAATGGTCAAAGCGTACTTTTATTATTCTCTTAGATCGCTCAACCAAGAAAGTGTTTTCTTTGGAGGAATGGTCCGGGAGATATAAAAATGTTCAGCGAATAGAAATCAAATTTAATATTCTGTTTGGCAAGTTTATTTTGTTATCAACCCAAGCATATAAGTAAAATCCACCTTAAAGCAAAATGTACTGGTCACAATAGACTTAAAACTGGAGCCTTTCAAAACCGCTTGATTAAGAAAAGTTTTATAGTTCAGCGCAGACTAACGTTATACTTCTCTCTACTAAAAAGTCCTATTCATGGACGTCTAGATATAAAAGTTAACAGATTTGGCTTAATAGTTTTCCTAATAAGTGTTTTAAAGTAACATATGTGTAATAAAACAAGGTGATTAAAAACAAAATTATTTTTTTCAGAAAAGAAGATAAGTAGGGACCGTATTTGTAAGTATTATCACGGACCAAATAACGATTTTGCAAAAACGTTTACAGATTGCCGACGGCTGTTTATTCCATGGAATTCTTTCAAAGGTTACGAGCATACAGAAACGAAAATTACTCTGTGGGTATAGGACATAACCAGACAGTTTAATAACTAAATGAGGAAATACTTATTATGCAGCATTAAAAAAAAAGGGGGGAGAACTGGGCTGTCTTATCTCCCGGCTATTCATGAATCTTTGATGCGCCTAGCGCAAATTGAGTCTTATAGAATAACAATTTCGCGCTGTGAGCGGGAAAATCAGAATATATTTTTTACTGTTGAAAACTATGATGGTTACAATTTTTGCATCTGATAAGAATGGCCGTGTGTACGATTTTATTTTTTGTTGGTTTTTTTTTCTGTAAAGTGCTGATACCGAATTGGCATTATCTCGACAGAACAATAAAATACTACTCTGTATAAAGCAAACATATCATCACTATTTGGTTTTAGAAGTCCTGAAAAATAAACTCTATAGGTGCCGAAGTTCTTCCTCGCTACATCCCTGAATAATAAAGAATACTAAAAAACAAACAAACAAACAAACAAATAATCAAAATAGATCGAGCTTGATACACTTAATGCTATTACTCCGTTTCGTTTCTTGATTCAAGGGAGACGTTCCTATTTCCCGTTCACTCTAATTCTTTTTTATGTTTTTGTGGGTGAAAAATTCATGTTACAATAAGAATATATAAAGACAGTTAGCTCATTTTGTAACATCCAAATCTATTGATAGACTCATCAGTTCTCCTTGCGGGAATAAATAGCCTTCTCATCAAACGTTAAAAGGTTCATTAAATGTATAAGAAAATTACAGTTTTAGCTGATTTCCTCTTTAATCTTTATCGAAAACAAATGCACTGAATCACATCTATTCGATGCTTAAATTAGTAATGCCAGGATGTAAAGATTACAAAAGTGGTGTAAACCGATGCCATGGGAACACATATACTTACTTTTCGATGTCTGGGCCAGTAATGCCAGGAGCGCAGTCAGTTTCGTCGACAACATCATCAATAGAGTAGGGAGCTGCATCGCTATCACACACACACACGCACAATGAATCACAGCTTAGGTTCTCGGAAAATCCACAGATTATTGGCTTTGTACAAGAAGATCTATGTCTCTAATACAAGAGTATCTATGTCTCTAAGAAGGTTATTTGATCTCTGAGTTAACCTACTTTTTGCTTAACATTTTACTTGGTAAATAAATTTGGCATTACACTTGTAAAATAAGTAATAAAATGATCTAGAGCTTTAAAAAACGATCTCTTGATTTGTTAAAAAAAAGAATCAATTTCCAATACAAATTTTCCAACCTACAATTCGACGAAACACCTGTAATAAAGTAATAAAAATGTTACTGCCACCATATTTCAGTTCTTACAATATTATGTTGTGAATAAAAAAATCAAATTCTTTATTCTTGTTATATTGAAAAATTCTGAAAAGCCATGGGAGTGCATTGGGGCAATTGTCCTAATATGTCCATCTATGCCGCTGATAATCTGTTATGTAAGGAGGTCGAGACCAAGTCCAAGTTAGGACGTCCCTGGATTGAAACCGCTAACGAGTCTCCTTCATGGCCAGTGTTAGGGGTGGCCACCTCTGTCCACCAGCTAACAATAACGATCAAATTGTTGCCGGGGAAAATCTGTGAAAGGCCGTTTATTCACATTTTGCTTTTCTTTTCTTTTCTTTTTTTTTTTTTTTTTTTTTTCTTTGAATCTTTACTGAAGAGAAAAACTGGCCCAGCATAGACGAGTACTAATGCTAGCCATGTAAAAAATATTCGGAGCAAAATCTCTTTAAGTCTGTTTGGCAATAAATTGCGGTCAACACCTTGAGGGGGGAGAGAGATGGACAGACAGGAAGATGCGGAGATATATATATATATATATATATATATATATATATATATATATATATATATATATATATAGACAGACAGGCGGATAATAATTTCAATAATACACTCTGCTCCTACATTACAATTTATAAACAAGCTGCGAAGGAAACAGGAGAAAAATTATACCCCATATCTTTTCTAAAGAGAATCACGGGAGTCACAAAAGCGAGTCAGACAAAAATCTATGAACTTTTACTGCGAAAAACTCAAATAAAAGTAGAGCAAAGAACGATCTTCCTTATAAATTTCATATCTTGTGTAAAGCATAGTCTCTCTTTGAAGTCCCTATCATCCCCTTTAGGATTATACAGTGATGAAAACCGCTTAAGTGACACGCAAAGGAAATATCAATCGATTGTTAACTATTCAAATAGCGAAGCTGTTTCATAGTTTATGAGGACTTGCTGAACGCAATGTTTACTGAAGAGTAAAATCCTCTATGTTGACTTAGAAAGTCAGATGAACTTCCGAAGCTTACAATATACGGCAGAGGACTCTTTCACGTGAGACTCGCAAGTAGAAAGGAAGAGAAGTGTATAAAAATGTAGGAAACATGGCATTGTAGAATACAAAATTAAGTTCCAAGCCATCCGTTGGGCTATGACGAAATATAAAAGCAAAATAACAGGATGAAGATATTTCACGCGTTATTCCGACTAAAAAGTAATAAAAAATAACAAGTAAAACATAATCACCGCCATAAAAGTACCACCGAGGCAATGGTTTGAGAAGCAAGAAAAAAAATAACTGAAGTAGAAAGTTGGTATAAAAAATAGTAACTTGTTTTCATAGCTTTTATAAACAATCTTAGAGATATCTAGGCCTGTCCTTCGGAAGCAACGTGACTTCTTGCGCTAAGAAGGGCAGTATTTATTTCTTTTGATATCCTTGAGACCTAAAAATAATAACTTCTTTAGCTCTTACGACTTCGATAATCATCATGTGCCAAGCTTGGAGGATATCGCCAGAACTCTCAAGGTCAAGAAAAACTTTTTTTTCTTATGATTACATATACAGATGGAAGAGTTTTTCAAACTCCTCCGAAACAGCCCAAAGGGAACAAAGATCATAATAATGCATGTTTATAGGTTAATTTTAAATATTCAGGCCATGTTTTTTTGTAAAGCATGCAGTCAATTGGGTCCTACAATAAGGAGGTCAATAATACTTTGCGCAACAATCCAATTTGTTCAGAGTAGCCATTTTTATCGTTTTATTACATTCATTAATCATCGCATTAAAAATTGTCTAAACTCTAAACTCAGTTCTGCCACCTGTAAATAGTGTTATTGAATCGGAAATTATAGCTCGAAAAAATCGAACCCCAAATTGTATACCGGGAAAACAAACAACTATTATAAGTAAAAAAATGTAAAAAAAATATATATATATATATATATTTATGTTTTATTAAATTCTATATTTTGATTTCCATTAAACCGGTCCAATTCAATTATGTTATAAAATTTACCGCACCAACGATATCCATTTTGTTGTTTTTTATAAAAAGAGGAAGGGAAAAAGGGTGGAGCTTACCTTCCAATGTTTTATTTTTATGAGATGCCTGAATACGGGCGACGGTGCAAGAAATTTTGCGAACTGATTAATTGCTATAAATAAATGTCATAACATAAACGTGATGAATTACACTGGCTTTTCAATGACAGCATTGATAATTTTTTTTAAATAATTATTTTTCAAAATGGCTTATTTTTAATCATGTAAGAGATAAATCTATAACATGAAATTGACAAAACAATGACCGGTCAAAAAAAAGCTTTCAGCCAATTCTAGTTCATGGCCTTCGATTATAAATATCA
>JAWDGP010003588.1:175000-282500 GCA_033675545.1 Elysia crispata
CCCTTTCACTCTCTCTGTCCTTATCTCTTTTTCTATTTCCTTTATCTCTCCCTTTCACTCTCTCTCGGTCCTCATATCTTTTTCTATTTCCTTTATCTCTCCTTTTCACTCTCTCTCTCTCGGTCGTCATCTCTTTTTCTATTTCCTTTATCTCTCCCTTTCACTCTCTCTGTCCTCATCTCTTTTTCTATTTCCTTTATTTCTAAATCTATTTTCACGTGTTGCAATTTGTTTATAGCTCTTACTGTTTTTTCTATATCTAGATTGAACAGATTCCTTGCCCTGCCTCTCTCTGTCTCAATAATTTACAGGTTGTTTTTTTTTTCATTTTTCACTATGATTATTCTCCTTTTTTTCAATACCCTCAATGATTTCTTATTCTCTCTCACTCTCGGATTCTCCTTCAAAGTTCATCCTCCTTCCTCTTCTAATCACTCTCTTATTTCCTTCTCTTAGTATTCCCTGTCTTATTGCATCTATTGATTATATCTCTTTCTAATTCTATGCCTCTATTTTCCACTATATTTTTCACTCATTGTCACTGATATTTTTTCAAACTTTTTGAAAATATTTCTTACTAATGTCCTATTCCTTTCATCTTTCTCATTCCATCATTCCAACTTTTATTTTGCTTTTGCTGTTAACATTACCGTTATCTTTTAATCCTTGGGTAAAAATTGCTGCATCTTGTCATTTTGTGCTTGCGTTCTTTTAAACTTCAACTGGAAGACCGTTAGGTCTATGATTTAAACACGGTGCTCATTGAAGCTTTTTCAAAACTTAGATTTATATTGACCTCGTCGAGTTTTTCGACTCCTTTATTGACGGGCGGTGGTGGTTTTCTTACACTATCATTGTAGCTTTGACTTAATAATTTTTTTAGTTAGAGATTTTTTATTGTTTGCCGACGATATTGAAACTGAGCGGAGGAAAGTTTTGTTGTTCAAATTATGAGTGAAACATTTTGACTTCAACAGGTTTTCATTTTTTTATCTGAAGAAAGATGGGATCAATGTGAATATTGGAAGTATTTTATATAAAAATAACTCTGTTGTTGGTTTTTTTTTTTTTTTCAGATAAAAAATTGTGAAGCATAATAAATTTGGATTCACTAAATTCTATTTTCGTGATTCCTTCTGAACTCATTAAGTTTCATTATTTTTTTCCATAACTGAGACTTATGTTGAGCGCATTGATTTTTAAAATTCGCAAATTAACATTATACGGTAACTATTTGATTCTCAAACTATTGCCAACATATTTTGAGTTATTTAAAAGATTCTGAAGACTGTAGGCCTAAAAAGCAAAAAGCATATTTATGCTTCCTAAATTTGTTAATGCAAGAAACCAACACCGTAGCTCAGCTAGATTTGATGAAAAAATAAAAAAAAAAAAAAAAAAAGAAGAGAGCCTCATTGTCGAAAAGGAAAAAAAAAACAAGACACGCGCAGAAATGTTAACTGCGTTGAATAATATGAAAGAAAATAGTATGGACAAGGTTTTCCTCTTTGATTAAAAAAAGGGAAAACAAAAACAGAACATCCTATCAAATTGTTTAGTATGAGAAGGCGTCCCAATTTTTTTTTGCTACTGTTCTTTTCATCTCTTCAATACTGCGTGGTTCTTTTGTTTTATGTGCAAATAATAGACGAAAGAATGCAAAGACTGCTGTTCTTAACCAACTGAGAAACAAAACGTTTCAGACTTCATTGAAAATGCACCCACACAAGCAGCTTAGCACAAGGTATATTCCCTTCATTTTTTATTATTCTTTTTTTTAGGCCGTTAAATCCAATAATGATATTGCCTTCTGCACAGCCCATGCTCGGCTTGATGCTAGCTCAGTGGTCGCGAAGAGGGAAAGAAGGCGACCTACTAACATTTTATTGTCCTCTTTTTTATTGTTTTATTTACGCAAAATGCACCTTTTTCCTGCTATGGGAAATCAGCTAATAGGGATAGTTAACCAATTTTGTAAAATCCATCTATTGTCAGATTTTTTCGGTAGGTTTAAATGGCTACGCATCTAAGCATTCCACAAGACAAGTGCACTTTTTTTTACTTTAATTCGAAAATTCGCAGCTTTCTATAAGGATCTAAAAACAGATTGGAAAAGTACATAATTAGTCGATTTCCTTTGTTCTTATTATTTTTTTTTTTTTTTTTTTTTTTTCGAATCTTTTTAAAGATCTTTTTAACCACTGATTAGAAGGTTTTTATTTTCACAAAAAGTGCCTACAGTTGCACTGACTACTGGAAATTCTTAGCTGAGTCTTTATTTTCACACTCATAGAAAATACTTTAATAATGATATGGATCTAACAAATTCAACTCACTATTCTTATAGCTTTACGCGTCTGTTTTCTATATTCGTAACTCAAATTTTCGGTAGCAATGTTCTTAGTAAAATCAAATACACCACCGCCAAACGTCAATTTTCTTTGGAAAAGTATATCTACGTTGTTCCAATGCTAAAAGATACATCACATATAACAAATGATATGGTTTTTTTTTTTTAATTTACTTTTATATTGCTTCGCATAGTCAGTCTGCACCAACCCCGTTTAAGACTAAGAGAAACCTAGTGTATGTCAAATATTAAAACTTCCTTTGTGCAAAACTTTTTTTTCAATCCACACTGCAATCTGTTAAAAGCATCAATATAATAATTAATATCGCTTTCGTAACATGAAAGTAAAATAATCCAGGGAATAATATGAAATTAATTCGCAGCGATTTTCTGATGTTATTGTTAATAGGCATTGGTGTGGAACCACATTAAGCTTTTGTCCGCCAGCTTGCAATGCTCAAGCATTAGTTACAATTGACTCGAAACCAAAATATTATTCAACACATGAAGCAATCCACGTGATATCTAAACTGTGAAAGTAAAATTAGCATTAATTATAAGGAAGGAAAAAAAAACAAGATTTCACCTCACCCTAACAATGCTCAGATGCTGATTCTAAACAATATATCATCTGTCGTCTCTGAACAACAAAATCATAATAATGTTCGAAGTGTGTTAAACAATATTGTCTTATTATTGGCCTTCGTGCGCTGAGGAAATGCGTAAAAATCACAACCTGATGTAATACCGATGCAGCTTACAGATTTTAAATGGTGAACCCTATTGTTTTTGGGATTCTTAAGATTCAGCATTGACAGCATACTTTTTTCCCTTCTCTTTATTACCTTCCCTACAAGATGCTCCATACGCAACCGAACTGGCAAATCCCATAGCATGACAAGATGTCATTGAGGCTCTTAATGTATGCTATTCGACTCAAATGAGAATGCGTAGTATTATGTGCTGAGCATGCTCCGGCATCAAGCGTAACACCTTCTTTGAGGACTGCCGTAAACATCTTTTTCTCATTATGCAGAAACAAGTTTTCTTTTTCCTCAAAAGTCTGGCCTTGATGACTTGTCAACACGGACATTATTAACTTTTGGTCGCATTCTTTTTCGCTTGATTTTAAGACTGATGGACTGGGTGTTCCTGACAGATTTATATCTTGCGTTTACCCCTTTCTCCTTCCTTTCTACAGGCAAATATAGATTTTTTTTTTTTTATTCCATTAATCGCTTCAATTCCCTATGTCTTTCTCACCCTTTCTCTGACTCCTTTTATCTGTTCTGTCAGTCAGTCTGTTTCTCTTTCTCTCTCTTCCTCCCCCTCTCTTTTTCTCCTTCTCTCTCCTTCTCACTTCCTCTTCTTTTTTCTCATATAATTTTTGCTTTTGTCTTTTCAAGTAAGCAACTAAGCTATAACATCAATGGCATTAATAATGTTGATCTTTTGTAGAAAATGCAAAGGAGAGAAAAAGTTAGAGAGAGAGAGGGGAGGGCGGGGGGGGGTGGTGAGAGAGAGAGAGTGTGTGTGTGTGTGTGAGAGAGAGAGAGACAGAGACAGAGAGAGAGAGACAGAGAGAGACAGAGAGAGAGACAGAGAGAGAGAGAGACAGAGAGACAGAGAGAGAGAGAGAGAGAGACAGAGAGAGAGACAGAGAGAGAGAGAGAGAGACTCAGAGCAAGGCAACAGGACAGGCACACCGTACCGAGGGGCAAAGAGTATGAAAAACAACTTTTTAGAAAAGGAAAAGATTTGGGAGAGCGCATTAAAAGCTGCTACTAACGGGCAGTTTGAAACAAAACAGAACAAAATGAGTTGTACAGAGACGGAGGAGGAGGAGCAATTTCTTGAACCTTTCTGACTTTCTGTGCCTCCTAAGATCGCATCTGAGTTTGGGCAAACTGCCTCTTAAAAAAAAGAAATGTTTCCTAAATGTAAATCATGATCAAATGACCATTGAGGCTTATTGGCGTCAGTATTCACGCGTCTGGAAGTCTACATTTGGTATTTAGATTACTCCTGTGTTTGAGGATGAAACAATCATTATCTCAAATTAATGAAAGAATTAGAGGTAAGATGTAAGCTGAGACAGTCGCTGTCCTGTTTAGCGTTTTTCAGATAAGCGACAATTCAAACACGAGACCCAATCTGCGACTTCCTATCATTCTCTTGTTAAGAACCAACAATGGCTTCACACTTTTCCTCCTCATTGCTTTTCTTTTTATTCAAAGATTTCACTTTTCTTATTTGACGTTTTAAGTTATTTTTCCTGACCTGAATTTGGGTACTTTTAGCTACTGAGCATTGAGCGTGGATTTTACATTTGCCTTTAAAATTGTATACTAGCAATAGATTACGTGATAAATCCCACGCGCCAAAAAAAAATATTTGATACATTTTTCAAAGCCTAATCTTCTTCAATTTTTGTGTTTTGTTTTTTTGTATAGAAAAATGAAGACAAAAATCTTTAAAAAATACAGTATCGAAATGGTGCGATACTTTTTGTTCTGAGAGTGAAAACTTGCGCAACATTATTTTTATCTAACATCAGCAGTTTTGACACGTCAAGTGATAATGTTCTTTCGAATCCTTCATTGTTTGGTTTGTTTCCAAAGCAATCATCTCTAGGCTTCAGAATGCTTTCTTTTGTGTTTCATCAGTTTGTTTCGTTTTACTTTGTTTTTTATTCGAAAGATGCTTTTACAAGCCCGAGGACCGGAACACTTCATTACCTTCAGCTGTTTGAGACAGTAATTAATATCATTACTTCGCTTTTCCACTGAAGGGTGCTTGATAACTCGATGCAAATTGTTTCTGGAAAGCTGATAATTTACAAGTAAACAGACTTGCCTTGCGTGCCACGCGTGAGACTTCAGCCAACGTAATATCATAATGTAATCGTTCAAAAGGGGATAATATGTATCCAGACGAAGTCGTCTCTCTCTCTCTCTCTCTCTCTCTCTCTCTCTCTCTCTCTCTCTCTCTCTCTCTCTCTCTCTCTCTCTCTCTCTCTCTCTCTCTCTCTCTCTCTCTCTCTCTCTCTCCATCTATCTATCTATCTATCTATCTATCTATCTATCTCTGTCTCTCTTTTTCTATCTCTTCTCTCTCTCTCACTGTCTATCTTATCTCTCTCTTTATCTATCTATCTATCTATCTATCTACCTATCTATCTATCTATCTATCTATCTGTCTCTCTCTCTCTTTGTCTATCTCTTCTCTCTATCTCTACCTATCTATCTATCTATTATGTACCCTTCTATCTTTATACTATCCATCTACCTACCTGGATGTTTCATTCTTTCTCTATTGGTCTATCCATGTATTTCTTGTACGTTCTCGATATCCTTGCCTGTGTCTTTCGCTCTTTGTCTCTCTCTCTCTCTCTCTCTCTCTCTCTCTCTCTCTCTCTCTCTCTCTCTCTCTCTCTCTCTCTCTCTCTCTCTCTCTCTCTTTCTGTGTCCTCTATCTTTTTTTAAATCGAATGTTTTCGATTTTTCTTAACTGCCTTGAAGGATATCGTAAAATCTGGCATCTCTCTTAGTTGATTTTACAAAACACGTTCAATAGTCAGGCTAGTTCTATTTTAATGGCTGGACTTTTTTCTAAAGGCTACCTCTTTTTTTTTTGTCTCTACGCCCCTTCCGTTTTTTTTATCCATCATTTTATCCCAGTATCTCACTCGTTCTCCGACTTTCTGTCTGTATGTATGCACAGAAATAGGTGAACATACTCTTATCTCTGTCTCTGCCTCTCTCTGTCTCTTTCTCACTCTCTGTCTTTCTATCTCTGTCTGTCTCTCTCTCTCTGTCTCTCTCTGTCTCTCTCTCTCTCTCTCTCTCTCTCTCTCTTTCTCTCTTCTTTCTTGACCTTTAGCTTTCAATCAACTATCTCCTATGGAACTCTTTCATTCATCTCTACCTCTACCCCCCGCTCTCCGTCTTTTAACGTATTTTTTATTATTATTATTCAGTCTTGTACACCCCCTGTTCAATTAGCTTTCTTTAAACTTGTTTTCTTTTTCATTCACGCTGTGCCCGTTCTCTATATCTGTTATCTCCCTATATCTCCTTAATATCTGAGCTTGATCATTCTGTAAACCTCTAAGTAATAGATAAACTGCTGGACAACACAAACTTTTGACAATCCTTTCACTCTCTCTCTCTCTCTCTCTCTCTCTCTCTCTCTCTCTCTCTCTCTCTCTCTCTCTCTCACTAGCATCCTCTCTATGCTACCAAATCTCAGAGGAATCAATGCCGGAGTCTCTTTCTATTCAGCCCTGCAGCCTCATAACAATCCCATTATTCACACAATATAGAAAGGTTTCTGTCGAGTAATTGAGCCTTCAATGTCACTGGTCATGTCTGAATGGTCACTTTTCTCTTACTCCCTCTGCATTATAAGACATGCTTTTAATCACTAGTAATGAGTTTTGAATATTTTTAGGTTGGTGAGAATAACAAAATATTATTTTTTGTTTGGAAATTAACGCACCTAAATGAGTTTTGATATGGTTTCTTTATGAGAATCATAATAAAAATTGTCTGTCTGTCTGTCTGCTTGTCTGTCTCTCTCTCACTGTCTGTTTGTCTGTTTCTCTCTCTCACTCTCTCTCTCTCTCTCTCTCTCTCTCTCTCTCTCTCTCTCTCTCTCTCTCTCTCTCTCTCTCTCTCTCTCTCTCTCTCTCTCTCTCTCTCTCTTTCTCTCTTCATTTTTTTATATCCCTCTCCCTCTGAATCACACACATAATTGTATATCTCTATAAAGTGATACTTTTTTCTCTTTCTGCGTTTTTCTGCTTTCTGTTCAAAAGCGGAAGTCACGCAATGCAATTTCCTCTTACTGTAGAAACATTTCACAAGATACTCAATGATTATATAGAATCATTTTTACGCGCATGTTCGACAGATACATTCTTTTAATTTTTTTTTTTTCTTACAATTTCTTCTCTTTGCTATGGATATTGCATTTTTTTACTTTATCTCTTTAAGATAATAATGTTTATTAGAGCAATCACGTACCGTTTTTATTTCCCTCATTTCAGGATGTATCTTACTTGGTTGAATCGCACAGGGCATTTAGTAAAACCTAGTACACCTTGGTGTTAATTCTGCGTTAACATAAATATTTCACGATCCCATGCGCCAAATAAATTTAAATAAAAATAAAATAAAAACAAACACAAAAACAAAAAAAACTTACAATTGTTCATTCTCTCTCTCTCTCTCTCTCTCTCTCTCTCTCTCTCTCTCTCTCTCTCTCTCTCTCTCTCTCTCTCTCTCTCTCTCTCTCTCTCTCTCTCTCTCTCTCTCTCTCCCTCCCTCCCCTCTCTGTCTCTCTCTTCTCTTCTTATGTCTTTAACTGTATCACCTTTTTTTTTATCTAAGTCTGTAAAATAATATTTAGACGATCATAGTAGGAAAAAGATAGGACTTACAAAAGTTTTCATTAAATAGAAAAATGGTATACCTTGTGGTTGCCTATCCATTTTCCATAACCTCTGGCAGCTGTCAAATTTTGTCATAAATGAAAGACTTTTCCCGATTGATCTTTGCAATTATTCAAAACTGAAAAGTATTGAACGTAAAACTTATCAGTTCTTTTAAGTCATTATTCATGAAAATTTTTCAAAGGGAAATAACTATAATTTTTTAGTACCAAGTGCATCTGAAGGTAATTAAAAAGTAAACTTCTCCGGCTAGATGTGGGGAAGAAGGAAAGAGGAAGGAAGAGAAAATGAGAAGCCGGAGGAAACGATCAGTAGAGAGAGCGGAAGAGATAGAGAGAGTGAAAGAGAAAGAGAGAGAGAGGGAAAGGGAGAGAGAGAGAGAGAGAGAGAGAGAGAGAGAGAGAGAGAGAGAGAGAGAGAGAGAGAGGACAGACAGACAAACAGACAGAGACTAGTGGGTGGATCTGTGTGAGAGCGGGGAAGGATTAAACTTACAGCCCAGTGCAAGTGTTTCACGCGGATGTTCGCGCTAGTCACCTAATCTTTAAAAAAAAATGATATATTTGAGAAACAGGTCTTTTTTTATCCTTGTGTCACTGTAGCTCATGAACTATAGGAGGTTTATACATTAATGTTGCTTATGCTCATTTGCCGTCTTTAAATTCGAAAAGATCCATTCTGTAGCTGACAAAATATTATGATAATAATTTATTATTGCATCTCATCAATTATCACGTCCACTCTGTCTTTCCTCTCCACGTTTGACCACTCGTTTGTAGCAGATAACCTCAATTATTTGCTTCGTATCTGGATTTGAACCATTTTTTCTCATTTCAAACGGGCAATAACTAAATTTTTCACTCTTAACCGATTTGTCTTACCATACACGTTCACATTATTGATTTCGTATGCGTGTGTGTTAAATATGAGTTATGTGAAGTAAAATGGACTCAGATACAGAGAGATACGGTGTGTGTGTGTGTGTGTGTGTACATAAAAAGAACGCTGCGGCATTCAGTTATGTTGAATAAAGATTATTTTCTTTAATGAAGGCGTGTAAAAATGCAAAGCAAAAGGAGGAATAAACCATTTTCCATTTTCAATGAAGTTTATTGATCAAAGTTTTGGCAATAAATGAATAGAAATCCTGAATGGCACATGGAAGTGAGTATTCCCCCTTCTTTTCTTTTGTAAAAAAACGGCCTTACAGCATAACCAGAACATCATCTAGGTATGATTACCCTTATATGTTTCCGTCTATATTCGGTTGTGTCAGTGTTGTTCTCTTTAATTCGAGAAAGAATAAAATAACAGTTTAGTCATAGTAAAACGATAAATGAACAAATATCAAAAAGCGATTCTCAACACGAAAAGAATGAAGCGAAAAGTACACCCATTCTAGGACAGTAGTAAAGCAAAACAATATGTTCAATCCATGTGTTTTCAAGCAAACAGCTTAAAGCCTTTTTATAAATCTATTATCTAGCGAGAACGACACGTCCTTTGGAAATGTTAGACATATGCTACATAGAATAGTTATCGATCTTTGTAAACGTTATAGCATTAGTTTCGAACGTTGGACACACTAGCAGCATAATACAATCTTTGCAAAAGATATTTGAGAAAGGAGCAGCTTATAGGAAAAATAAAGTCGAAACCATTCGGTATGTATTAAATAAAAGAGAAAAGTATATTCTTCAAGCGCATGCTACAAAATGCCTTAATCATAATATTTATAAACACACATAACAAAAATGATGCATGATGTCAATCAATAAATATTGCCTGACCTTATAAAATTTATAGCCTAATTCTGTTAAGTCAGCCTGTTCAGCTGTTAAAGCTGTATTATTATATACAACTGAATTTATTTCAGTCAAAGTTAATGCTGAAACATGGGATCTAGTTGTAAGCGCTAGTTTAAAAATTTGCGATAGTATTTAGTATAGAAGTACAAAAATGTTGAAATTTGAATGAATCCCAAAATGTTTTGTTTTTAAAGTTAACTTTCAGCTCTGAAATAAACTGGAATGAGGAACAAGACAGTGAATATGGAGCATGTGAGAAGCACAAGATAAACCACGAAGAGAAATTTATCCACGACCTCTGCGACGTAAAACCACCTTCTCTTCATAAGAAACCCGGCTGCGACCTCTTCTTCTCTACTCACTTCTTGGTTTGCTTCTGTCTCATTACGGTCATACAGGGGCCAGAAAGAGTTCTCTTCAGCGGCTGCTGCATCTGATGATGTTTGCTCCAGGTTTGTTGGCTGACGTCGACGCCGTATGCCAAGGTTTTTCTCTGTATGGCTTTCAGACTTGTTTGGATCGTCTGGCGCATAGTGCGAGGGTACCGTAAGATGTTTAGATTTGCACAGTGTTTCCTCTCTGTCAGATTCTGCGATTCCACGCGAGTTACGATCTGATCGCATTTCTTTGTCTCCATACTTTATGTTTTCTCGATGATCGTGCCATTGTTGATAATATTCCGGCCTGTCAGGTGTCTCTTGGCACACTCTCGTACTGGCAGCGTTCTTTGCATCGGCCGATGATCTCTCAGGGTTTGACAACACATTGGCAGACACAGTTGTGAACGCTGTACCGGATTTATTTTCAAGAAGCGCGCTATGGCTGGTTGCCTCACGCTCACTGACTCTGTTGCCGTCTGAAATATTTTGAGACTTGGACCTGTAAGCTGTGGGCAAGCTGCACTTGGTATCTGCTGCCCAGATGTAAGGAGTGCAGATCACCCTGCCCAGCACGTGATGACACAGGGCGAACAGCCACCGAGGAACGTCTGGGCACGGACTGTCATCTCCGAGCTTCTTGATGTTCATCACAATGGTCGCCATGATGAGAGACACGCAGTTGAATGTCATCACAACTAGCATAAACACGCCTGTAGGAGAGACATGTTGGAGAGGAGAGCTTTGTTGAAAATTTGTTGATACTCTAATGGCGACAATAAAACACATGTCAAGGTTCACAGTCATAAAAAATTTACAACAATGACTAAAAGAAAAATATTTTAACGAAATAAGATTGATGATTGGGGTATTGGAGAGGTGACGGTTGATCGTTTCTTTAGATTTGCTTCCATATGCAATTTCGCCATTCTAAAATGCAAGAATTTGGAGTCTATATCAGTGAAATACAGCAGCATTTATCTGGACCAATTACATATAGACACATAGACTTTAAAAGGTCAACAAAATAGTATGGATGCTTAAATAATTTCTTTTTAAAAAAGCAAAGACTTCAAAAATGCAATTTGGCAAGCTTTTGTGTTTCATTTCAAATACTTAAAAAAATAAAATTGTATTTCGAGAATTTTTTTTCATCTACTTGGGCCTTCTGAATTATCATACCGAAAAGCCCCCTAAACGTCACTTTTGTAATAATTTGATCAATACTGACATATACATCTCCAAAGTCTCCTTATCTGAATCTGTTGTTTTTTTAAAGGTATAACGAGCATGACCAGCAAAAAAAAAGAGAAAGAAAGAAAAAATCCTACCAAGAATAGGTGTTGAATTGGTGTCAGGCACATTATCTGCGATCCGTAGTTGCAGGACGTAAAGTGTGAGGAAGACAGTCAGCCCTGCAGGTAAAAGGGAGAGAAATGTCTCAAATGCCTTAGTTAATTCATTGCTTCATGTACTGTACAGAATGGAAGGTCTCCCAACGTCAAGCAAATATGGAGATGCGTGGGTATTAACTTGAAATCCCAGTAATTTTATAACATAAAATGGTAGCTCTGATGAGTAATGTTTAAAGCGTTCTCCTGGCTTAAAATAACTGTCTTGTTATATGAAAATATAAACCAACATAAAAAAGCCAGGAGTTAAGAGGATCGTCATTTTGTGTTACAGAATGAAAAAGGAAAATAAAAAAAAAGAATTTCTGTAAGTTCCGAGTTGAAATAATTGTGTCCATTGACACATTGACACACTGTTCATAAGCCCTCCAACTTCCATCTTGTCATGAAGATACAGAGCAAATGATGCCATTTAAAGAGGCGTCTGCCTATGGTTTCCGTCTCATTGTTGAGGCCTTTTGTTACTGTACTTAGGGCAAATCATTTCCAATAATCATCTTGAGATGAATATCTCTGCCAATTCTAAGCACAAAATAGGTCTCTACACTCTACCTATGTTCATCTTCTCGCCCCGATCACAGGGCAGCAGGAACGAGGCTAGCGTCATCACGCACAGCATGATGGTCGGAGCGATAACGATGTAGTCGTAGTAGAGCGACTTCCGCCGGAGGTTCACCTTCAGCCCGACCATTGGGTGCCGGCCGTTACCGGGGCAACACGAGCTGTCCAGCACTCCGCGGTGGAGGCTCACGTTTTCTAGGTCGTATCTGGTTAGAGATAAGACAATTTGTCATCAAATTATCTCTCTGTTTCTCTCTCTCTCTCTCTCTCTCTCTCTCTCTCTCTCTCTCTCTCTCTCTCTCTCTCTCTCTCTCTCTCTCTCTCTCTGTGTGTGTGTGTGTCTCTCTCTTTCTCTTTATCTCTCTTTCTCTCTCTCTCATATGCCCTACTCATCTCCCCCTTTACTATTATGACTGACAGTAGTAACGGGGGAAAAAATCGTTTGCAACCTACTAGAAACTAGAATATCACGTGCCTAATCCATTTTTTCATCATTAAGAGGTACAAAAACTACCCGAAAAATTCCACACAAAAATGCATCAAATTTTTCAAAGAAATACAAAAAAATTTGTTTCCGTTCTCTAACTCTGGATGAAATGTTAACCTCAGGTAAAAATGGGTACTTCATTGAAGTCTAGAATAAAAATCTATTACAAATAGGTGTGTGGGGAGGGGGAGAAGGCAGGTGGCGAGCTGCATTTAATGAACGTCTCGAGCTTGTTTATGCAACCATACTGTTCCCATATTATTGAACCGCAGAAAATGTATGGATTAGAACATGGCGCCTATGAGTTCGTTCGGATAAGGTAAAGTTGTTTGGCAATCACGATTTCCCACACCTAAAACAATAGACGCATTAGTAAGGGCGGTATTAATATGCCGTTTCGTCTAAAATACTTTTATTTCTTATTATTATTATTTCCATGTTACATCTCATGGCTCGGTTATCTCTTGCTTCAGCAGCTTAAACTAAAACCTCCAGTGAAGAGCTTAAAAAATGATGCGATAAACTTGCAGAAAATCCGTTGTATATGTCACATTTTCCAGAGCACCTTTTTTCTGAATAAATAATCTTAACCAGGTCTGGCTCCAAACAATTTTACTCAATTATTATGTTATATCGACCACAAGCATATTGTTCCCCCCTATAACACAGTGCTACCTTAACTTGTCTCGTGAATCATCCTTCAATCGTACATTTGGTCTCCATGCATGAAATACCAAAACCTTTTGGAACTATGTTCTGTGAATAAACTTCACCACACTCGATGTAACATTTCCGGCAAATTGGGAGGCTAAGTTTGTCCTTCTTGCTCATCCAGATGTTTAGATGCATCAAATGTGACATTTTACTACTTTCTGTAATTATAAAACACTATTACATGAATCAGCAAGGTCAAGATTTGACAAACTTTCACTCATCTGGCACACTCACTCGCTGTTCATGACGTAGTGCTCCAGATCTGGTCTATCTGAATCTATTCGAATATCGACTTGATCAATGTCGTATATCCACGAGCCAAACTTGATCTCGCATGACTGTCGGTCATAAGGGAAGTAAGTTACGTCCACTGCGCACGCGCTGGCGACCATCAGAGGCACCATCCACTTGACATTACCATCATATTGTATGGCCACCTTGCTTCCGTTGACATTCACGAAGCCATTCATGTTGGGTCCAGCACTATACATAAAAAAGACGTTGACTTTTTATTAAAAAAATTTAGGACTGTGAAATCTTAAAACACCTGTTAAATCGCGACTATCACTACTATCAACATGGCTACCATCTTCATCATCGTTTCTAAAGTCCGCACACCCTTCGATATCTATCGATCCCTAATCATAGCTGTTATAATTCAAAATGCTTGTTTCACGCCCAATGGTTGGAAATCTAAAGTATGAAGGCCAATTTTGTGACCCAGAATTTGATTTCCTTCAGATTAATATTATTCTGAAATAAATAATTGCCCCGTTTATTCTCAGTTGTTTCATGTTCATTCCTTTGTGAATATTGTTAGTGTACTGGATTTGCTGCTTGCGTTTACAGAGATAAACCTAAGGGTAACATTTTATTTCCACATATTTGGATTGAAATGAGTGGTTATGTAAAATTGTCTATCTCCTATTTCCTTACGTGTTGAAAATAAAAATATCCGGTAACCAAATGCTGGAGGATGGAATCATCAACGCCATCTGGCCATCGTATTTACTTGGGGACCAGGTGAGCATCTCATCATACCATTCCTGAAATCACAACAACAATTTCGTTTAGTTTTCATATTCCATGACAGCCCATCAAATGGAGAACAAATGACCTACAGACAAGAACAAGCAGTGTGAGGTTATTAATTTTGTAATCCCCGATAGTGCTTCAGTAGATAATTTTGCACTGTCTTCAGCGTTGTAATACGGCAAGTTTTAGAGTTTTATGGCGGGATAACTGTACATTTACTGTAATTCTCATTGCAAATACTAAATGGTTAAGCTGGTATACACCGAAAACATACAAGAATGGATGCGGTATGAATACCTCAAAGTTTTCATTAAAGATTTTTTTTACGTTTCACCTCATAAAGCGGAAAATTCCCTTTGTTTACGGGTGCAGGGTTGTGGAATTTCGTTTATGTTAAATAATTATAGTTTCAGCATACAGTTTAAGGTCTTGATTCCACATTATCTTTCAAGATTATTTTAATCATGTTGTTTAAAACTGAATTTATATGCTCAGATTTCTAGAGATGGAAACATTGTAAAGGGGTCTACATATTAAATCGATTTCTTAGCGGAACTCACTTCATAAATCCACACCGAAGTTGTGAGGACTTGGTTCTTTTCATCCTGAAAAGATAAAAAAAAACGGGTAATCACAAATTTCAATTAATGGTGCTGTTAGACGTGTATGTGGTCTAATAGCTGCAACATTTGTAGCAATAGTTATAGTAGTGGTAATAATGGTAGCAGGGACAGAAGGAGGAGTAGAATCATAAGCTGTAACAGCGGCAGCAGAAGCAGTTTGTCTAATTTGTTGTTGTAATGATGCTAACAGCAGTGGTGGTGGTGGTGGTAATAGTAGTAGTAGTAGTAGTAGTAGTAGTAGTAGTAGTAGTAGTAGTAGTAGTAGTAGTAGTAGTAGTAGTAGTAGTAGTAGTAGTAGTAGTAGTAGTAGTAGTAGTAGTAGTAGTAGTAGTAGTAGTAGTAGTAGTAGTAGTAGTAGTAGTAGTAGTAGATGTTGCAGTTGTTTTATTATTTTTCTGTAAATTCAAAGCAGAAGTTTCCTAATATTTGTAGTTAGACTGAAGCTATAATGCGTGTAAATGTTACCAAATCCAACAGCTGGTTCAGTCCTAAGGCAAACGTCACGGCTACTGAGTGGCTAGCGTTCTTCACAGGTCTCGACTCCTGGTTGTAGGATTGGAACAGGTCCAGGTACAGTCTGTGCTCTGGGCCCGTCAGAGAAGGGATGTCCGCAGAGCCGTTAATCCCTTTGGAAGAGAAATGGTTACGTTAATTGACAACCTAATCTACTCCTCTAAAAAAAGTACATTCTAAATATGGAAAAGTTTTAAAACTTAACATATCATATCAGCAGTACCTGTGATTAATTTAGAAGTATTCACACAATAAATATATGCATCCAAACATATTTTGAATTTTATTTGAAACTACACCCAACTATCAATGCATAACATTATGATAGAAGTAATCTTTAGATCGGTATAATTTTCTATGCGATGAAAAATCTAAGTTAGGTTCAATCCGTCTTGAAAGAAATAAATGTGTTATTTTTTTTTCTTCTAGTCCACTGAGCCCTCTTTTTACTTCTACCACATCGACATTTTGATACTCCCGACATTAATATAATATTTATTGCCCACATGCTTTAGAAGGCTCGTAAATCTAGATTAATCTACATCTAGTCTTTCAATTTACGACAATATAATTATTCATAGATCAAGAATATTCAAATAAAAACACAGAGGCAAATAAGGAGTACAGAATCGATACAGACTACCTGATGATGTCCCTTCAGACTTCTTGGCGTAACAAATACTCTTAAGAATTTATTTCTTCTATGCGCTAGTGCTTGACTTGGAAACTGGCACTTCTCCCTTTTGGAAATTTTTATCCGTACGTCCGTAAATGGATCACAAAATGATGTCAGCATAAAAATATTATCTGAAAATACTTTTCTCCTGTTCATGCACACCTCAACAATCATTTTAGACGGTGCAATCATAATTAGACGCTGATATGCTGATAGAAACAAAGCAACACTTTTTCTCTATTTATCTACTTAGTAACTTTATTTCCTTTTTCTTTTGTCTCTATCCTTACTTTTCTGTGTCCGTCTCTCTCCATCCTGTCTCTCTCTCTCTCTCTCTCTCTCTCTCTCTCTCTCTCTCTCTCTCTCTCTCTCTCTCTCTCTCTCTCTCTCTCTCTCTCTCTCTCTCTCTCTCTCTCTCTCTCTCTCTCTCTCTCTCTCTCTCTCTCTCTCTCTCTCTCTCTCTCTCTCGCTCTCTTTCTCTCTTTTTCTTTAGTTATATATCTCCTATTTATAACAATGCATATGAATATGTGTCTTTCTATGTTTGTGCCTCCATCATTTTAGTTCGTCTTCTCTCTCTATCTGTGTATCTATCTATCTATCTATCTATCTATCTATCTATCTTTCTTTCTTTAAAATTATTTTCTATCATCAAGTTTCTCCACTTTCCTCCACTTAAGCTGTCATCAATTCGAGTACAATTATTTTGTCAAATGATATACTTTTTCTTCTTATAAACATGCTGCTCATTTTGAATTACCGCAAGATGAAATAATCAAGCTGCATAGCCACTTGAGCAAACATGATTTTCTTTTGCCGGACGAGAAATCTCTATCATTACCCTATCGATCCATGAGAGGAAGAGGGGCACGGAACAACTCATTTGAATAAGGCAACACCAGGTTGCACAAGGAGGAAATGTACTCGGAAGAAACCAATAAAGAAACTAATAACTATTTACATCCAATATCGATCGGTCTTTCTTGTCGGTTACATCGGCAGCCGAGTAAAGCATTTCTTGATATGGAAATATATTGTAAGAAACGAAAAAAATTACAATAAGGTAAATCGTAGGTGAAAAGGACGTCAGGCTATGATAATGAGGGAAAAATAAGTATAAAACAAACAAACGAGAGGTTGGCAATTAAGACTTAAATAAGAGAGAAGAAGAGAAGGGGAGAGAAAGAGAGAGAGAGAGAGAGAGAGAGAGAGAGAGAGAGAGAGAGAGAGAGAGATAAACAAATAGAGAGAGGAGAGGGGGAGGAAAAATCAAGCAGTCACAGACGGGCAGATAAAGCGAGAGGAACAAAGAAAGACAGAAAGAGAGAGAGAGAGAGAGAGAGAGAGAGAGAGAGAGAGAGAGAAAGAAAGAAAGAAAGAGAGAGAGATTTATATAAACAAATAGAGAGAGGAGAGGAGGAGGAAAAGTCAAGCAGTCACAGACGGACAGATACAGAGAGAGAGAGAGAGTCTGTGTGTGTATGGGGAGGGGGGTTAAGAGTGAGAGAAAAAGAAATAAAGGGATATTTTTTGGTATGCACACATATTCATAAAACCCATTGATAGTGTGAAAACTGTGCAGCAGTTCAACTGATAATCAATACTTTCACGTATACTATCTTTGTTGTTATTGTCCTCTTTCAGCTCTTTCTTTACACATTTCAGTACATGTATCAAGTTTTCTTTTAAAAATGGATTAGAAACAAAAACATTTTGAAGCTGTGTCGTTAGCATTGCTGCTGAAATAAACACTGTAAATGCAGTGTATGTGAAATATCAAATAAACAACGCCCATCATTAAGAAGGAATCTGCTGTTACAGAGATAGATCCTGACTCACAACTAACATGTTACTCACCGCTGGACGAGAGCAAAACTGTGTAAATCAATAGACGAAGAATGCGCGTAGCCCTCCAAATTTTTACCTCCATCTTGGAAACAGCTGTTGGGGGAATGTTTCCGGTATCAAATTATTCTTTATAGATCCAAAGCGCAGACTGCTTAGGTTTAGTTCAACAAAGCAATGTAAGTTTTAATCATAACATGTCTACATCCAGTTTCTTAGGTGCAAAACTTTACTCGTGTCCGTCCCAGCAGTTTCGAGCGGAGTAGTGGCAGTGTAGTACTCATCATAGAGAGCACGCGCAAGCTCTCTCTCCCTCTCCCAGTCGACGCGATGGTTATTGGATCCGCGATAGATTATTTTGATGTAGACTCTTTGCCTCTGGTCTGTTCTAAGACTAGCTGTGCTATAGCCTAGTTCTTCCTGGGCTGAAAGGTTTGAGGCTGTAAAGAAAATAACCACAAGTCTCCCTTCAGACGAAGGTGTATGATTGGGTTTGTAAGAATAGCAAAGGTAGGCTGGAGTGAAAGGTAGAGTTGGGTGAAATCAAGAAAACGTTCGAAAGGAACACTGAGCTGAGATGAAAGATTCTCAAGTGAAACGGAAAGCATGATCTCAAACATGGTAAATAATGGTGAAGTTAGAAGTGGAGAGAGAGAAAGAGACAGAGAGACAGAGAGAAAGATAGAAAGGAAGGAAGGGGGGGGAGGAGGAAGAGGGCATGAAAGTGAGATAGACACCCACATTCACAGAAAGAGAAAGAGAAAAAGATAGGAGAATGAGAGAGTGTGTGTGTGTTTTAGGGAGAGAGAGAGAGAGAGAGAGAGAGAGAGAGAGAGAGAGAGAGAGAGAGAGAGAGATTAGAGACGAAACAAAATGAATGAGAAATTTGTTTAAGTAACTGAAAAATTGAAAAGCAATTCATATCAACAAATGGATATCCAATTCTACTTTCTGTGTATTGAGATAAATAAAATGAAATTAAAATTTATAACTAATTTCTAAACTTCATTGGTTTAGAAAATCGAGATTGGGTCAGTGTTTATTGAATGTGAAAAATCTTTTAGTGTATACAACAAACAGTTCCATACTCTTTTGACGACTCGAACTAATTTTTTGTCTTTTTTATCTTTTTTTCTTCTAATCGGATTTGAAATATAAAATAAGAATCTATGAAAACTTCCATGCGTATATTTTATTACCTTTTTGTCTTAGAATGGAGCTAGATCAGCTTAATGTGTTATGAACTGCGTTTGATAAAAGTATCTTTTAGTTCAAATTTAAATAGTTTATAATTACATCAAATTTTATTTAACATGCCGAAAATTTCATTTTTTTTTTTTCATTTTTGCTTCATCTTTCATTTATTTATTTAATTATTTTTTTTATTTTTTTTATTACTTTATATTTTATCTTTATTTTTTTTTTTATTTTTTTTTTTTTTTTGGGGGGGAGGGGGGGAGAGAATGTATCTCATTGGAAGCATTCGAAAAGCTCATGGAGTCTCAGACCAAGAGCGTTTTGTGAGCGAATTGATATAAGAATTAAACAATAAGCACAGAAAATGAATTCTTCAAAAAAAAAATCGTTTAATTTGTCAACTCACGTTTCAAAAACCAAATCCCTTGCGAAGTAGAATGAGCAATTTTTTTTCCCAAGACTCCACCGAAAAATAGACAAAATTAGTGATTGCATCATTTGTGTTTGATATATTTATTTTCCGAAAATATCAATTTTTAGTAAAAATTTAGTATTTTCATACTTTAGCATAAGTAATAACATCAGGCTCTTAAAAAATGAAAAACTTCCATGCACATCCTCTAAAGTACCACATACTTGGATTATTTTACATCACAAAAATGAATGAATATCTGGATAAAGTGCTTTGAAAGGTTTTTTTTACCTTGCCTTATAGAAGGGAAAAGCTCAAATTTAAGACTGTCAGCACAGCGGTGAAACTGTATGCACATTTTTCAAGTAAATCCCGAATCAGGTAACGCACATATTCTATATATAAAAGATAGCAACATTTTTTTCCGCATGTTCAGTCAATTTTTTTTTTTTATATTTTAATAAATCCAAGCCAATACAAATCTCTTTAATAGATTTTTGGTCTAATTAATAAGCTTCCTCGTAACAATAAAAAAAATCTATAAAAGCAGTAAATTTTGAGGGTATCACCAATCGCTATGATCAAGCTTAATTGATTAGGTGATGATGAGGGGAGGGGCATGATGATGATGATAATGAAATATAAAGGTGTTAATGATGAGGATGCTATTTGTTACTAATTTTAAAGTTGAAATTAAATATTATTCAACAGATTCTGTTGAAACTTATGTTGAATTTTCAGTAATCGCTGGTCTTGTAAAACATCCTATCAGCAATGATTATGTTTAAACGTACTTTGATTCTGCAATCAAATATACCTATATCTTGTTGAGCTGAAATTGGTTTGTAATATTACCAAGGTTATTGTAATAAAAGGTTTGTGTTTCATTGAAACTATCTTAATATTTTTTTTTAGTTCTTTAACTAATCAATCCATCACACCGAGATCAAGTCAATTCAGCCCAATGTTATACATACAATTGTAACGTGTTTGTGATGCACTCAGAGTTTTTTAATAACCTTTTTGTTGGTAACTTCAAATAAAGGAAAAAAAATGAAAAACGAATTATCAATTAAATAATTATTGATTTAATAAAAAATAACAGGTAAGAACAACAAATAGGGCAGAAAGTCAAAAGCATTCGACGAAGGGTATAAAGAACGCTTTACATGGCAACATTTTACTTCAAATCTATCAAAATCCTAGCCTTATTTAAATTCATCTTACTGACATTGACAGTGTGAAAGAAATGATTTGTTCAAACAAAGAAAAGAAAAAGGAAACAAAAAAAAAAACGAAGAAGGAAACAAAAATACCAACGGATTCTTAAAGGCAAAAGATAAGCCATGTCTATAAATTTAAATTTGTGTCCCACTTTATTGGTCTACTCTTTCATGATATCCAGAAGCAAGTCCCCACGCTGACAGGCATAACATCTTCAGTGAAAAGGAAGCTACAAACCCTCGCCGTAGCTGACTCGTTTCCGATGGTTCAAGTGTTTTGACTGATGGACCAGCTCGCCTTTCTGCTTTTCGCGTGCCTTAGAGTAGAAAGCGTTTGATGATCTCCCTCCTTCCCACTCCCCATCAGAAGACTGTCTGGAGGAACCGTCCACATCTGAATCCGCCAAATCAGGCCTGTGTTTAGCCGCACCCGAAACTCGAGGATGGTGCGTGTGTCTGCGCTGTTCCTGGAACCAGTTGCTCCGTCTGCTGTAGGTGGCTGGGGACAAGGATCTTCTGTCGGAGGACCTGGCTGCACGGTCCACATCCAATCGGCGGGGAGTAGGGGAGGGGTGGGGATTAACTTTGTCGATGTCGTCGTTATCACTCTCATTAATGCGGTTATTGCAATAATCTTCATCATTACCATCATCATCATCATCATCACTTACAAGTTTAAAGTTTATGACATCTCTTTCAGCGTCCTCCTCCTCCTCATCATCGTAATAACAATTATCGTCAAAGCTAGTCCGATGATAGTTATGCCGTCCCCACCAGGCCTCTCTTCTACCGCTGCTGTTGCCAGTGAACAAATCGACGTCTTTCCTCCGGCCTTTTCGTCTAGTATACAAAACATTCCCTGGGTCTCTTGAAGAGTTGGGGTACCGACGGCTGTATTCCATCGACCCAGACGCTGTTTTATAGGACGAGTGATCGCTGTCGGAGGCTGCCGGATAAATTTGAGCACGGCGGTGTCTATGTCTACTATGATGACCGTGACGGGAATAAGGTTCATTTAATTCAGGGGCTCGGTAATGTCCCCTTTGGCTAGTTGGATACACTTCATTCCGGTGAATCTCTTCAAAGTTTGTATAATCGTCATTGAACTCATCTCTCCTTCTGCCTATGTAAGCAGTTGCGAAGCCTAAGTCTCCTCTGCCAGAATACTTCCGCTCGCTGCCCTTCACGCCATCCCGGGACGATCTCCACCGACTAGCTGTGGCTGTCTCTTCAGTATTCGCGTTGTTGGTTCTGCCATTCAGGTAACGCTCTTTGCTCTCCACAGCACCTTCGTCATAATCCTCGCACCTGTTCCGGGAGAAGTCAAGCTTTGTGCCGTCATCCAAATAGCCCAAGGCCATTTTCTGAGGCCCTGGCAAAAATGCATGCAGTTATCAAATGAATTAATTTTGTCGTCAAAATGTGGCTGTATATTTTAGAATTTTGCTTGTTATTGTGTTCGACTCACTTCGTGTAAATCGTATTTAACTAGTTCAAAAATGCAAATATATTTTTTTTCAATTTGATAATGTCAACAAGCAACATGAAAAAAATTATCAAAGGAGAATATATTATTGTACAGGTTTTATAGATAGTATAGTTCCTTAAAATTAATGAAAAGAAGCTAAAAAATTTTCTTACCCTGTTTCAGAACGACTCAGATTACAAAGGTCTAGTTGATAAATTCATATTCTCTTGGAATTTTGAAAAAGTTAATTGATTGAAGGTTAGGTATAAAATCATGTCAAGGATCTTTTTGTTTCATTCGTTTATTTATTTAACTCATTATTTTCTTCATCCTCTGTTTATTACTCAACTACAGCATTTAAGTGAATTAACATCCACCCTGCAAAACTTGTAAGTTAGAGTTAGAGTTAGAGTGAAATGTCTTGTGAATTATGCGTAGGTCTGTAGAGGTTTACCATGTTATCTAAATTGATAAAATTATTTCATGTAAAGATATTAAATTTTGAAGAAAAATCAATGTCCTTTACTAGGTGTTTCTTATGAAATCCACACTGCAATTTAGATCCCATTGTTATGCGCATCAGTTTAATAGATTTTGGATTACTTGAAGGGGATATCATTATGCATTCCTGTTTTATTCCTCTCTGTTTTCCTTTTTCTTTTTTCACCCTATAGTTAAATTTTCTTGAAATAATTTTCTGTGGCCTTAACTTACTGACACATTTGGGGGAACAATTGTCAAATTCATGACAAGAGTTTGCCACGGGTGGGTTTTTAAAGTTGAATAAAAGTGTTTAGGTTCATTGAGTAAAAGAGCTTTTTTAGTCATACTTTTAAGTAATGAGTTCCAAAACATTTTAAATGACTCAGAAATTATCACTTATGTATCGTCGCACACTATTTTTTGCTCCCTTTTGAAATGTTTGAAAATTGTCATAATTATCAAGTCGACTCTGTTACCAAAATGTTAAAGAAATTATGATGGGTTGCTGATTTTTTTTCTTTTCTGGCGCTTTCAATTCGTGACAAAACATCGGTAATGGACTTGCACAGTACACATTGACTCAAACAAGATTTTTTTTACTCACTGCATTTTTCCTGTACTGTTTCGCACCTTTTTGAATCTGAAAATTTCGAAACAATTGTTTCAGTACACCCGATTAATATTACATTACATAACTACATTAGGGTTTAGTTATTGATGATTTTGTAGGCTCTTTATCAAGAAGCAAATTGGGGCCTTTTCTATAACATAACTACAAAACAAGCCACCATCAGGCGAGCCATGGAAAGTTATATGAAAAAAAGAGGTTCCAAACTTACCTACTTCAGCCGCCTGGGTCTACTCTGTGACAGAAAGTTTTTATTCGAACACACGGCTACTTAAAAACGAGATAACACAGCTTAACAACTTACTGTTTATCAACAATTTAGGGCGTTACTCTACTATCCATCAGCTTACCTCATCCAGTTCTTTATCATGATCTGATTAACTCTCAGAATGAGAATGAGATTTCACATTGCGTAATGTCACATAAACGAACCAGGTAAGTTGTGGTTAATTGTGATAAACAGTAAAAAGGCGGTACTATTGTGCAAATGATATATACAAAAGGCAGACGTTTCTTCATCTTATCTGTGCATCTCTGAGCTTTGTTTTGAAAGCTTTAGGTTCCTCGCTATTGACGATGCTAGCAGCCGCTGAATTCCTGTTTAGTTTCTAGCATGCATCTTATAAAATTTTGAATAGATCTGGTGAAGGGACAGAGGTGTTTTTTTTTTCTGATAATCGTGAATCCTTTGAAACAAATCGCGTCAGAGTTCATGAATGTCACATGTTTTTAAGATGTGAAATATTTCTAAATTTTTAATTCTGGGATCACTCACTTTTCTTGCACGTCGTGTACCTTTGACCTCTTGATGAAAATTTGCCTGTTAAGCGTTTGGCAACTTCCACTGTAGGAAGAAAATACAATGACTAAAATACCAACAGCAAACATCTCAACTTTATAACATTTACATAATCTAGACTCTCGACTCTCGTTCACACTTTTTTCTTTAACTTTGTGCAAAATCAATGCAGTCATAGCTCAAATTTTACTTAATTCCATACAGTTTGGAGATTCCATTTGATTCAACAATTTTTCCAAGTACATAAATTATTATAACTTTCGCTGTCCCATACATTACCCCTCTACTAATTTCCTACTATTTTTTCCCCTTAAATTTCTTTTCCTTACACTCATATTTTGTACGTGTACATTATGTCTTCAGATTAGCTTTTTTATGAAAGATCTACAGCTTATTTCACCTGCAGTTGAAGTACAGTGGCCTCTCACAGTGCCTGTAACTGTCACTTCCGCTTCCCAGGGACAGAAATGAGACTCGTTCGCTGCGGCCAAAAATAAAATTAGAAAAAAAATTACATTTCGTTACTCAACGGCAACAATATAGGACTGAGTTCGTTTTAACGATATTTGATATGTTTTTATTCAATCATTAAGAATCAAATGAGTGCGCTGGTATAGCCTTTCGATAGAGATTATCTTGGGAGGTAGCCGATAATGTTTGTTAAAGCATTTTGATTTAGAGATTGCATTATATCTAACTTTCGTGTTAGCTCCGTCTGTCCCAGCCTCCATCGTTGTTTGACTGCCTTTTATATAGTTTTCGTGTAATGGGTAATGAAACAAAAACTGAAGAATATGTATAGCCAAAAACCGATTTTTATCACATGTCCTCTTCGCAAAATCATTTGTCAATATAACGGCTATTAATATAGACTGGAATGTTGAGTATCTAGAAGTAGTAAAAAAGATACGCATTTATTTAACATTCTTGAAATCTTACATTTCTTTAATGGACAAACCTTTTTTAGTTTTACCACATTTCTCGGACTTTTTGAGGAACCAGCTGGTTGGTCCTGAAATGATAGGGAAAAGAATTATTTATTTCCTTTTCCTTTTGCTGTTGAACAGCTGTGAAGCAGCAATTAATAGCTTTCAACCTAACATACTCACAATGTCTATCTCTGCCTTAAGTCGCGTACTCACTTTTTTACACTAGAGTGGTTTGGGGAAAATTCTTGTAGACAGACTTACCCAAAGATATTTCATGGGATCGGAAAAGAATATTTTTTTAGAGTTTATATCCATGTTCAATTATAAAAAAAACCGCTATGCCTGAGGTTTTTTTTTTCATGGTAACGGCTTGTGGAAAGAATGAACTGAACAAGAACAGGTTAAAAATATCGATTACCGTATCAACAAGTTCTTGCTCACAGAAAGATTAGCATCTCGTATAGCGACACATGTAGTTTCGCTTCGTATCCTGATGCAATGCCGAGTGAGAAGGATTGTCAAAATTATTTTGAATTTAAAAAAAAAAAAAAAAAAAAAAAAGAAAACCGAGAAAGACAATATTATAAGTCACATTTCTAACGCAATGAACATGGCATTACCCCCACGGCTATGTATAATGTACCTTTTGATGCATCTTCAGGGCAATTTACTTGCTCTTCGTGGCCACCGTCCAATTTCTTCTTGCAGCAGCAAGGCTCATACCCACACGTTTTGCATCTGACTCAGAGCAGAATTATATCGGCAAAACATATCAGAAACAATTCAGAAAGTATTAAACGCAATTCAATTTATTCACTTTCCTTATCCACTCTTGTGCAGTAAAAACCATCAAAATAATGTTATAAAAGAATAATTGGACAAATTTGTAAAACGCGTTCAGTGCAGAGCTAGAAAAATGTGAGACGAAATGCTTAACGCTTACATTTCACTATTACTTTTGTCATTGCATATTTCATAACAGAAAGTAGATTGGGAAAGAGAACATTTACACAAAAGTTGAAAAGAGATATTTTTTTTAATCCTTCATTGACTTTAACAACAAACAATGGTAGGCTTAGGTTGGTTATCAGTGTTATTATTTCATGCTTAAAAACCCAACTAGATTTTTCACCTTCAGATACCTCGGGTTTCATTGTTATCATTCTGTTCTAAGTCCTTGACTTTATGTAAACAGCATCTTGCTCAGTCTAATTCGCCCCCCCCCCGCCCCCCTCCCCCCCCCCCCCCACTCTATGCAGTGTAGTTTTCTTTTTTAGGTAACTATTATTTTCTTCATTTTGAATACCAGTCTCTATTTGGGTTCTCACTCAAGAGTTCCCGCCAATGGCTTACACAAGATGATATCAAACTTTCCTGTCATATGAGCAATTTCAGTTCTCATCTACTAATTTTCGGTCTTTTTCTCCTATCCCTTGATACTTGCTCGGGGTTATTGAAAGTATCGGTCACAATGAGTCCGACGCATTCTCCACCTCTACACTCGCTGACCATTCATGACAATAACGCTTTCATTCATAAATTTCATAATATTATCAATTCTTCCATGGCAAAGAATTATTGTGCAGAATCATTTTGAAATATTCATCAAAACAAAGTCTTTCTCCGCTCCCCTCGGCTCAATGCCAATACATGAAACGTCATCACACTTCATCATGTCTGTGCAGCTTTGCCCATTGCACTATCACTTCATTAGTTACCTCGGTCTCAATCTAGATTATAGCCAATACAGTCCATTAATTTAAGCCCGAGTCTGTTGTAACACTCAGTAATTTTATATAGCTATAATAATAATAATAATAATAATAATAATAATAATAATAATAATAATAATAATAATAATAATAATAATAATAATAACGGTCTACCGTTTAGAAGCCGATCCCTTGCTGCACGGCGACTCGCAGTATGAACTTCCGCATGAAGACAGGCGCCGCGATTTTGATCTACCTGGCCGGCATTTCGGCGAGGTGCTGCGCCGTGACCTGCGGGGCTTGCACGAAGACCTCTTGCTCTTGGGAGCTGATTCGGTAAAGTCAAGACAAATAAAAAAAAACAGGTTCCAGTCCGATTATATCTAGACCTAGAAATATTGATGCGGCAGGTTTCTCCAACACCGCTCCGAATTCCCGCCATTATTATGAGTCTGCAGTTGGACCAGTTAAATGTTTTAGTTGAGCGATATAATAACTCTTTATGATTAAAGACACTGCCTATAAAGAAAGACGGGTCAGTGGTGAGAAATTTTGTACTGATAATTTAAAATACAGAATCCATGAAAATGACGCTAAATCGAAGGACACTTGAAACGACATAGGTGATTAGTTTGATCCTTATTGGTCTGGCTTAGACATGGTAACTGAACCTGTAGGGTTTGATGGTATTACTTAACGGATTGAAAAGCCATCGTATTTCCTCTTTTTGTTGTGTGTGTGTGGGGGGGGGGTCGATGTATTTGTTATTGATCATACAATATAAAGTATAATTAAACATGCAGACAAATATTAATTTGATAAATACTCAAAATGCATTTCACTGCCCTCTCGGAAATTTCGATAATTTTCTACAAATATATAAAAAGTACCAATTATCGATAAAAACTTCTAAAAAAAAGAACAGTGAGGTTTTTGTAATGGAGATCGATCTATGTAAAAGGCGGCCGCGAATTTCAGCGGGGACAGTTTGTGACCGCGATAATGCACCTGTATCTTCGCCTTTAGTTGATTCAAATAGAAGCATTTCTCTTCATATTATTTCATTTAACAAATCTAGGTAACTTATTTTTAAAAATTAACGTATTACAAACCATCATAACAGCACGGTGAAGTCAATCTGGGGCAGCATGGATCGCACAACGATAGCGAAAATGGGCAGGGGTCTAATCTGCGGGTGAGGCTGGGGACACACGGACCCAGAGGTCCACATTTTTTAGGGCGACAGGGATTCGTGGAACTATACAGCCTCGACATCCGGCGGAACGGCCTGGAGTAGGAGCGGGGAGAACAGCTGAGCGGACGTGGCCTCGGAGTACATGGGTCGCTGCACATGGAAGGTCGTTGGGGACGGCGACAAGTGCTCTTGAACGGTGGCTTGGGTGTGCAGGCTGGCGGAGGCGGTGAGCAAGGGTCCCCACAATAGCGTTTGGTGGACAAGCCAGGAGGTGGGATGAACAGGCATCTGTTGACCCTTGGGGAGCGTCTCCTGCGCCGCGGGACACAGCACGGCAGGCAGCATCCCGGGGGACAGCGAACCGAGCTCGACCTGGTCCGGCAGTAGTTGCGCCTCCGCATCGCATCAGTTTCTGCAGATTGATTGGTGCGACCTGCTCGCTAGGTTTAGGTTTACATCTTAAATGCCTTCGTTAACTAGTGACGCCACCTGCTTTAATTGCAAAGGGAAGTTTTCTCAAAGATGTTGACAAGGATGCTGTTGCTTAGCATATCACACATTTCTGTATTGAAAATTATGTAGAAATAAAAATATCTCTAAATATGAGATTGGAAGGAATTAGAAAAATTACGTACAATTCTTTTTATGATAGAGATTTCATAGCTTCAAACAGTGAAGAATGGTTTGATTCACTTCACGGCAGGATATTGTAGTTTGGAAAAGTCAAACATATGTGAGCTAGCTATGTATACATCGATTATGTTCGTGCTCAGTGGTCGAAAACTTAAGCTAAAAAATCGTAGTTCTAGATATAAAAAGTATGTACCTTAGAATCTCAATAATGGCATTAAAACACGTTTGCTCTTCAAATCTAAGCGCAATTTTTGTTCAGGTATTAAGACATTAGACCTACAGATATAAACTCAATAATTCATATTATATAAAGGTCAATACATAGTTAATATGTTGACCTTATATAGATAATCCTGTGTTTTAGATCTAGATCGAGACTTAAATATTTAGCCTTGTGAGCTTATTATTTCTGTCACTTGGCGCTTCTCGCATTTAAGAAGCTACTAACCGATCAGAAATTTATGACGGAAGAGAAGGTAGATCTGTTAGGCCTATAGGCTATATGGAATGAGAATTTTTTTTTGTTTCTGTTAATAGAAGAGGAAAATATAGCTATCGACCATGCTGGGATTGATCTCATATTTAGTTTTTAGATGGCACTTAATTATAGTAGATAGAAGGAAACATTATTTACAGCGCGGAAATATGACATCATTTCCTTTCAAGATAGGTGCGCGTATATTTGTAATAGGCCCTACATAACAGGTAAATGGTATATAAACTGACTGTGGGACTAGCTACCTAGGCTAGATTGCATACCATAATACTTTACTTGTAGACGACGAGGAAGAAACAACACATGTAAACATTCTGAAACGGATTATGAGTATGATATCGTTTTATTTTGTCTGTGGGTGTGTGGATGTTTGATCGTTGTTTGTGTTTGGTTTTTTTTTTAAATTAGCTAGCTGTTCCTATTATCGCAGCCCGGGGTCGTTTTATACTCTTAGAAAACAATCACACCTAAATGGTTTTAGATCTAGTTCTTTACAAAAAGCATAAAATCCAAGCTTTCCCGAAGGTCCGTTTATTTTCCAAACTTCAAGTCGTCATTATCCCAAACAAATCATTTAGGGTTAGGACGAATTATTATGGGTTCTAGAAAATTAACAAGAATGAAGACTATGTGGAATAAGAAGATGCAACGATCCAATTAAATTTGAATAGAAATAAGATACTCTAGAGTGTCTACAGAATTTCAAACATTTTCAGCGCTTATATAGACTTTCTATAGTTTGGAAAATTTTCCAGAAAGTTAACAGGATGTGCTGTGATGATCAATCACATAAAAATAAAATTAGCTCCAAAAAGAAGACCGAGAAATACTGCTTTCTTTCAAGTCTACTTAGAAATTATGCTAAAACAGATCTAATTGTCTTGTACTGACGTTATTAGGGTTCATCCTCAATTTCTCCTTGAAAATCAATTGGCTTCACACACATAATATATATAAATATATCATTTCTCCTTGATTCTAAATATTATCTGCGAACATAAAGCAGGTAATGATATTGTAAAACGACAGCTACGTAATTTCGCTCTTTTTATCGTAGCATCAGATTTAGTCGTGTATATTCTGTCAAACGGAGAAGACCCTTCTCGTTTATTAGCTCTTTATTCATTTTTGCATTCCTTTTAAAGTTGGAAAAAGTTAAAGTCGTTGCCGATTCATTGTCTGAAAGTGTTCCTATCACACTGCCGCCATTTGGTTCAAACTCAAGTTATCATTAAACTGAGTACCGGTACATCAAAAGTTGACATTAAGTAATATTCTCAAATACCAAGATATCTGAATTGGTTTGATTCTTTAAATTTTGAACCAGACCTGTCACATGTCACCATCAACATCAAGCTGAAAGTCTGCAACTTATCAATACAAAGCATGTAAACTGAAAAAGAAAATTCACAAATTCACACCATGGTATTGCCAAACAAAGTTTTGTCTTGTTAGCCTGTGCTTCCTTTATTTGTATGTAATTGTAAATTTTGCTCCTAGCTATTGATATTCATTGCTACGCTGACAAAACAAAAAAAGAAAAGTTTTAAACTCATCCTCTCCCCTCCAATTTTACCCACAATTAACTCATCAAAATGCTTCATTTAGACTAATATCTCACTATTTCACAAGTTGCTAAATATCAATCATTTTTCCTTCGAAAACAACTTTTATATAAATCTAGACAGGTCAAATTCCTTGTGAAGTTTTTCTGAATAAGATTGTATACAATGGGTCAATCTGACGAGACACAGTTTTCCTTCAATTTAGCCTTCTATCCAACTAATATTAATAGACCTACTAATTGGCCATTTAATTTCTTGAGATTGCGAAATTCTTCTGAAAAGCTCTGAAAGGGAAGAAGTCAACAATAAAAAAACCCGCAATGGATTATCATTTATATCTCGATGGGGCTTACTTTACTACTTGCTGGTATTGCGATTGCGGACGACGGGAAGAAAAAAAGGCGACTCAAAATTTCTACGACGCTTGTTTTTGTATGACGACTTCAATTTTTCACACTGGAAACCAAAAACTGTTCGTTTGTTTACCAGCCGGCATTCTCCCTAAGTTTATCATATTGTACGTACTCAGAGGTCTGAACTAATTTAATTTAGAATAATTAACGTTAAATCAAATCACACAGATTTAGAGTAGTCTCTAGGTTTAGATATCTTCAGCGAATACCGCATAGAGCCTACACATACTGTGCTGCAGTGCCTAGTAGATCTAGTCTAGATCTAGATCTAGATCCGATATAGATCTAGGCCTAATTATAATGAAGATCTGTTAATGTGTAAATTTCTTAAAAGATATCCTATTAAATTCTAAATGCAACAATTGATGAAACAAAATACTTCGATTATTTTTTAACGACATAATATGCAGTTAAGTTCAATGTGTGTGGGTCCTTGATGGACATGTTACCATCTCTGGTTAAATAGATCTAGATCTAGTAAGACACCTGTCTAATGGAAGAAATTTATTTCATCAAGATCTAGATCTAGAATCTAGCCTTACACCTGAGGCCAAAACTATAAGCTCCTACAAATCCCAGCAGCACACTTAACAACCTGTCATTCAATCACATAGATTAAATCCAGATCTATTCGTTTTGTTTCGTTTATAAGTCAACTGTAAAAGTAATAATAGAGTAACTTGTATGGAGTATCTAAAGGTTACACATTGTATGACTAGTCTCTAGTGATGAGGATTAATCCCTCTATAATGTTATTCACTATCAGTAGAATTACACTTAGAATGTCTGTTGACTATGGAGGTAAATACGACCAGCATTCCAAGGCAGGCAAATAAATTTGGGTAATTTTTTTCTTTAAGAACTGAGTGAAACGACGTTGGCGATGAAATAAAGACAACTTTGCTTTGCACACCCCAAACTCTCCTTTAAAAAAACGAGCACTTTCTCCCTTCACTTGCATATATATACATGGAACAATTATTTAACTAATTTCAAGATTCTTGTCCATCATGTAAATCTACCTATTTAACTTTACTACAAATTTTTTAAAATCAGTATTGAGCACATGAGGAACAAAAAAGTTTTTGGGTAGTCTACCATTTTTGTAGGATTTAATTTGGGCCGACCGAAAGGAACTCTTGCCTTGTAAACTTTCTGGCTGCTGTGTAAGTAGTACTTCTTGATTTCTTCCCAATTACTACAAATTTTACTGCTGGTTTCAGTAAAATGATTCAATAAACCAAAAGAGTGCTGATTAACTCAAGACATTGTGATAAATTGGTACTTAAGACTAGTTTATAATTAAAATCTTTCAAGCAAGAAAAATAAGTATCTGGGCTTATTTTCCACAACCTTACAATACTTATCAAAATTTGATGGCATGTTCTTTCAGTAAGTCAAATTACCATCCATACTTCCTGAGAATGACCCTTATTAAATAGATGCTTTTCTTCAGTGCATTATTATTTCAGCAGCATATATATAGTTTTATGATTGCTGAGATTATAATGCATTGAATAAACTGGAATCCATTTTTTTTCCTGTCCACAGGTGATATTTAAACCTCAATTTACCATGGGGCTCCTGACAAATGAACATTCCAGAAATCGTTTGGTCAAACTGTTACTAGCCCATGACAATAAACTTTGCTGTGTCTCGTACATAGCTGGTGTGGTGTGGTTCTTAGCGCTTGCCTACCAACCCTTCAATGCTGGTACCTATTTTTCAGAGAATGCTCTTCTTCCAGGTGTGCATAAATAAATTACCAATATCCAGATTTATTTGAATACAAATTATACATGAATTATATTCACCCACTGCATTTTCCCTAAAACATCTTCACTCTTCAGTCAAAAGTTTTCTTATGAAAGCACATTGAGATAATTTCAAAGTTATTCATATCCCTGGATTTAATTTTAAAGATTGATTTTGTTTCTAATTAGTATTACAGTAAATTTGTAACTGAGAGAAGCTGAGTTTTCGAGAATATTTATTAATGGTACATAGATTTAGTTTTGGTCTTTGTAAAATGGTAATCATAGCTTCAAGAGTTTGCTTGTCAATGCATTCTAGTGGTAATAGTTTTGTTTACTCCTTACACTGATTTATTAATTTCAGGCTTGGTAGAGTCTGAATTGCCTCCCATGTTTGTCTCTGCACTACAGATCAAGGACGAAATCCATTCTGAAATGGAAAAAGATAAAAAGTGAGTGGATTTGTTTTGAATTTTTACCTTCTAGTGATTCTGGAAAGAAATATCTTACAGTCATACGATGTTATGGGCACAGGCATAAAGCTCATTAAGTGAAGGAACTTATCTTGTTATAACTTTCAAATTATTTTCTAATCATCAACATTTTTATTTTCTTTTTCAGAAAAACACCTCATGCATGGATATACAAAAATTTTAGAGAAATTGGTCTGGAGACATATCAGCAAAATTTTTCCCTCATCTATCCTTTTCGATCTGTTACAACACAGGTTAGTCAAAGACCACATTATATTTTTGGAAGGCATTTTATTAAACCTGTCAACATCAAATATGTCACGATTTGATTACTTCCTGAGCAAACAAAAAACTCTCCTAAAAGTTTTTCTTTATTTTTGAACAGTTTTTAGCTATGAAGTATCAATAGCCTGGAAATCTTATGTGCTTAGCCATCTTCAATCTAAAATTCTCTTTCAGATAGTCACTGGAGAGAATGTCTTCTCCATCCTACGTGCTCGTCGAGCAGCCAGCACTGAAGCCTTAGTCCTGTCCATCCCTCTTAGGCCTCTGATCAATGTAAATAAAGAAAGGCCTGCAACTCACGGTGGCATAGCTCTTGCTTTAGCCCTTGCCAAAGAGTTCAAAAGTAAGGCCCTAATTTTGATGTAAATTTGTATTTTATGCATTTGAATTGTATGTCTTTCTAAAGAGTTCTTTAAATAGATATATATCAGTAGAAATGTGAGATTAGATCTTCAATAAAGGATCACTCTCTTCCTATTTTAATACCAACTTTTTTTTCAATCGTTGCTTAATATTAATCTCCAATTTTCATTCCAGGAAAGCCATACTGGAGTAAGGACATCATATTTTTATTCAGTGACTTTGATGAAATTGGGACACTAGCTTGGTTGGATGCGTATCACAAGACAGAGTCTGAATGTTAGTCTTGTATAAAGATATGTTTTTGCACTTAATCATTTGCAATAGAAGAAAACCTTGAGTATACATATTAAAATTATGGTACCACTTGAGATTCAATGCTATCAATCCTTGAAATATTCTCATGATTTGGTCAAACATTTTGCTTGCATTTCAGAATACTTTCATTTTTCATTTTTTTTTTTTACAAGATATGCTAACAAAAATTGAATGTCTTATGTTGACTAGTACCAGTGATCAAATGTAATGATCACGCCTAGCACAAAAGTTGTAGGTGCTTGAAAATTATTCTTTTCAATGACACTATAACAGAAGAAAAGAACTTGTGGCACATCAGGTTTTCACTTTATAAAGACCACTAAATTATATGAATTTTGAATTGGAACTCCTCTGAGTCTCCTTGTTTTTAGAGAAAATTTTAGTATTTGATACCATACTGTGCATCTCTGTCTTGATAGATATCAAAGCCAATGACCTACCAGCTCGCAGTGGGCCCATTCAGGCAGCAGTGAATCTGGAGTTACCAGCGCAGGATGTGAGCTATTACAACTTGCTTTTGGAGGGGCTGAATGGTCAGCTACCCAATTTGGATCTAGTTAACCTTGTAGTCAGATTGTGTCGGAGAGAGCGTAGCCAAGTGGCAATACATCATTCTCTGGTAAGACCCATGTTGTTTTTTTTTTTGGACACTAAATAAATTTTTTTTCCTTGGTAAAAGTAAAAAAAAAGCAACATTATAGGTTAACTTCATACATCAGTGATAGCTCAAATATTCTGGTCTGTTACATCTTTTATAGCTATTTTTCAACGGCATAAACCTTCTTTGCTCTATGCATATAAACACCGATTATGCTAGTACTTCCATGGTTATGTATAAAAAACTTCCCTGTCTTTCAGCCAAACACTGAGCATTTATTTAAAAAACATGCACTTTTTCTATATCTTTTCAAATGCTCACTTCAAATATTTTCATTTAAAAAAATTAAGTTTAATTGCTATTTTTGTCATTGCTCGTGCACATAGCTGTGAAAACTGGATAATAATATTAATATGCAAAAATATTTTTGAAAAAGAAAATAGATAAAAGGTTGTTGAAAGTAACATTAAAAACATCTCACTTTTGATTGAGAAGCAACAAGAACAACAAATTTGTGCTGTTTGTGTTGCTCTTTCTAAAAATATTTCATACAAATAAAACCCACAATAACAGAGATAAAAGTGTGAACAATTTTACACAATTGCTGGTAATAGAATATTTTTCTTCTACATTTATAAAGGAAAGAATCATCAACATGTTGATGTTTAATCATGGATAAAAATACACTTTGCTCACTACCACAAGTATAGTCATTCAGATCTAGATCTAGCCTCTTCTCCACTTCGGGTTTCATTCTCGGCAATGTGATCTCACCTGGACTTATAGTGTTGTTATTTTGCATTCTGGTTTATTCTCCATTACTACTTTGCATATTAGTATAATCATGTACAAAGTTTGATCTATAATCTGGACCATAAATTTGGCTCTCTATGTTGTTGAGGGTCTTAACCTCTGTTGACACTGTGTTAATGAACCCTGAACTTCAATCTTGCTGAATCAATTTTGGGGAAATACAAAAGAAAATTCACCTCTCTAGTACTAGATTGGTTGTAAGCTCAGTACTACAACACAGCATGCAACATCCCTGTTTTCCATAGGTAACTACTCTCACTTCAACTTAGTTTTTATGCCCCATGGAGTTCAGAAGATGTTAAGCGATTATCAGAATAAAATGCAGGTGGTACTGAGTTGAAGAAAGGTAGGGAAAATATTTTTGGATGATATTTGAAGTATTTTTCTCTTGATTCTTATACAGCTTTCTTTTGTTTTTGTGTACATGAATTCAAATTGCAATTCAATATTTTCAGTATGATGTCACTCAATACATATTTTGTAATAAATATGAATTAATTTTTTATAATAAAACTTAGTTCTTGCTAACATTTTATTTTTCTCTCACAAGAGAGCTCATTTTTTGCTTTTAAAGATTAAAAGCTCCATTTATATCAATCAGCCCAAAGTGCCATAAGCAACTGAGTGTGAATATAAGATTATTTTCCCTGAAGGAGAAAAGACGACATCAGTATAGTGACTCCCATGGAGAGTCTTGGGATGACTTCAAATTGTCTCTGTCTACCATGATGCGCATGATGTGGTACCAGGCCAGTGGAGCGCCTTCTGGAAACCATGGAATGTTTCACAAGTATCACATAGAGGCACTTACTGTTCAAGGAGTCGTCAAGAAGAAAGGCTCTCACAATGACATCATTACATCTGCAAGGTATGTATGTAAGGAAACCATTATGATCAAAATAATGGATTTTTTTAAGTCTCCAAGAAACTGCACGGACCAGTTTTTAGCCAAGTTTTATAGCTTCGCCTTTTTTGTTCAAGAAAACTTTATTTACTAGAGAATTTTTTAAATTTCAGTTGTTTAATAGTCTAATTCATCTTATAACCTGGAGCCAATGGTGGCCATTTTTTGCATTTGAAATCATTATTTGCAGAAAACTTCGGTGAAATAGCAAATATTGAAAGCTAACATATGAAGAGATGATTATAACAGCTACCAATGATAAACTCTTACTACTAATTTCTACTTAATGTAAATTGCATCAAGACTGAATGGTGGGAAAATACATTTGAAATTGATAAGCATTGAATGCAAAAATAATTTACAATTCACAAGTAAATAAAATGGGAAAGTATCATAATATCTAGACCATTCGAGAAATTTACTCTTTTATTTTTATATTAAAACCTTTTAAATCATCAGATCAGAATGAAAAGGATGAGGACATTCTTTTTTTTTACTTTTCAGAATTGTGGAGGGTGTTTTCCGCAGCCTTAACAACCTTTTAGAAAGATTCCATCAGTCATTCTTCTTTTATCTCCTACCTGCAACCAACCGCTATGTCTCTATAGGAATGTACATGCCAGCCTTTGGTCTCATGATTTTAGCCAGTTTGATCAAGATATCCTTTACATTTATTTTTTAAATATTAAATATTAGAAATTGGGAAAGTCGGTAATAAGCAGTTTTAACTAAAAAATTTTTTATTCACCCTAGGATTTGTTGTTTAGAGCAACTAATTGTAATACATATCTTATCCAGGTGAGGCTTGAACCATATTCATTTGAGTAGTTTAGGCTTGTTTTTGAATCCTGAAGAAGGAAAAAGCAAACTGGAAAATTGCTCAATTAAAGGTAGCCATTACTTCTGGAATTGATCTCTTTGAGTAGGATTGGATAATTTATAGTAGATAAACAAATCTATTATAGCTTCATCAGTTGGCCTTTTTATTTTCTAATGTTTCTTTTTTCCATTTCTTCTGTTCATGTGCATATGTGGTTAGCATGGAGTTGTTGAAAGGAGTCTGTACTGAAATCTGTGTTGGTTTAGGTTAGGCAGTTGTTAGTAAATTAGTTTGGGAACTTATTGTAAAAGCTCACCCTGCTTGCTTAACAATTTCTTAGAGCCATCTCAATCATCATTTAGTGACTGGGTTAAAGATACCTGCTTGTCTTCTTTTTAAGGTCATTTTAATTCACTGTGTAAAAAAATAATCATCCAGGTAAGATGGAACATTTCTTTAACTTTTTAACGGCATAACATTGTGGATTGTTTGTGGTGATCTGAAAGAAAAGAGGGCATTAGAGGCAAAGAAATTGAAGGAGGAGAAAGAGAAGTCAAAGGATGACAAAGGAGATGAGAAAACAGATAAAAAATCAGAGTCAGAAGATAAAGAAAAAGCAGGTGAGATTATAATTCTATCAGTATATATTTAAATAGTGAGATAAGATCATGATATTTTTTAAACTTCATTTTGAATAAGAAAGGAAAGTGACAAACAAGCAATAGCTTTCCTTATTTTTTAGAACAAGCAATTCAAGTGTTTGAATTGGTGTGTTGTAATCATTTGAATTCTTCAATATATTCTCTATTATAATTTATTGCTGCCTCAGAGGGGAAAGAAAAAAAAAATGTTAAGTTCAGTTTATATAAATGTCAGATATGAGGAATTGAAGGTATTTCATTTATAAATTCTCAAGTCTTTTCAATTTTAACCATGTCAAACTTATGATATCTGTGTGGACTGGATGACAATGCTTCTTTTGGTTTTTCTATTTGACTTTTTTCACTCGTTTTTTAAATCAAGAGAGTGGGGATAAATCACTGTGTCACTTCCTTTTACTATGACTATTTTAAAGCACATATTCAGAGTTTTATTTCTTCAAAGTCCATCCCTTTATGAAGAAAAAAGCTGAATTTAGAGTTGAACTCATGGCACACTCAATCTGGGTCAGAAATTAGTCACAGCACATTGATTTATACCTAGGCATCACATATAAGATTTATTCATCCTAATTTGCAATCATTTTAATTTTAATGTTTTGAGGGAAGACTGCCATTAACTAATGCAATTTGAAGTTCATGAATTTTTTATCACAAACCTTATTTTGTCTCTCAATGCTGGCATGTTACCTTCACTGAAGCCTGAGCTCAAAATGTCAAGTCTAACAAAAGCAATATAACAGCATGATTTCAGAAAGAAATGATCACAGTGTTTGTTTGATATTTAAGCATCACATGGCCCTTTTCCCTGTGTTGTCTTCTACAGAAGTAGAGGAAGTGCTGACCAAAGTAAAGGAACATGTCAAGGAGGAGAGCAAAGATGACGAGTTTGATGATGATGATGAAGGTGACCCAGTGAGTAAAAGGATCAACATTCTGTTGAACATGTTTTCCAAATACAGCTATTTCTTTTTTCATAATATAAATCTAAATGGTACTATGGTAAAGGTGTATATATTCCTCTGTTTTTTAAGGGCTAAATATTTTACTTGCAGGTTGAATCTATAAATTAGCTAAGCTTAGTCTTCAATTTAAGCAAAACTAAAAGCCAGAAGTTTTTAGTCTTCGCTAGCTGAATCTGATTTTTCCTTTAAAACCTTTTTTCTTCAAAGACTTAGGAGAAAGGAAGAAAGATAATTGGGGAAAGCTGAAAAAAAATTAGATGTTGGAGTGCATTATTGAATAAGACTAAGGCTTGTCAATTTTCATTAAAAATAATCTTTCTTGACATTTTATTATCAGATATCATTTTACATATTGATACTATAAGTAAAATGCATCAAGACCACCAAATCCCCTGCCCAGTTTATTGCTTTTTCATTTTCACTTAATTTGTTACTGGTTTTAATGACAGTGGGCTTAAGTTTGACCTATTTTTTGATAAAATTATAGCTGCATTATAGACTTTAAGTTTTGTTTCTTGAATCAAGTGTTAAGTATAAGAATGTCAAGTAAGGCAAACATAGGAGGTCTATTTAAGAGGTCAACATGGGTTAAGTTAAGATCACATCAAGATTTCAATATAGTTAACATGGGAGTAATTCACTTGCTGCAAATATACTCGAACAGTTCGACAAGGAAGTAAACATCTTTTAATCACTGGTATTAGGATAACCCTGTAACTGTTTCAATGCAGAACAATCCAGCTAACCAAGGCCTGATAAGCATCACACCAATCATCCTTGTCTCACTGCTCCTTGCTTGGATGGCCCACCAGGGTCCCGAGCTTATGATGAGAATCATGCCCAAGTTCCGCATCCATACAGAAGATATGGTCATATACAGCATGTTGGCCATCTTCACTGCTGCTGTCATGTATCCTAAGCTGATGATAAGGTATTCTACAACTATTTGAAGGCAACCTATATAATGACCCATATGCAGTGTCTTAGCTGTCCAATAATTTAAGGTTGGAATTATATGAAAGCTTTGCAAAGCAAAATTCTATAGTTAAAAATACAGATACCAATATTCTATTAAGTTTGAGGCTCAAGTCTTTGTTGATTAGTGTCTGAAATAAATATTCCTGATAAAATATATGGAAAAAAAAGAAGTAAAATTAAAAAAAAATTTTTTTTTAAATAGTCTATATTTTTGTCAATCTTTCAATGTTCAGGAAATCCAGCAATCCCAACTTGATGATTGACTGGAGACTTCTCAAGTCTATTGCTCTTATTGGTCAGACTCTAGCCCTGGCATGTGTTGCATTATTGAACATCTCACAAGCATTCTTCCTGGCAGCTTTCATGGTTCCTGTCACCTGTTCAGTCTGGCCGACTAAAAGCAGGTAATGTATAACATTTTTATATTATTTGTTAGGTCTCCTGGTTTCTACACAGTATGCATATCTCATGATATGCCATGAAAAATATGCAATTTTATCCACTTTATGGAGAAAATTAAGTACTAAAGAGATCAGTGTTTGAATACTGATTTCTAGATGTCAAGGAATTGAAGACCTTTGACGTTAATTATGATAATCTTCTATCATAATGATATTCTACGTCTATCATAGTAATAGAGAAAGGGATGCTGAGAGAAAGGGAAAGATAGGGTTATGAGAGATATTCACTCTTTGAAATCTTTTTTTGATACATGGCAATAATCAATGGAGTTAAAAGGAGCTAGTAACAATATTATGAGTTTTAAAATGGTTTGTTTAAAATTAGATAAATCCCCTTGCCCTTTAAAAATCTAAAAATTTTTGTACTTGTAGATGTAACAAAAGAGCAATAAAAATGTCACACCTTGTACAATTCATCTCTCTGTGGCCTGACTTTTCTTGGATGTAATTGATTACCATAAAGCGTGCGCAGGGGCATAAACACAATCCTGAAAATAGAGCTCTAGATTTTCAAAAAGTATGCTTGAAAAAGGGCAAACAAATACTGTTTGACATTTATTGATGAAGTCTTTCCTCTCACAAGCAAATTCTTTTTGCAGGGTTATGCGATGGGTCCAGCTGATAGCCCTGGTCATGGTGTCTATGCTGTTCCTCATGTTTGTGGTGGGTCTGATCAGTGCCTGGCCACAGACATCTACTTGGGACTTGATCATGAAGGGCTACGCCAACACCAAGCACCTCATCTTCCTTGGCTTGATGGATGCTTACCTTTTCAATGCGTGGTCAGAGATGATTGGCTCAGCTATCATATTCCCCTTGTGGCTGCTTTTCTGGGCAGTGCCATGGGCTGACCCTTCTTTCTGAAACCTCCTGTAGGATTTATTTAATTATGATAGTCTTTGCGTAAATCAAACATCAAACACATGCAAGTAGATGATCATGAAGATTAAATGTATATCTATGAAGTAGGCAGTTTCTTTGAACTGCTCAAAACATTTATTTTAAACCATTGAGGCACTGGTTGCTTTTTATTTGCACTGTATAAAACAAACTGTGGCTGTTAGATAACTGGGTTGAAGTGAGAAGGAATAGAATAAAATGCCAGAAAAGTTTTCTATATGGAGAAACTTCAGATTATAAAGAAAAAAAAAGAAAAAGCAAGAAACAGTTTGAATGCAGCATCAGTATTATTCTAGATATCTAAAATCAGGACAACGATAGTTTTTTTTTTTTTTTTTTTGATATTTTTAAATTTTATTTTAGTTCTTTAAGTGTAATTAAGATGTCTTTATGAAATGCATCACACTTCTGTTTCACAACAGAATGATATAAATCCTCTCATCTGCTTCTGCCCTTCCTGAGATTTAAATCGCTTAAATCAAAATGATAAAATATTTTGGGACAGAGTAATTTATATCATAATGTTGTTTAAGCAATTTTAAAACAGAATGTGCAAAAAAGATCTTATTATGTTTATGTGTTTTACAGTTCAATGTACTTGTGGTGTATTCTCTTTCATCCAAGTTCAAAAGTTCAATAGGCTAGATGTAGCATAGCAGAAATCATCATAAATCTTTTTTTAATACAGTTGAGTCCAAATAATTCGAATCCGGATAGGTCAAAATCTTGGATATTTCAGTCGTTTAATTTCACCGAATATTTCTCTATTTAAGCTTTATTAAAAAATATCGGTTAGTCCAAATTTTGAACTAAGGATCTGGTTAATTCAAAGCGATTTTGGCGTGATTTTTTTTTATTCTGACACAGTGAAAGCACTTTTCCAGGCTTGTAAAACAAAGTGCATTTAGTATTATGCTCCTGGCGGCAAACAATTCTGGTGTGTGTGTGTGTGTGTGCCCACCTACGTTACAGGCATGAGTCTGCAATAAGGCTACAAGAGAGAGAGGGATTAGGCCCACCTCTACCCCCCTGCACACTTGTACCACATTCCTGATTTGTCATCCATATTTTTTTTAATCTCTTTCTCTATGTATTCTAATAATTCGATTTTCGGATAATTCGATGTCCTTTTTTTATCTGAATGACTTCGAAATAAGTGGACTTGACTGTAGATTATCAGAAACCGGACAAGAGATCAAATAGGCTGGGATTAAACTGCACTCGTACACAGCATTAACAACCTTATTGATTCTAGCGTTGTAATGGTGGCACACAGTCCCTCCTATCATCATGTTTGTTCTTGACTCTTATCTCATAATCAATCATTTTATCTGAACCAAGATCAAACTTTGTTTCTCAGCAGTCTTTAACTATGTATGACTGTCTGTGTCCTTATACCAGTTGTGCTCAGTGTTTATTTTTTAATAACCTTGCTTATGCTTGAGAGGAATGTGAAATGAGAAAGCTGTTTTTGAAAAACTGTATACCTACATGTTCTTTTGTAAATAATCTTCTGGATTTATGAACAGCATACAAAATTTATTTGAAATGTACAATGTATAGTTTTGGTTGTTGAGGTGAAATTGAAAAGTAAGGATTGTGGAAAGAAAGGGGCACCTCAGTCACAATGTATTAACTGATCCAGCTTCAAATCGTGTCTAAAAAAGTATAAACAGTTTTTTTTTTATTCAATTTTTTTGCCTTGGTACTTTAAGACATGTAGCACCCTCTTTGTTGATGTACATTTTCTACTCTTTCTAAGAGTCTAAAAAATAGTGTTATATTTGGGCCTTGGGTTTTTTTTTTTCATATTTGCGATTTGGGTTTATTTCGATTCAATTTTTTTTTTTTTTTTTTTTTGCTTTTTTCAACTTTCTGTTTTTTAACTTATAAAGTTAACATTTGATGAACCCAAATTTTTGCTGGAATCTGATTGAGATTGACTTGTTAACATGTTGGTGATGTTTAATTTTATTGACAAAAATTGTTCATTGATTGATGACTTTTATTTTCGGTAACTTTTTTTTTTCCACCTATTCTTAAATCAATTATATGGTGCTTTAACATTTTCGTATGTCAGTGCTGCTGTTTGAAATAGGAAATGTATCTTGTATTTGATGGTCAACTTCTTTTAAACTGTGTCATTATAGGTACTGTCAAGCCATTTTTCTAAATTCTTTAAAATAATTTGATACCTGTGAAAATGATAAATCTTTTTTTTACATCGTACGATTTTGTGTTGTACAAATATTTCATTTTTCACAACCCATTGGAAGTAAAGTTTGGTTCATTCCCAGATGATCGCAAACCTAATAGTATTGAAAAAATGTAAAAGATTCAGAACTTTTTATTTGCTTGAACCAAAGACAGAGAAACTTGAAATTTTTGTTGAAAAAAAAAGAGATTCATTTAGCATGCTCAAAAAGTAATTTCTGACCTCAAAAATATACAATTCGATTAAGTAGGCTACTTTTATACCCAGCAAAGTAGACTTGTGGCCCCCAAAACATATTTATATTACCAACCTCTGACAAATCTAAATGGAATAGGATACATGTCTATTAATATCTACGCAGCATTAACTTTTGGTGTTAACAAATATTCAGCAAAAGTTTGAAGATTGCACTTACTTCAAATGTGTCTACATGTATAATATATGCAGTTTACTCTCTATTTTTTTAATACTTTGCTTATAAAAAGAACTTTGTAGTTACTTTCCTAGTGCTTGTTTGATAATTTTTTTTAATTAAAAAAAATTAACTTTTTTTTTAAGGAAAAATTAGTATTAGTTCAAAAATTGAGATTTTATTTTTCAAATCCTATCAGATGAATATGCAAAATTTGTCTCATTCAATAAAATAAACAGCCAGCTCAAAATCTAGCTCAAAACATTGTTTAAAAATACCATTCTTCTGTTCACTTTAGAGGAGAGAACTCTTAAAGCAATGGGCATACTTGTAAAACACTTAAGTGTTTTGCACACAAAACTGTTTGTTCAATGATTCTCATTACGTTTTCCATTCTTACCCACTTTGTCTTATACAAGTTAAAGACCTTGATATGCAGATCAGAGTAATTTGGAGTTTTGTTTGACCCATTGACCGTGGCTGGAACCTAGGAACATGTGGATTGTTTGGAATCGATATCAATTATATGGGATTAACCCTGATTAAGTTTGTAATGCACTGTGATTATTACGGTTTTTTTTTTTCTGAGAGTAATTACATGGTATACTAAAGATAATAGCAAGCTTTGTTGGTACAGAAAGGTAGTCAGTCATTTCTATTTTTTTCCAGCGAGTGGTACATATAGCATAAAATTTTATAAATCCACTTGTTGGAAATAGGCAGCTAATGTTGAATCCCTCCAAGACCTATTAGAATGCCTGATTACCTGGCTCTATGCTTTATGTTTTTTTCCTCTCCATAAGTCATTATTGAATTTTCAGATAGAGGGAATTCTTGAAATGTGCCGACTTCTATATTAACGCATGTCATGAAAATTAGGTGATACAATGTACAGCGAATAAAACACGTGTTTTCTGCTTAATGTGCATTTGTAGGCTTTTCAAATACCCTTCTAGCTATGCATGTTACTATAATAAATTAAGCTTTGGTATTAAATTTCCTGTGTCCGTTTCAGTAGCTGACGCCTCATATTTTATATTTTCATCAATCTGATTAACTTTGTAAACTTATGGGTACTTTATACAAAATAGCATTTAGAGTTATTTTTTAGGTAGCAGCCTACCAACATAACTTAACCTCTAGCTAAACCTGGGATCTCTTAAAAAACGGGGCAATCAAGGTTTGTTTATTTTTTTGTTGTGTAATTTCTCTAAAGCTGAAAAAAGGGAATTAGATGTATTGCTATAGAGATCATTTTCGTATGCAGCCAATGTACTCCAAGATTTGTTGACATTGAAACAGTTATATCATTGGGGGATATATAATACTGGGAAAAGTTTTAAAAAAGCAAGAATTTCCGTAACAAAAGAAATAGTAAAGATTTGTGACTTTTCGTTTCAGGAACAGGAGTTCTATTTTTTTACAATATATCTTAATGCTTGCATCCTTGAAAAATCATATTGTCAGCGGAACAAAGACCGATTTCTGTACAGATTTCTTGAATCTTGCTTGCAAAAACTTTCTCCTCCAAATTTTTCAGGATGTAAATTAATGGAACACATTACATTTTTGTTTTGTTGCTTAATAAAATTTTCAAATATGCATTAACTTTTTACAGTTTTTCTATTTCCGTTTGTTTCGTTTGCCCTATATTTCCATTATTTTTTTTTAATATTTGTATGCTTCCATAAATAAAATTTCATGCTTAGGTTGGGTTAGAGATAAAAATTGACGTTGAATATACACATGTTGGAGCATGCCTATCATCCCTCCTGCAGTAGATTATTTTAATAAGGGTACTGAAAAAAAAACGCAAATGAAATTAAATCTAGCCAAAAGGATTATACTTGACTCGGGGTTTGTTTTTGTTTTAACTTACAAGTGGGCTCTGTATGGACTGAAGCAATTGGCAAAAAAAAGTACCGAAAGGAAATTTAAGTGCACACACCTATCAGAATTAAGTCTTTTTTCTAATTGAAACAGAATTTATCTCATATCTTCAACCATTTTCATCACAAGAACAATAAAGAGACTGGCAGCTTATTTTAATTTGTATCAGTTATTCAGTCGATTATTTTTACTTTTAACATCAAAACTGGCGAAAAAGGACAAACAAATTGAATCACAACTATGGCAACAAGTATAAAATCAGTGTAATGTCAGCTCAATGTGATAAACCAACGGTGTATTTCCAAGGGTAAAAAATCAACAACCAATGCGACCAACAACATTTCACCATTCAGTATTTTAAATATGAACCAAAAATTAAACAAAAAAGTAATGACTTCAATGTAAAAAGTAAACTTCCTTGAAATAATCAGTGTTCCTTGGACTTGTTCGTATTGAAAACGATAAAATTCATTCCGTCAATTACATCATGGTGGTTATGTACATGGCTCGGTAAAACCTCTTCTATTGTCTTTTGTTTTTTTTTTTTAATCTGTCGGTTTCACTTGTCCTTAACCTCTACTTACACACTCATGCCACCCCCCTTCTCTCTCTCTCTCTCTCTCTCTCTCTCTCTCTCTCTCTCTCTCTCTCTCTCTCTCTCTCTCTCTCTCTCTCTCTCTCTCTCTCTCTCTCTCTCTCTCTCTCTCTCTCCCTCTCTCGATTTTGTGTCCTTCAAGTATTATTTTACATTTTCGTTCATTCTTATAAATTTAAAAAAAAAAGCTTCACGATCCATTCTTTTACTTATCGGTCATACGAATCCATGTAGTAACAATCAATCAATAAGTGATCAGTAAGAAATTGACTTTATATGCCTGTCCCACTGTTAGACATTACCATAATGCCTGTAATGATTTGACACAGATAAGATAAAAAAAATCTTTGAATTCATTAAAGCTAATAACTATTGTGTCATATTAACATTACCACCAACCCCAGGATTCTTAAACATAAAAGTGATTTATAGGTAATTTCATAACCACACATAAATGACATATGCATAAACACGCGGGCATCTCAGAAAAACACCGAAGGAAAGTGCATAGAAGATCTCTCGATCACAGGGTCTAGTCTTCTCCTTTGGTTTGCGATAAAACAGTACAAGAGAGTGGATTCTATTGTTAAGATCACGTAGACACAATATGTATAGTATTTTTCGCGAATAATTATTTGTAATTTTTCTTGCCGGGTTCATACAGAATAAAATGCATTGTTCATGACATCAAACAGTATATATTTATAAAACCAAGCATGTACTCCTCTAAACGTAAAACAACTATTTCCCATCGAATATTGAGATGAAAATTTAAGGTTTAAGTCATTGAATTGCTAAATGAAAACCAATCATTTAAAGCGTTGAGAACTTTCACAATGTTTGATCATTTATGAACGTAATTCAATTCGCTGCAAAAAAAAAAAGCAAATATTAGGGCCGTATTATCGTTCAAATTTTTATATAGTATTGATTGAATATTAAATCAAAATTTCAACGTGAAACTCAAATTCTTTCCGTTGGCTTTTTTTAAATGTTGTAAGTAGCACAAATTTTAATCAAATGTCTCAATACCCGGTTACGTTTTCTTCTTAGTACATCTACTTCTATGTCTTCTCGTCTCGACCTTATTCATCCAGCTTTCTGGGTTATGATCGGCGCATATAGACCCAGATCTCGTTCATTATGAATATCTCTAGATGTGTAATTGGCGACGTACTTCAAGGGAGGTAGCCTCACTTCTTTGTTTGCTTGTTAAGACAAGAATTCTATCACACCAATAGCATCGGAAGGGAAACAATATTTTCTTGCCTCCATTAATTGGATTTATACATTTCAGTGCATCTTATTAGCAGTAAAACCAAGGCACTTTTCAGAATGTAAATGAAATACATGTAACAGAATACTGATATTGGGCAAACGTTGGACGGAAACCTATGATTAGGGTTAATATAACCGAGTATAAGAGTCTTTCATACAAACTTTTAATATTCTCACGTGGTATGAATTCTCAAAAAGTCACGGCTGCACTAAGAGACATTGCACTGAGATTTCACTTTTTTGGCCTGCCAAATGAAACCGCTGGCAAGGAAAAACAAACACGACTCTTTGATACAACCGCACTAACAACTCAACGCACATTTACAATCCTTTCCTTTTTTTTCTGTTTAAAACACAATTGTTAAAATGTAACAAAGCTTTAGGCAAAATAATGTGGGGTTTTTTTTTTCACTGTTTAGAACCAGCCGTTGCTACTTGTGCCTGAGAGGAATCATCCTTCGCCACGCCCACACCCGTGTTAGGTTTGACCTTGACTGTTGGTGCCGACGCCTTTCCATTGGCTGCTTGCTTTCGTACGTTTGAACTCAGTACGGTGACTCCGACAGAGGATGTGTTTTTCTGACCGGGTGGCGCTCTTGACGACAGATGGCTGGTGGTTGGACGTTTTACAGGCGGAGCTTGGCCCGAGGTGCTGTCATCAGGTTGAGCATCTCTCACACCCGGTTCGCTCTTCATACTTTGCGTATCACTGGTCCTTTTTCCCAAGGCTTTCGACGACACTGTGCTCTCTTGTCTTTTGAGGTCCTTCTTCCTTTCTACAGATGGAGTGACTACGGTGAAAAGTCTTCTCGATGAACCAGGGCCTTTACCGGGCGACGAAGGGGCGCTGAGAGTGCCGAAGCTGGAAGACTGAGAGTCCAGCTCTCTTGAGGTTCCCGGTGTAGGTGGTTGCTCTCTCGATGATACCTGAGGTCCATTAGGTGGCAGAGTCCCAACTTTGTTATGGCCGCCGGAATTCATCTTAAGTGCCAGTCCTGGTTGAGGCTTCATTGGCACGTTCTTGTTAATCTTTGAGACTAGTTGAACTTGATCTATTGGTTTCGAAACTTGTTCCACTTCTTCCTTTGCCACAACATTTGGAGTCTTCGTATCAGAAAAGATACTTTCTATTTGGGACTGCTTTGGATCTGCATTACTCGCCAGTTGTGAAACAGCTGCGCCGTCGCCGAATACCCTGGGACTGTGGGAGTCCACGTCAGCTTTCTCAGCGACCTTCCTCTCTCTCTTGACCTCTTTACCTAAATGTTTGGCTGCCATGCCTGGTACGGTTTTATCTACTGGTTCAGGTCGCTTTTTCGGAGGTTTCAGCGGTCCCAAGGACTTGCCACCTTTATAACTCCATATCCCGATGGTTTTCCTCATGGTTTCCTCCTCTGCCGTGAGTTCTGTTTTGCCCATGCGGTGGCGCTTGAACTGCATCACAGCCAGCCGAGCTCGGACCAGGTCGGCTGCCTCGGCGTCTACGGGCTGGCGTTCCTTCCTCCGAGCGATCTTGCGGTCATACATGTAGCTGGCGACTTTAGCTAGGATGAGGGCGATCAGCGCAGCCAACGCCACTACGGCGACGGACAGTAGCGCTTTGAAAGCGGATGTATCCAGGATGCTGGTGATGGCATCTGGTTGGATTACAGAGAAAATATTAATGTGAAGTACCAGTAGACTAAAGATTTTAGACCCTTTTCACTTAATTTTTTTTTACATTAAAATTTACTATGATAAAGCGAATAACCATTAATGGTCATATAAAAGCTTATTCCGGCCCCTTGTCATCAAATGAAAACCTTGTACTCTGAATAGATGTATCTGGAATGTTTCATTAGGAAGACTGCGACTTAGCTTTTATTTGTACCTGATTTCATATTTTTATAATAGTATTGAACAAGTTTAAGTATATGATTTACAAAACTTGCTTTATTTCCAAAGTCATCTGAAGTTAACTGAGATAAAAATAAATGATAAAAGAATACAGCCTTTCAAGTACCACAAAGTCTTTCAAAAGAATTTTAATGATTGATCTTGATCCATTCAGGACATAAAATGTTACATACTTTTGACATTAATGTACATTCCTCTTTCCCTATGCTCCTTTTATCTGTCTACCAGTTTCTCTTGCTCTCTCTTGCTATCTATTTATCTATCTTTCTCGACCTCTATCTTCATTTTTCTTTATTTTTTTTCCCTTTTCTCTTTTAGTTTTTTCCTTTTTTTTTTGTCCATGTGTACGGTTCACATTACTTTATCGATTAAGAGTATGTGAAATAATAACAGAAAACATAACAGTTTGTTAGTACCAATCTATTTAAAGATCATTGTAAACGCACAATGTATTAAGGTTTCATCTTCGTACAAAAAATGGCATCAAATCCATTGCCTTTTTAGGATTTATGTTATTTGTTCACACAATAATACTGACCGTTTAAAAGGATCTATAAAATTAAAGTTGTGGATTTTACTTTATAAGCTAAATATTTTATGTTGGACAATCGCCGGATGTACTTCTCTGGAAAAGTGAGACGATGAAAAAAGAAAAGAAAAGAATAGGCTTGAAAATGTGTGTGTAGCGTGAGAAATGGATTGAGAGGGCGAACAAATAGAAAGGAAATTTAACAGTTACTTCTCTTAAAAATTAAGCTGTTTTAGTGTACTAATAAGAGTAGTATTACTAACGGTAGCAGCAGTAATAGTGTAGTATTAGGAGCAGTAGTAGTAGTGGTAGTAGCAGAGCAGTAATAGTAGTAGTAGTAGTAGTAGTAGTAGTAGTAGTAGTAGTAGTAGTAGTAGTAGTAGTAGTAGTAGTAGTAGTAGTAGTAGTAGTAGTAGTAGTAGTAGTAGTAGTAGTAGTAGTAGTAGTAGTAGTAGTAGTAGTAGTAGTAGTAGTAGTAGTAGTAGTAGTAGTAGTAGTAGTAGTAGTAGTAGTAGTACTTGTAGTAGTAGTAGTAGTACTAGTAGCATTAGTAGTATTAATAGTTGTAGTAATAGTTGTTGTTGTTGTTGTTGTTGTTGTAGTAGTTGTAGTAGAAGTAGTAGGAGTGTTTTTAGCAGTAGAAGGAGAAGAAGAACAACAACAACAACATCATCAAGAACAAGAACAGAAGAAGAAGAAGAAGAAGAAGAAGAAGAAGAAGAAGAAGAAGAAGAAGAAGAAGAAGAAGAAGAAGAAGAAGAAGAAGAAGAAGAAGAAGAAGAAGAAGAAGAAAGTTTTTAAGTGCGCAGATTTTTTTCTTTCTAGTACTCATTGAGATGAGGTTGCTCTACTATTTGCGACAAATTGTTGTTTCACCTAGCATGTATATCTTGGTCCAAAGATAGAGAGGCTATAGATTCCAGGGCTTTTATAGCTCCTTCTCTCGGAAAGGTCATTTTGAGTTTGTGACACATTTTGCGTAAGCTGAACAATTTAAGGACATAATTTGCTAATAAATAGGAATTGGCAATGAGCTTTGATTTCGATTGCCACACTGTAAAAGAATGGCATAATTATGCTTACACATGTTTGAATGGCTATAGTTACGGTTTACAACCGTTGGCTTATAAAAATGACCTTCAAAGAGTAAAAAAAGAGATAAGAAAAGAAAAGAGATGGAATTAAAAAAGTAAAAGTATTCAAAATTGCTTATGGTAGACATAGGCTCATGACTGAATTACATACTTTTTATTGGTTTAAAATAGAAAACAGGATTCCCTAGACGCATGATTCTTCCGTGTTGGGCTTTTCTTTCAATGCAACAATAAATCACGTACCGTTGGAATATAGCTAAAACATTTTTAGAAGAATGATCAATGTTTGCATTCATTGGACTGACGAAATATTTTTTCGCCTTTAGCCAACGAGTTCATTGCCACATTGTCTAGCTGCTTACGTAAATGACGATCAAGGATATCTAAATCATGAAAGTCCCACGCCCTCAAGGGGAACCAGCACATTAAGTCATGCGTGAATACGCTGAAAGATCTCTGTCAATACAAGAGGTTTTAACTAATTGGTCGGACGACCTCTGGAAAATAACTCACTCAGAAAAAGATATGCTTAAACCAGCACCGGTGACACAACACTAAAAACAATCGTAGCGATATTGTTTGTTGCGGCGTTTAAAACAACAAAAATCAACGGATTAAAGGCTTAAAGACCAGTCAAAAGCCTCAAGTCGGTTATAATCGGATCAGTTCATAGACAAAACGTCACGCTAACCTTTTCGCTTAAACCCTTTATGTGAATAAGAGATTTGGATCTAAAGAGACATGTTTTGCTCGGCTTAGTCCTGGCTTCTGACTTTGTAGCACATCGTTTCAAAAATAAGAGAGGTAAGTGGTGTATAGGCCTACAATCGACAATGCTTGTCAGTTCATATAAAAGTAACTTCATATCGCTTGGGCGCTCTCTACATGGTAGTGATCTGCGCTCGTTTTTATGTACAAGTATTTCTTGCGGGTCAGAGGCGATTCAGAGCTTTCACTTTGCGACAATCTGCGTTGTAAAAACTGCTCCAACTTTTGAGCTTTTCTCGAGAACAAATCTTCATATTAGATTTTTTTCAAATTTTAGTTATCGGGAATATGCTTCCCTTTCGCTACAAAATATTTCAAAGGCAACTATATAAAGGATGTCAAGTGAAGCAATCTTAACAATAACGGCAAGCAATAATTGATCCTAAATGCCAGAAAGCAACGTACCTCAGCAAGGAATGGCCAGTGTCTTCTTCAGGGTGGGGATGGGGAGGTAAAAAAAGTTACCATTTCATTGTCCTCATCGCACTTTTGACTCAAAGGCACATGTATGATATACTAGTTATTAATAATATTCGTTCTATGACTTCACTGCCACATTGTGCAGTTAGAGAAAAAATGAGAAAAACTGATGCAATTAATTCTAAGAAAAGGTCGACACAACAAAATACCCATTAGCAACATTTTAAATGTTTTTTAAACATCCTTAAAATGTTTATTATCATCGGCGCGTAAATCTTTTTTTTTTTTTTGTCAAGTCAAGTCCAGTCATTTCTTAGTTGAATGGATCTTAATCTGCAAATGATCCTAACAATATTTTATATGGGTTAACATGAGCAACAATTAAGTATAAAACAATGTAAAACATGTTGGCACAATGTACACTGGTCTTGATCGAAGCAAAGTAGCGCAAACCTAAGGTTTTGGCATTCTCCTCCGACTTCTAAATGATTGGATCGACCAGTAGAAGTCCAAATTGGCACGACCATGATTGTAACAACCAAGTCTTTTCTATTGTGTTTGCTCTGATACATAGCCGATAACGGTATGCATGTGGCGGTAAAAAAGATTGAGAAAAAGAGAACTAACTCTTGTTTTACAACGCATTTAAATTTTCAGAGGAAAACTGTCAAAGAGATTTGATATTGTGTTTCATTAAGTGTTTCATAACAGTTAGAATTACGCTGAGACATCTTAAATATCCTAAAGCATAAAGGAAAAATGTAGCATGCCATGGACAGGAATACATAAAAACTAAATCGTAGACTACTCCATATATCAGCTCCTGACGAACAAAAAGATTATGGATTCAAGGGACATACAAAAGCGCATTAAGACTTCATATCATTTATTTAGACTTCAGTTTTCATAGTGTTAATAAGACCATAGTGTCGAGGTACTTGTTTTTACAAGATGTACGTCAGTTTCAAACTTTTCATATGGCCTGAAAAGACAAGACAATAGATTCGCTTCAAAGGATACAAAATAACATCAAAGTTCTAAATTTAAAATTTCTAAATTTGTTTGGAACTGAATAACTTAAATCAAGAGCGACATTAATTTTAAACAAGATAAGAATCCAAATACAACAAATGTAACGTTCGCAATATAGAGGAACGCAAATTCAAGCCATGAAGTAATGCAAAGAGCCATGAATAATAAGGAGAGAAAGTCATGGAAGTTTCTTGTTCAGGGCAGCTGTGAACGCCCTTTACTATAGCTTGAGAAATAATAGAATAATATTCAAAAAGGCTTTTTCTACGATATGTCGATGAGGCATAACTTCTCTGTAATCTTATTAATCTTAATTACTGTATCGGTCTGTCTTTTGGGAAATAGAATATGCAATCGATTGTATGATCTTTGATTGGATTGTGGATATAGCCTGCACACATCAAGGCGATTTCAAACATGCCTCTATCAGGCAGGCTGGATGAGACCCTGTACTCACTTCCGTAAACGGCCTCGAACCCGCTTCGAGTCATTCTCTGAAGGTCACTGAGTGGCCTTTCTACCCATGAACCACAGCTTCGAACATTGATGTAAACTTGACTGCAAAACATTGGGTCCATGATCATTGGGAAGTTAATTTTTACATACTTGATGTTTAAAAAGATTGCTCCTAGCTCATCATTTAGATCTAAGACACACATTTTAAGCTTAACATAACCGGCACGTAGTTGTGCTGTAACGTTATTCAATAACTTTAAAACTAATATCTGTATATTCCATACTATAAAATTTTAACTCTGACCCATAATTAAGTTTATTTTAGAGCGGCTCAAACAAATTCAGTTAAGCTCTAATTATGCTGCGTTCTCACCTGGATTTGAAGAGTAAGCACTTGTATACCCTCTCCCTCACACGCGCAAACTCTAATGACCACCTTATAAAGATCATACACATGCCGTACAAGCTTTCGAGGCCGTCAACATTTCGACACGGATATAAAATGTTTGCTTTGCTGTGTGAGGTCGACAAGGACCTCAAACATTGAGTCGAAAGCGCATATACTAGAAGAGTACATGAATCTGAGCTTTTAACTTCGCGAGAGAAATGAACGGCCAATCACTGTGCAAAGGAAAGCAGGAGAAGAAAAATAGTAAGCGTCAGAGAGAGAGAGAGAGAGAGAGAGAGAGAGAGAGAGAGAGAGAGAGAGAGAGAGAGAGAATAGTTGTGAAGAGAAAAAGAAAGCTAGGCAACTGGAGACAAACACAGAGGGTAGAGAAAAAGAGAGGGAGACTGAGAAAAAAAGGAGGGTGGGGGGGGGGGGCAATAAAAGCACAAAAAAGAAAGTTAGAAAGACCGAGAAACTGAAAAATAGTAAAGAAAGAGAGAGAGAGACAGAGAGAGAGATAGAGAGAAAGTAAGAGAGAGAGAGAGAGTTAAGGCTAGTTATTAGAATAAAAGAACCGAAGAACTAAATGTTTTTTCTTTGCTGATTGAGCCACTTCAGGGGACTGGTATCGATTACCCGGTAGTCCCCACACAATCCTACAGCAGATTTCTTAGGCCTGGAACCATTCATGGGCTCCGCACTCAAGAAAGCCACTATAGTCTTCAAACAATATTCTGTGCAGTCATTGAGTCGAAATGTGTATGCGGAAAACTTTAAAGGCCTAAACTATCAATTTTTAAAACAATTATTAGCACGATCAATTATGATGAATGAGGCAAAGCAGTTTAAGACGGCTGAAAGTTGTTTTAACGTTAAAAGGTAGAACAAAATATAATATGATGGCGCTAAGCAAAAAAAGTTTATAACTTTGGGATAAGGGGGCACAAGATAAAGGCAGGGAGAGAGAGAGAGAGAGAGAGAGAGAGAGAGAGAGAGAGAGAGAGATAAATGCATAGAAAGAGAGATGGAAAGAAAGAGACAGAGAGAGAGAAATAGAAAGGGCAAAGAGACAAATAGACATACATACAGACAGACAGAGAGGGAGAGACATACACACACACACACAGAAAGAGATAGAGAGAGAGGCACAAATAGAGTTATATAAAAATGAAGGGGTAAAGAGAAATTGGCATAAAGTGAGAAAAATGACAAGGATAATAATTTTAATCCTTGGCGAGGCTATTTCAAAGTCCAAGAAAATATGTATCGTTTCATGTTCATATCAATTATAAAACACAAAGCTTTTATTCACATTACCTTTTCCCTGTTACGCAGTATGTGATATTATAATTCATTCCATGAAGATGAGAATACATATAACTTCTATACATAAGCGTCTGGCCTCATGTGCATTTATTCCATTATGATTGACAACCTAAACCCTAAGTTCAAGAATTACTACTATATTAGCTTGTATTTTTTTTTTAAATCTTTTTCTAGTTCAATAATATTTGCTACTCCAACCTTGATCTTTATCATAAATTTTTACCCTTACATAACGCTAGATTGAGGCCAAAACTCAAGTTAGAATTTGTGAATCAACATAAGGCAAACTCTAAAACTCAAGCATATACTGAAGCCTCGATCTAAAACGCAATCCCAGTTTAAGCCTCAATTTAAGCCATAGCTTAGCCCTAAAACTAAAGATTCCGAAACCGCATCAATTATCCCTTGCCCCAGCCTTACCCCTACCCAACCACTAACCTATTTATGATCAACCTTCAACCTCACATTTAATCTTAATCTATATCGTTTTCTTATATCCTTAGCCTCAATAATTTTAACAGCACATGAAACAAAACCTAACCCGGTCTCTAAATCTAATCCTAACTCTAAATCCTACACATAATCGTAAATCTAATATAATTATTTTATATTTAGCCTAAAATTATCTCTAACTTACGAATGACTAGAACCTTTAGTTACAATTACTACGACCGTCGCCTTATCACTTGTGAATACCTGCAGATCCAGTATTGATAAAGCATTACTTTTTTGTAAGTGATATTGTGAATAATAGTTGACTTAAATCCTAGCAAATTACTATTTCTGTCTTATACCGGATACTTCTCAGGAAAATAAAGACTACAGGATGAACTGTGAACTTAATACAAATAATTACCCTTTTGGCGGTTTTAAAAAGATATGCGGTTTCTAACAGTCGATTTGTTTTAACATTGTATCCGTGAGTTTCTATTCTCCTGATCAGGTGATATACCTTAAACTTGCTGCACATACGAAAACAAACATTATATGGTGGGTACAAATAATAATAGATCCCATCCAGATACAGAAAAGGAAAAGTGATTTAAAAAAATAGAGAGAGGGGGAGGAAGAAGAAAAAGAGAGATAAATTAATAGTACTATAAAAAGGGAGATACAGAAGGAGAAAGAGAGAAACAGAACTGTAGTAGTAAGAAAAAAAAGTGTAATTGAGAAAAAAGGTAAATAATGGTAGGAATTTAAGATGGAACCGAAAAGAGTGTAGAGAGAAACCATACTGACAAGAGAATGGTGAGGGGGAAGGGGAAGAGAGAAACAGAGTGCGAGAGAGAGAGAGAGAGAGAGAGAGAGAGAGAGAGAGAGAGAGAGAGAGAGAGAGAGAGAGAGAGAGAGAGAGAGAGAGAGAGAGAGAGAGAGAGAGAGAGAGAGAGACCGCTGTATTACCAGACTAACAGAAATTAAAAGATTGATTGGCCATGAACTGGGTATGACTGAACCGTTGAGGCTATGTATATATATATATATATATATATATATATATATATATATATATATATATATATACAAAGCCTTTTACGGCTTTAGTTCGCAGAAGTAATATTACTAAATTATTTTGTCTCCTATCAACAGCTTAGAGACGAAGACGAAAAGAAGAGCTGACAGGAAAGAGAAAAGAGGAAAACGAGAAAATAGTTGGTTAAGAAATGAGAGGGAAGTAGAGAGAGAACGGAAATAAAGTAGGAAGGTGATAGAAACATGTAAAATGTAACAGAAGGTACAGTGTCTTTTTCAGAAAAAAGGCAAGTAGAAGAACAGAGAGAGAGAGAGAGAGAGAGAGAGAGAGAGAGAGGGGGAGAAGAGAGAGCAGAGAGGGAGAAAGAGAAAGAGAGAGAATGAGAGAGAGAGAGGAAAAGAGAGCAGAGAGGAAGAGAGAGAAAGAGAGAAAGAGAGAGAGGGGGAGAAGAGAGAGCAGAGAGGGAGAAAGAGAAAGAGAGAGAGAGAGAGAGAGAGAGAGAGAGAGAGAGAAGCCAAGCCTTCTCTGTCAGCAGTGGCTGGAAGCTCCTTGGCGTATCCAAATGTTTGGCGAAGACTGTGAAGTAATGAACGAGAATCCAAGTGTTTGGAGAACGGTCAAGTGACAGTCGGTCCGAAGGTCTCAAAAGGAAAGAAAGAGATAGACAGGCGCCTCAAAAATATATTGTTAACATTATGCAGTACAGATTATTGAGAGACAACAAAGAGAAAGAGAGACAGACAGACAGACAGACAGACAGACAGACAGCAGAGAGAGAGAGAGAGAGACAGACAGACAGACAGACAGACAGACGACAGACAGACTGACAGACAGCAGAGAGAGAGAGAGAGAGAGAGAGAGAGAGAGAGAGAGAGAGAGAGAAATAACCGAAAGCTGTGAAAGGAGGATAAACATGATCAAAAAGGCAAAAAGCTAGTTATTGTATAGGCGATGTATTGAAAGTGATAACGACTACAATAAATTAGTCGAGAGACAGAGAGTATACTTGTATATAAAATGAAGAACCGCTAGGTTTTTTTTTTTAATTTCAAGAGTAATTCCGTTTGAAATCGATACGTTTGTCTTCCTATTCCAGAATATGGAGCGAAATATTCGATATGTCTTGAGGGTTATACTGTTACGGGCTTGAGCCCGGCTGATGACGATGGACAACTTTTCATCTTTACTATAGCTCCCCCCTTGCTGTGCAATTATGTTGGACATCGCCCCATGTAATACACAGACTATCCAGTTGTACTTTTTTTAGCGCATTAATTGAATTAAAAACTTATAACCCGTATTGCTTGACGTCAAACAAAAGCCTTAAATGTTTGACCTCTCTACTTCCGCTGGAGTCGAGTTTATGTTGGGCTATTAACACGATTTACCATTAGAGCACATAACAGGATCTCCCTCGTTCTCAGTGCAAGGTGTTAAGGCCAGATACTTATCTGCGTATCCTATAAATAATTCATGTAAGCCAAGCGTGTCTATGATTCTATGGGACAAGTGTATCAGTCGATACTATTTTTAGGTGCAATAATTGCTTAACGTGATTCTTAGTGCGTAAGTGGCTTGTCCACTGCCATTGAAATGAGTATAGCTAAGTTAAATTTCTCCTAAAATGATGTTACGGTTTCATTTATACCTTTGTTTCAAATTTACATTGGTTTTATATATACTGAGTGAAGTCTTGTCTCTCTCTTTCTCTCTTGTAACTTTTGCGATTTTAAATGTGTAAGTAACATAAGTGCGAGAGATATCAAAATGTTGAAAACATAACTCAAAATTATTCGCCTTAAGGTGAATTAGACAAAAGAGAACTAGGAAAAATAGTTTTAGAGTAATATTTAAATTTTTAAACCTTTTTTTCTCACGATAGAATGCACTTTCAATTCCTTGAAAATCTGTTTACTCCTTACATATTGAAGTAGATTAATCAAATTTTTGCTCTATATGCCCGTCGGTAAATGAAATTGTACTTATTTATATACTTGCAAACGTTTAGTGTTTACGACACCAAATTGAGTTCGTAACCATTATCTCCCGTTTGGCAACACTTGCAATACTTTATGTTAGAATTTTTTCTATACATACGATACAAGAGAAATCACTTTATCGGTTATCGGCCGCAAAGGAATATTATGAAGCCTTGTTTCAGTTAGGCATCGAATGTCGAAACTTTATCCGAACCATCAACGCTTTATCTAGTTTCTTTATAGGTTGATTGATTACAGACTCTTTATAAGCCTAGACCGCAGGGAAATGCGCTTATAAGGGTTAGACATAAATTAAAAATAGCAAGTGGGTTATACAACAAAGACAGGAAGCTAGTAAAATCCTACAGAATGATGACATGAAAACTGTCTTCTTAGTTACTGGTCTTGAACTACTTATTAAAAATTGTACCATTTATTATATATTAAAAAGCAGTGATAACGTAGTGTAAAAATGCTCTTTTAAGATGTTACGTGAAGTGCGTTAAACTTGGTTTAACATTTGGGGTTGATCAGAGGCGAGAAAGCATGGCCAAAATTGTTCTCAGAATTTGTAGATCTACTAGTGACACTTCTTCTCCATAAAGCGTCCATTCATGCATGTTAAGTTGAATACTAATAAAACAAGACAGAGTGCTCAATAATATAAGGGTAAATAATATAACAAAAGCTAATTAACAAGCTATACCGCCCATCAGTAAAATGGAATGGGATCATGCACTAGCTGGGTTGTGAGCATCGAAACCTGTGACACTCTCTCGGCTGATTTGGCACTCGTGCGGCTAATCCCTCGCGGAAATCGGTTTTGCGACCCAATCTCGCTGTAGCCTACATATGGTCTAGTCCAGCCAACATAGAATAAATAAAAGCTAAATTAGAAACGATTTACAATCAGGTGCCAATCCATCAGATTTTGGCACCAGTGCATCTAGTGACCTGCGGTATTAACGTCCTCGAAAAAAAGCCCTATACAAAACAAAAAAAACCGAAAAAAACTAGTGCTACTACGATTTGAACTTGGCAATGCCAGCTAGATCAAGAGCTAGTTTTAAAATCGTTAGCGTTTGTGTACACTTAGAAAAGATAAGGATTTAAGAACATTTTCTTGGCAAATAAGACGCTAAAACAGTATCAGTTACAAGAGTAAAAGTAGAACAAGATAATTAGATATAATAATTTTAAAAAATATGTGTAATACTGGAAAGCAGCTAATTTTTTAGGCTCATTTTAGAAAGCTACGAATTCCAGCATAAACTGTCTGGAGATGCAATGCCCTGCGAGAGTTCAGAGCTGCCCATTTGTACTAACATACATGATAATGATCATTTAAATCATACATAGATTTGATTATTTTAAAATAATCTGTTTTTATTAAAGGTTGACATGTTCACGCTTTAGAAAAATGAAGAAGTCAAAGTGTTCTTAGAGGCGTTCTGACTATTATTTTTGTTTGCGTATTCTTTAAATGAGGCAGAATTCTGATGACCCAACTGATTTATGAGTTGGTCCTTGTTCGATATTGCCAAAGCGAAAAGTTATAACAACCTTTAAAGGTAATAATTTTTGTTTTTATAATTGGTACTTTGAGTGAGAGTGGGAGAGAGAGACACACACACACAGACAGACAGACAGAGACAGTGAGAGAGAGAGAGAGAGAGAGAGAGAGAGAGAGAGAGAGAGAGAGAGAGAGAGAGAGAGAGAGAGAATGTGCCTAAATAAAATTTGTGAGAGGGTATAAAAACAAGATTAATGACCGATTAATGGTTAGAACGGGAGAAATGAACAGATAAACAGTCGGAAACCAGAGGAAAGAGAGGAAAAGAAGAAAAAAAAACTTAATGAGAGAGGGAAAGGGGGGAAGGAAGAGAGAGAGAGAGCGTGAGAGAGACAGAGACAGACAGACACAGATATACACAGAGAGAGAGCGAGAGAGAGAAAGCGAGCGAGAGAGAGAAAGAGAGAGAGAGAGCGAGCGAGAGAGAGAGAGAGAGAGAGAGAGAGAGAGAGAGAGAGAGAGAGAGAGAGAGAGAGAGAGAGAGAGAGGATGTGCCTAATCAAAACTTGTGAGAGATTATTAAAAACAAGATTAGTGACCGAATGTTACTGGATAGGAAGCAAGGTTGGCACAGGAGAAATGAACAGGTAAACAGTCGGAAACAAAATGAAAGAAAGTAGAAGGAACAAAATCTAGGATGAGGGAGAGAAATGGAGAGACAGAGAGAGAGAAACAGAAAGACAGAAAGAGATAGAAAGAATGACAAGATAAGTTTCAAAAGAAATGTTACCGAAATAAACATCCACGAAACAAGCCGAATTCATCCTCTTTAAATAGGAAGAGAAGATAGGTAACTCTGGTAAAGATCACATAACTAACTTAAGCACAAAAACTGTTACTTGTAGTGTTGATCGAACGTCCAAATCTGCACTTTTCCCCCATTTTCTTATTCCTATCTTCTCTCTCTCTCTCTCTCTCTCTCTCTCTCTCTCTCTCTCTCTCTCTCTCTCTCTCTCTCTCTCTCTCTCTCTCTCTCTCTCTCTCTCTCTCTCTCTCTCTCTCTCTCTCTCTCTCTCTCGCTTTGTATTTTGATGATCTAGTCGAAGAAGAAGAGAGCTCTCGTGGACTTTGTAAACTATTGTTCCCAAAATCAATCCCATCACATCATGGCAATCCGTTTCAGAGAGGTTGATATCGAGCAAGGTGGTCGACTTTTTACTACGACACTCGGAAAAATGACAGAGCGGCGAAACAATCATGAATTTAAAAAAAATCACAAAACTGGTGTAATTAAAAAAAACCTCCGCTTTTGTCCAAATAAATTGAAATATAAAAAAAATCTGACATACGTACCTAACACTCAGGACAACTGGATTCTTGTCCTCAGACTGACAGCGATTTCTTAGCCGTCATAACCATGAATGGTAGACTCCCATTTCTTTATCATTAATGGATATCCATGTCGGGGTGTTGCAGGATAAAGAAGAAAAAAACTGAATCTGTAGTGGTAAAACTGACACTCAAATCCACGTTACGTGAGGTGTTAAAGAGACATAGGATAATTCTCTACACCTTTTCCTCGGACTTCTCCTGCCAATGAAGCCATTTAGGAATTAAGCTTTCTCTGTTTTGAGTCCAAACAGTCCATGGATGCTAGACATACATGGTTTCATTTGAAGAGTAATCTAGCGACGGCAAGGTATTTCTTTTTGTCGCAAACTCCACGTTTGTTTTCATGTATTAGAGCTCATCCAGTCATGCGTAAAATTAATACACATTATAATTAGCGCACCTTGAGTTTTCCTCGAAGATAACAAAAAACAAGTATGGAATAAGTGATTAAATATTCAAACCATACAGACTATATAAAGAATTCTTTCATAACACAGGCATTCCTTATCATATCTATCTATCTCTCTATAGCCTCAAACATTTTCTTAACATACAAATGTTAATAGAGCGAAACATTAAAATGCTGTTAAGTAGGTCTTTATTGATCTAACGGCCTACGTTCTCTGGAGGTAAAAAATGCTGCTCTATCTGATCTCCCTAAACCTTGCTCTAGACTGTCCAGCTGCTAGGAACTATCGCCGTGCAAGCCAGGGAACTCCAATATCGCGCGCGACATAGGTAAGCGAGGGTGGCGGCCAGTACTGCTCCCCATAGTCAAGTGTCCACACAACTGCACTAGTCTTGAGTCGAGGTTTTTTTTTAAAACAAAAAACTTCCAACAGTTCCACATAGCCTCAGGGCAGCTCAAGATCTTCTGATTGAGTGGGAAGTGAGTTTAGTGACCTGTAGAATTGTTCAACAATGCAGGCGCTCTGTCGTCACGCAGGCGATTCCGTGCCTGGCCTCAGTGCCAGGCGACACGTACAGCTAATCCGCCTGATCTGGTCCGGATGAGATTAACCTGCTCTGATAATCTTTCCAATTTCAGAGTTTGATGGTTTCCTTCTCGCCCAAGGGTTTTCTCCGCGTAATCATAAATTAATTCTAAGTGCCGAACTAGGGTTCCATGATTATTGGACATGATTGTCGTAACTCATCTCGTGCATAGCCTGAATTGTTTGATTTTCTTCATATGATTATAATATATATAAAATTATATATTTATATATATATATGTGTGTGTGTGTGTGTACGTGTGTTTAGGATTAATGGTCACGGAAAAAAAATAAAAACTTCTTCCATATCTCTCACCTTTTTACTACAAAATTATGGCACCCATGATACAAATCGATATTTCAGAAGCTCCAAGCAAAACATAACTGACAGACGAAGAAGAAGAAGAACAACAACAACAACAAGAAAACGAGGAGGAAGAAGGAGAGGAAGATATAATATTTAGATTAAAGTTTGTTGGTTGTTGTTTTTGGTTTGTTTTTTTTTACACAGGTTTTGTCTGAAAGAAAAGATAAACAAGATAGACACGAAATTCTTTATATAGTATTGCAGATATGCAGAACAGAATTTAATTGGGCATTTCGTATTCAAAATATGCATTGCCGAACTGGGTTTGAAATAGTATAGCTCTCGAAGCACGTGTGGGACTCAAATTTCTCTGGGAATTCCAACCAAATTCAGGCTAATCTCATTGAGTAAGCAACAGCTGAATTCTTACATTAACTTTTACTTTCATGCATAAATTTGACTACGACCCTGATAAGAATTTTGCATTCTATATACGTGTTCTGGACTGAAGGCACCAGCAGAGGTGCATTCGTATAAACTTGCAACGCATCCATAAACAATAATCTATTATGTACGAAGAAATAATATATGTTCAATATATACATCGCATTCAGTGTGTAACGAAACACAGCTGTTCACGATTTAAGCGTAAGACATTTACAAGCAAGATTTCGAACCTTTTGAGTTCCTGATAAGTTATAGAGCTTGTTCAATAACTTAAACTCCTTTATATTCTTTGTGCAGTTGTCAAAAGGGCCCTGAACAAGCAATTAAAATCTTACGCACGGTTTAATTTTATAGAAATGCCATTTCATTTTATGTAGGTTTTTTTTTTTTATGTAAATTTTTAATGTAGTTTGTACTTATGACCTTTATTTTGAATAGAGAATTTAAAGTATAAAACAACATCAAGCACAGATTCTTTTTCTTAATGGACTTGAAATGATACTGGCAATTGTTCATCTATGTATTGGCACATGTGGATAAATACTAATATTGAATATTAGCACAATTCTGTCACCTACTTTAGATTGAGGTGTCTCCTGAAAAGTTGCAACATTGCGATTTCTGTGATTTTGTAAAAAGAGTAGGAAAACTAAGAAAGATTAGTGAGTAAATCAATTAGGACTGCAGTTTCATGCATTCTGTCCCTTTTTAGGGGGATTCTATGGAATTAACTATCTTTTAAGAGAGCAATTAAAGGGGGTAAAAGTAAAGTGCAGAGCTAACCCTCTTCAAGCTAAATATGCAAATAGTCAGGCTTAGTTACCTACAGGTAATATAAAGAAATCAGTACTAATTAGAGCAGGTCACAACCACTAAGAGAATATTCTCCAGGTCTAAAGCTTCTCAAATTGACTACACACACACAACAACAACAAAAATTACTATTCTTCAGTTTTCCTGTAGCAACTTAAAACTACTCTAATCATATTTAACATGAACATGATAACCTTCATGCGGCAAAAAAAAACAAGTCTCAGATCGATACTGTTATTTTTCCATGTTTGCTCTCTAATAAATGACCACCTGTGAGTCATCAGCCTAAATTAGTACTTAAAAAATTTTCTTGTCTAACTGTTTGATGCATAACAAGGGTTAGTGATCGCAAAATGAATATTGTCAGAGCATTGAAAGAAATCGGTTGTGTAAAACGCAGGAACTTCAGCAATAAAAACAGTTTACATGTAAATTGGCTTGTGATTAGGTTAGTTTTCTGAAGCATTCGTCGACTTGATGAAAGTATTTTAACTGCAGTAAGGGCGGGCTTGACATTACTGACAGCAAAATATTGGTAGTAACAAATTAAGTTAAAGCAGAGGCGTGAGTAAACCACAGAGATAAAGTAATATGGTAGAAATAGTGAAATATAACTTCCACAACTCGTTTTCCCTTACTGCAAGTTTACTTATGTGTGGTCATTAATATCAAAGCGTTTTGGACAAAACTTGCTTTGCAAAGTTTGTACTATCACGAGAAGAAGAAATAGGGTTCAGCCATATTTGCTTCAGTACCAAAATTGAAGTGTGTTTAATTAAAAACAAACAAGAAGTTGCGGTTGGAGGTGAGATACTAAACGAAATAACAAGCTTATTAAAGTTTTCATATCATCTCGTGGTCTGAATTCTAATTTTCTTAAAATTTCATAAGTATGTTTGAAGTCAGGCCTTAATATGAATTTGTAGAATGGCCAGTTATGATCTAAAGACTGGCTTATACAGAACTTCTACTCAAGCTACTAAAGAAATGAGTGAGAAATCACCCTTTCACCTACAACAGGAGATTAGTGTAAAAGAGCTAAAGAATGAACACTAAAATATGCAGCTCGCAAAGCAGACAATTCGACTAGAGTTCAAAAAACGCCGGTCATAGAAATTTGTTCTCTCGATAACAAAGCTGAGAATCCTTAAGTAAACACGGAGTCTCCAGGTCATGATCTGTTTCATTGATTATTTCAAAGCTTGCGACAATCTGGATATAGAGGCATCATGAAACTTCTGAAAAACATTGGATTTCCAAATTTTTAATAGTTATTATATATGCGATGTAACACAATTTCGATACCTCAAGAGGCTCAGTTCTCCAAGTGGTCCAGATTGTAGAAAGAGAGAAATACATCTCGATCTTTTATTTTTTTTTCCTTCCCTCATCCTAATCTTTGATCAATGCATGTTATTTATAGAGAAAGCAGTAAATAAAATGATACCCAGCGGACTATGGAGCAACAGCGAGATCTATATAATCTACATTTTCCTGATGATCTTGCTTTACATGCTTGTCATACACTAGGTATAAGATGCAAATAAAATTATGTAGCGATCCTCTGTAACTAATCACAGAAGCAAAAAATCCGAGAGCAACACCACCAAATGAAGAGTATTAAATGGACGAATACATTGAAATAACCTGACCCGTATTACATTTGCAAATTTTTTGGAAAAGGTAAGGGAGAGGAAATGTTTAATCCGTTTCTTTTCTATGGATGTTGAAAAGAAAATATCTTTTACCTGCGAAAAAACAAAAGAATATTTGATTGGCAGTTGTAATTATTTGTATACCCAAAAGTAATAAGAGAGTAAAATACCAGAAAGGCAATTTGTATATTATTCTAATCGGAAGTTAAGGAAACTTTCTGAAGCATTATAACAAGTTGGCCGAATTTATATTGACAAGGGCAGTATATCTAAAGTCAATTCATATTGGGTTTAGCCTTTTTATCCCCCTTTTTTACTAAACCAATTAATCGATAAAATGTAGACTTAAACTTTGTCCCCATTGTGAAATACACGAAGAAGTTAATGCTGCTGTTGGCAGCATCTGTGATGGTTGCCAAAAAGGTGGAAAAGACATAAAAAGGAGCAAAAGGGCCTCGTAGTGAGAATTTTAGCGGTAGTATAGCCATGCCGCACCGAATCGCCATCCCTGGAAGCATACCGAGGATAAAGATAGTAGCAATTGCAGTGACCACAATGATAAGCTTGATCTCCTTCGTTGACCCTGCAGACTTTTGGTCCGTAGACTGTTCCTGACTGTTGAAGCTCCCTCGCCACTTATGACTCCTAAGGAGAACAATGATTAAGAAAATTGTGCAGACAAAAATGATGAGCGAGGATATAAACAGGTATCCGAACCCGCACACAAAACCGTTGATTTGATTCACAAGGGTTACCACAGGTCGATCATTATGGACCACTCCTATTAAGGTTTTGTTCAAATGGGGGTAGAATTTCCACGCCAAAGTGTCCCAAAAAAAGTAGGCAAAAGAGGGCAGGACAGTAATGGTGAAGATGACGATCACAATGGCGCGTGTCACAGAAAGGGTGATGATGCGTTTAACCTTCAGTGGCGCCACCACACACAGACATCGCTCAACAGTAATGAGAGCAGTAAGCATGCCTCCAGTCCTGGTGACATAAATCCTGAAGCTTCCACCTACTACTGATGCTATTTCTGTAGAGACGAAAGGAAGACTAGGCATGTCTCTAAACGCCGGGATGAAGCAGAGGACCCCCCATGCAGTTAAAATGCTGCAGATTAGATCTGACACTGCCAGAGCAAGCATGCTTATAGTGGTAGTCTCGTGCAGTCCCATCTTGGAGAACACAACGATGTTCAACAGATTAGTTAACACGCCTAAAAGAGAGAAGGTCATTGCAGGCACAAGGGTGTAGATCAATACTGACTCTAGTTCCACCCACGTCATGGTGACCAGATTCCAGCCGCCATGACGCACTGGTATCAACTCGTTATTTCTTTGCGTTTCATTGAAAAATTTCTCCTCCATCGGGCTCAGTTTTGTACTGTCTTACCTTTGGGAAATGAAGCAATACATACATAGCCATTAGTACCATGTCTCCATTTAGAGTTTATACTAAACGAATTTGAAAAGAAAACATAAAACCAATATTGGTACTTACCAGCTTACCAAATTTTTAAAAAGAAATATATTGTCTACTCGTGAAAACATTTTTCAGTTTTGAATACCTAAAAGCAAGTAATAGGATAACTTTTATGTAGTAAAATTTCTGTCCAGCTTAGGGTTTCCTAGAAACTTAATTGCACGGTCTTACAAAGTTTTAGTCAGGCTCTATGCGGAAAAAATGCATTTTATATTTTTATCTCAGTTCCAACTAACATTGCTTTAAAATATTATAAATAAATTAATATGAGGTGTCAACGGGGTGAATGATAAAATCTACGATTACATAACTTATTTATAAAATTTCTTTTTGCTCGAAGTCCCTCAAATGATTTTTAAGGGATGAATATCAAACTGAAAGTGGCAGTAATTATTGAAATGTACAGCAGTCCTGTAAGAAGATAAACACCAAGAGCAGGTTTGGAATATTGTTCTAAAGGTCAGAAATGCCCTGAAGTTTCTAGTCAATTTTAATTTAAAAGTTGAACCTTCAGCACATCGCTAAAACCAGGGTTTAATGTAAATATCAGAGAATTTTTAATTATTTGGTCCTTTACAGGGAAAAGGGGGAAGCACAGGCAAATGTCCCATGTAGCGACATTTGAATGAAGCGGAACTTTCTACATTTTGAATAGAATTATTCTAATCATGTAGTACAGGTTGTTAATAAGTTTACGACTTTTTAGCATCACAATTCTCTAGCTTGTTAAAAATGATATTGATTTCAAATAGAATACTACTACTGCAAACCTTACATTTATACCTGAGAATCAATTAGTTAGTTGACATTTAAACGTTTGTTTTCCTTTCATTACATACTTTGTAATTTGAGTGTATGTCAAACTAAATGTTTACTTGTTATTGACAAGAATCAAAATGATAAGAAAGTTGTAAGTCTTTGTCTTATACTCCTCTTCCTCCTCCTACAATTACTACTTCAACTGCTAATATTAATACTGCTGTTGCTGCTGCGGCTACTACTATTGCTGCTGCGGTTTCATCTACAACCACAAAAACCACCACCACCACAACTATTACTACTACTACTACTACTACTACTACTACTACTACTACTACTACTACTACTACTACTATTACTGTTGTTGTTGCTGCTGCTGCTACTACTACTATTACTGTTGTTGTTGTTGTTGTTGCTGCTGCTGCTACTACTACTATTACTGTTGTTGTTGTTGCTGCTGCTGCTACTACTACTACTATTGCTACAACTGTTACCACTGTTATAAAGAATTATATAGAGCTAGAATTTTAGGAAGTGATAAGCAGTGATTTGAAAATGTTTTGAGTGAAAACAACTGCAACACTTATTGCACTTTTTGATTTTCGAGCCCTAAATGTAAAGTTGCGTCGGCACCCGCAACTTTCAGATCAGAGAGAGAATGGCATGAAGCAAACCGATACCAAGGTCCATAACGTTTCTTCCACGTAGGTTTTTGTTCTTTAAACTTTGATAATGAAATTTTCCTAGGATATTTTGGGAACTTTAGAAAAGTGTAGCTTTGTTTTCATTGGCATGGAACAGCTGCTATTATAATTATAACTGGAGTGTTATTCAGTTAGTTTTTGTAAAAACAAATTTATAACAACAAAAATAGTGGAGTAATGAGGCGACCTTAACAGTTTACTGAGAATGCTTTCTCAGTATCCACTGAATAAAACATTTATTCTTATGTCTGAAGCTTAATTAGAATGATATTTCAATCTATCGAATATCAGTTGAACGGGATTACACTAGGTGGTGAAAGTAAACTAAACGCCTCTGGCTGGAGACTGATTTTCGTTGAGACTGATGATTACGTACAGTGTAACAACTCAGTGTAAAAACTTAGAAGGCTGTTCAATAATTTTTTGTAAGGACTAAAGTGTTCCTCATCATTAACGATGGTTGCTTTTATTTGATGGCTGAGACTAACAAGGTTTTAAGTTCCCGACATAAACGAATACACTTTAAGTGATGTCATTCACTTTCTGCAGATATGATAACCCTTTTTGAAGAAGTTATTTCCTCGTCTAACAAAGGAAAATAAAGATCAATGGAGATTGTATAGGGAAACACACAAACGGGGTGAACCTTTATTGCGTACATGTTTAATAATAATTTCCAGCCTTTGCGTGCGTATAGATTTAAATAAGATTTCTGGGACAACCGTCTTAGAGATGGCAAAAGAGTTTCCATAGAATGTGTTTTTGATACAGATTTGTTATACAGAGAGAGAGAGAGAGAGAGAGAGAGAGAGAGAGAGAGAGAGAGAGACAGACAGACAGACAGACAGACAGACAGAGAGAAAGAGAGAAAGAGAGATGACATAATCGGAGTCTGTATATTCCGGACTAAAAACTAATCAATAACACAAAATTGAGCCTGTAGAAACAAAGCATGGAACAGCAGGTTACCTATTCCTCCCTAGAATGAGACACGTTACGCCTGTTCCTTATAGCACCCTCCGACCTCACTTTTCTATTTAAAATCGCATATTAAGGCCAGAATTACACAGCTAAGATAAATCGACTGGGGCAAGTTGATCGAATTAAAACCGGTACCGCCTACTTTTCCAGTAAATCCACGGTATATTTTGAGTAAACGTTTCATAACCCTTTTGGAGAAGCTAGATGAAAAGGACCAATGTTGGTTTGAGCAAGTCGCTGTCGCTATATTAGCCATGGGTCCTGTTATGGTGTAGTTTTAGAGGAGAAAGTTGAGAGAAACAGACATCGAAACACAAGCATATCCGGTTTGTTTGGGTTTTTTTTTTTTTTTTCAATTTTTTTTTTTAGTTGATGATGGATATTGCCATATATATTTCAAATGTAAGAAAGACCATGAAATTTTTGTTTCTCATCTTCAAAATCATATGGAACTGTTAACCAACTTTCATTGTCACTCAATATTTTCTTTATTGCCACATCACACTGGGATCGAAATAAAAACCAATCTATGTAGATAATAATCAGATAAAGATAGATAAGGGCGTGTTTTTATTAATATTTCAATGTTTTCTAAACATTATTATGCCAGTTATGCCACCGTCAGTTTACATAAACACGAGCGCGGTAAATATGGATTCTCAAGCCGTGTTATTGAGTGAGAATCTAGACCATTGCATCGCATACATGTCGATATTCTCTCTTACCACGGCGTTAAGGTAAGTTTCAGTCTTAAGAATGCCTTTAATTTCATTCTGTTAATTATCGTTGACGCAAGTTAGCACTATTTCTTAAAAAAAAAAAAAAGAAAGGAAGAAAAAAACATACAATGTTTTACATACGTAATAGACCGACATGGAATATTTCCTGTTTTACTGACAAAGAAAGATATTGTTCAAATGTTTTGTTTTGATTTTTAGATCACAACATCACTAATTAAGGGGGGAATGCGGACTGCATTTGAGATTCAAATCAGGAAGTATCGATAATAGGAAGTTGAAAATGCATTTACTTAAAATGCATCACTTGACTTCAATGAATATGACTTTGTCTTCGACCTAAGCATTTGGTTGATATGGAAACAGCAGCCGTCTTGGATTTTAGGTTATTTTTTTCAAATCATTAAGGATCAGACGAGACGGTTACTCAAATACATGTGCGTCCTCCAAAATCATTATACAAACTCTCAAGACCCTTGATCAGAGCCTTTTTTGGATAATATCAAATATTTTGTAGAAAATAAATTTTAAATAAAATTAATTTGAAAAGTGGTGAAAAATATTGAAAAAAAATTTTCTTTAAAGAAATTTTTTCTAAAACGAAATCGATCTGTACCTTTATAGCCCTTACAGTACGGCATATCTGTTGAACAAATCGAGACAATCATTTAGTAAACATCTGTACAAAATTTTGCAGCTAAAAATGGCATATTCAAAAGTTCTCTGAACAAAGGTGTGGAAACAATTTTTTTCATAATGATCAAAGATGAAATTGATTGAGCATCAATGATCATTCTCTTTTCTTTTTTTTTTTTTTAGTCAGTATGAAGAAATCTTTACGTCTCAAATTTATGGATTCCTTCGTGTGTCATGCACCCTGTTATACCTATCATAGATCATAGATAAGACATTTTTCCGTTGGTAGAGAAAATAAAAATAAATCAAGTTAAGCGTTCCCATACTTTCTTACATACGAGTCCGTTATTTTAAGGGCCAATTTCACCCCCGAAGTTTACACCAAACCATAACTTCTATTTTCAGCCATGCAGATCTTATTTACATCATATTAGACAAGAAACGGCCGGGTGACAGAACAGGTTAAAAATAAATCACCAATACATTACAATTAAGCCTTATATAACTCTTTAGAACTAGTTTATAGTTTAATAATTCTTTAGGTTTGACCAAATGAAAGCAAATGCACTGTACGCTTCTTTCAAAGGACTCAAAGCCGCTTTAAGGTAATCGAGATGGTCACTATCAGGCAATCAGATCCTTTTGGGAGGATAATTTTATCTCAAATGAGAAAATATAACCAAGATTTTGATCAAAGCAAACAGAATACGATTTAGCAAGAGTTTAGGTTGTATCCCGTTTCCTCTAGGAGAAGAAAGAGTTGGCAAAACAAACACAAGTATTCGATCCTCATACAAGACATTTATCCTATCTACCATTTCAGCTCAAAGCGAATATTCCAAGAACCTCTCAACATCTTCATTTGTACTTATATCACATTTGCTGGAACTGAATGGTTATATCATCTAAGCTCTTTTACGTTTTTATTCAAATTGTATGTCCTTATATAAACAATATACCTACACTTAACTGTACGACTTTGAAATCGCAGAGCATACAAAGTCATAGAATATTGAAGTCGAGAACAATGTCGTGATTCTCAATGCTTCAACAATCGGTTTAAACTATATTCAGGATATCAACTTACCCGTCGCACCATCAAGTCAGTTCCATAGACTTTGGAAGCTGCGTTAGCATTTGTACAACAAATACTGCTTTGACTACAAAATTACAGTCATAATTTTTTACACCATTAAAATATTCTACATTCTTTATAGCATTGCATCATAATGAGATCCAAAGAAAGGAAGCAATAGACCCAGCATCGTCGTTATTGTTCAAGCCGTTCTATCGAGTTTAAAGAAAAGTATCTTGTGACTAGATAAAAATAATAAATCATCCTTTTTATTTCCCTATCACCCGTTGGATCAGATCGACCCCATCATCAAATGTCTTAATGAAGGAACGAACCTGGGACCTTCATGTTGTCAGACCAAGGCCTTTAAGATTGATTCCTGTGGCATCCCACAATTTTCAAGCAAATGCAGATTAATGAATTCTATATATTTTGTTTCCATTTGCAATCTGAAGGGCAAAAACATATCATATTTTACCTTTAGACTAATTCAGATTATCCCAATTTTATTGAAAGTTATGTATAACAAACGAACTTAAAAAAGATCAGAACTGATTACACTTCAAGAAGAACAACACGATGGTAATTTAATGATCGGCTCATAGGAGTAAAGCTTGAGAGCATATTCTATCTTATGAAATCAATTTTGCGTGAAATAGCATTGAATATTACTTAAAATCTGATTGTTTATCAAGTGATTTTTGCACAGACTGAAAGCATTTAGCCATTATTTGAATAAGAAAGTTTAAACAATCAAAATTACAAAATAAACGTAGACCATATTGTAAAATACATTTTCCATAGTATTCTGACACCAGAAACCTGAGTTCTTCAAACGTGTTCTATCTCTTGATGCAAGCCAAGAAAATTTTATCAGAGGAAATGGAAACAGGTAGAAAATTACGGAAACATGGCCTGAAATAATAAGTATGGTGGTTTTAAATGAACGTCTATATGTATTGCTTTCGCATTTTCAAAGCGCTTCACCTTGTACTTTCGCAAGGCCATTATCAACCACAATATGCACGCAAACTCAAAGAGAAGCAGCCATCAGACAAGAATAACTCTTGAGAGTGACAATATCTAATTTTGCACACAGTCAGGTACTCTTTCATTATGTTAATGTTTTCCTACACTGCGAAGAAAAACAGCAGAAAGAGAGAGATTTTTGCCCTATCCTCATTGTTTACTCTTTGCCCTATACACATGTATCTCTATCTATAAAATTACCACTTGCAGATTTGCCACGAATCATTAAATGTATTAGGTAAAAATGTGTAACTTTTTCAAAAGAATCGTGCAACTAAATAATAGAATATTTGATTGACAATTGATAAACCCCGTTGACCCAAAAGTACCTTAATAATAATGTAAAGTACAAGAAGTACTATTTGGATCACAAAAGTTAAGGAAGCTTATTAAACCCAATCTTTATTGACAAGGGCAGTATATGTAGAGTCAATTCATATTGGGTTTACCCTTTTTATCAGATTTTTTTTTCTAAACCAATTAATCTATGAAATGTAGACTTAAACTTTGTCCCCATAGTGTAATACGCGAAGAAGTTTATGCTATTGTTGGTTGCTTCTGTGACGCTTGCCAAAAAGGTACAGAAGACATAAAAAGGAGCAAAAGGGCCTCGTAATGAGAATTCAATTGGCAGAATAGCCATACCACACAGAACTGACATCCCTGGAAGCATACCGAGGATAAAGATAGTAGCAATTGCAGTGACCATCCTGATGAGCTTGATCTCCTTCGTTGACCCTGCAGACTTTTGGTCCGTAGACTTGTCCTGACTGTTGAAGCTGCCTCGCCACTTATGACTCCGAAGGAGAACAGTGATTAGGAAAATTGTACAGACAAAAATAATGAGCGAGGATATAAATAGGTATCCGAACCCACACACAAAACCGTTGATTTGATTGACGAGGTTGACCACAGGCTGATCATTATGGACCACTCCTATCAAAGTTTTGTTTAGATGGGGGTAGAATTTCCACGCCAAGATGTCCCAAAACACGTAGGCAAAAGAGGGCAGGACAGTAATGGCGAAGATGACGATCACAATGGCGCGTGTCACAAAAAGGGTGATGATGCGTTTAACTTTCAGTGGCGCCACCACACACAGACATCGCTCAACAGTAATGAGAGCAGTAAGCATTCCTCCAGTCCTGGTGACATAAACCCTGAAGCTTCCACCTAGTACTGTCGCTACTTCTGTAGAAATGAACGGGAGACTGGGCAAGTCCCTAAACGCCGGTATGAAGCAAAGGACTACCCACGCAGTTAGAATGCAACAGATTAGATCTGACACTGCCAGAGCAAGCATGCTTATAGTGGTAGTCTCGTGCAGTCCCATTCTGGTGAAGACAGCGATGTTCAAAACGTTGGTTACGATGCCTAAAAGAGAGAAAGTCATTGCAGGGACAAGAGTGTAGATCAATACTGAGTCTAGGTCTAACCATGTCATGGTGACCAGATTCCAGCCGCCATGACGCACAAGTATCAGTTCGTTGTTTCTTTGCGTTTCATTGAAATATCTCACTTCCATGGGGTTTAGTTTTGTACCGTCTCACCTCAACAGTCTGGAATACAAAACAATACATAAATAGTCATTAATATCATGTCTCTATTCAGTAATAATACAAAACGAATCTTTTCAGTACAGTTTAAACCGTTATTGGCTCTTATCAGGTTTTTTTTATAATCGTTTCATTTAATATCTATTTTACATTAAAAATTATTTTGAAAATTCACTCATGAAACCATAATTCTGGACAGTTTTTCCCAAATTGCATCCGTTTGTAGTATTGGCAAAAGAGTCTGAAATTTGGGCTACACTTCGATTTTGGTTCTGTGATGATATTCCAAGAAATAAGCGCACAATAGGAATTGAAAAAACGTATATACACTACCACTGTTCCAAACTGCATTTTTTTAAAGACCGCATATCCATATTTTCTTACATACGTTTTTTTTTTAAAGTTAAGCTCTTTTTTTTTCTGCGATTTTTTTGGGGGGTTGGGGGGGGGGGGGGAGAGAACGTATGTACAGGATATTCGGTTTTTATGAGGAAAGGCACACATCGCAAAGAGTACAGATGGTCTCGAAGATAATAATGCCATAATTTTTTTTTTTCAATTTCAATTTTCTTCTTTGCATGAGTCCAAGTGTCAAAAATCCGAACACCCCGTTGAAGTAGAGTCAACGTTTCACAGATGGCGTAACAATTACCTTTTAAGTAAATAGGTCTGTCTTAGGTCATCTTTTAATTGTCCAAGCTCAGATCTAACTGTCTCTATCGAGGATCAGATTTCAAAATAAAAGTATTGTTTAGAACTGCAAAGTTCATATCCTAATCCCGAAATCATCTTGTTCAGACTACTATCACCCGTATTTGTCGTCATCTTTCGTAAAATTCCCTAACTGTCCAAGATATTTATTTTTTTTTTTTGTTTACGAACTCCAGCCAGAATAATAATGAACTCTTATGATTTTGACAATGTCTGCGAGCGTCAGGAGGGAGTATTATTTTTTTCTTTTCATAACTATCATTGATTTTATGTCACCGCCCGTCCTATGATCGTTTTGATATCTCCATAACGGTGAACATCATTACCAACTTCATCAATTGTGTCGTAATAATCGAATTCAATGACCAAGTGCATAAAGGACTTTTCAAAGGAAGGATGATTAAGTAAAAATCAACTTTATTGGAAATTAAACTGCTTCGGGAGGCAGGCCTTTATCATTCAAAAAGTGAACGGGCACGAGGTTGAGAGAGGGAGAGTCAGCACAGGACGGAACAAAAAATGTCAGCTTCAAATACAAATTCAAGTGCAAAGATGGGTCCATTCGGGATGCATGAAAAACATGTTTCTGATACACTTAGACTTACATCAAACAACGATAAAATCATTAATTTTTTAAAACCTTCGAAAATGAATGAAAATCACATGATGGCCGAGAAAAAAATAATGCGAGGAAGAACCGGTCAAAAACTTAATTGAAAGCTATCATTCGGTCATAGCCATTTCTGTGGAGAAAAGGTGCCTCATTGAAGATACATTCCCTGTTATTTAACAGTTACTGGCATACAAAAAGAGTACAATTTGGCTCAGGAAATAACATCTTTCAGCACTTTCTACAGAAAAATCAAAACGATGAAGATATCAATGTCATACTTAGGAGGCCAATCACACACACAGCTATCTGCTGATCTTCGACAGGTTTAAGTACTTTCCAAAAATACATTAAAACTATAAGTGAACTTGGAAAGAGTGGATCATGCGGATCTATCGCACGAGGCTCTTAAGGACGGAAAAAGGAGACCATCTCTTCCACATTTGAAAAGCTAATGGAAAGTCTTAGATATACACAAACTACCCTGTGACTTGAGAATTCTGCAGGCCACAACAAAAACTGGACTTCCAGTTTTCCAATCATGCTTTACATCCTAAGCAGTCCACATAAAAATGGAAAAGATCTCATTATAAAATATTTCCAGTCAGGGCATTCATTCATGGTGTCAAATGCAGAACACGGTGAGACAACAGAAGAGAAAGCTTGGAAAGCTCTTCAATATCAAAGACTTGGTCGATGCGACAATACCAGTAATGTGCAAATCTATGAAGACGGCGGTTACCAACTTCATCTTCTGGATCTCTGGGTTAAGCCGGCATGCTCTAAGGCAACTCGAAAAGCGGAAGTCATACTTGCAGAAAATATATGGTATCTGCCATATTCTACAAACGCTTTGTAGAGCTCTAATTCGAACCTGAGAGCAGTGCGAAAATCATGAGAACCAACCTTGATCTGTTAGAAACGTACTGAGAAAGGAAATCAAGAGGGAATGAGTCTTGTCTACCTCTTATTCCACAAAACAGTTCAGCATTCAGGGAATATCATTACATATATATTTTTCACATTCATTTTGCCTTATTAGTTCTTTTTCCTTAATCTTTTTTTGTGTGTGTGAAAATATCTTATTATCGATCACGAGCAAGAAGAGCAAGTTTTTTTTAAATATTAAAAACCACACATCGTTTTTTTAGGCGAAACATTCTGCTAATATATATATATATATATATATATATATATATAAACAAAATCAAATTAGCATTCTATAACATTGCAATTATAACCATCTCAGAGAAATATATATATATATATATATATATGTATATACATATATCTAAATTGTTATATCTAGCATTATTGCGACGATTCCTATTTACTTTTTTTTTAAAACCGTTTGTGCTATATGCAGTATTGTATATATCTTGTTGTAGAAATGTAAAATAGGTCGATTTCCCAAAAAGGCACATATAGGATTTCCTTTTTTTTTAGAAAACACGCCTAAAATTAAAATTAAATAAACAAACTTTTTTTAGTTTAAAAATCAAATAAAAACAAAAAAAATGATCGATCTGTGAGCAAGAGTGCATGAAGAGCATTGTTAAACTTCTGAAGAAATTTTGAAATTTACATAACTTTTCTCATTATGAACAAAAATGTTTATTTTGGTTCCGATGTAAAATTTTGGAAATTATTTATACGGTTTTCCTTAAGAAAAAAAAAAGCAGAATTCCGGTCTTGAATATCTTGAAAATTTATGACGCGTACCTTTTATATTTATTGAAATTAGTATTTCGCACAAGTTTTCATAGAAACTTAGTTGCATGGTTTTACAAAAAAAAAAGTTAGACAGGCTTTATGCGGAATAAAATGTATTTCATATACTTCATTGCTTTATAACAAAATAAATTTATTAGAAGTGTTAACGGGGTGAATGATATAAACTGCGATTACCAATTTATAAAACTTCTTTGTGCTCGAAGTCCTTCATATACTTTTAAAGTCAAGAATATCGAAATTGAAGTGGTAATGATTAAATGAATATACAGCAGTCCTTTAAGGAGAAAGATATCAAGAGTTGATCTGGAATAATTGCTGTTCTAAAGGTTAGGAAAACTCTCAAAGTTCTGGTTGAAAGTGTAGGTCACTAAAAGAAAGCAAATGTTAGATCTATAAGGACATATTTGGCCTCCTAAACAAAGAACGTTTACTTTGTTTGCTGAATTTCAGTCAAATAATGAGATCACATACAATGTCTGGAATATAATTCTAATGAAGCGGAGCACTTTACATTTGACATTTTAAGTGCATTTCTTCTAATAACGTGTAACGAATTCTTAATCAGTTTTTTACTTCTTTAGCACCATTAAACTTAAGCTTGTTAAAAATGTACTTGTACCCTTTTTCCTGGCTTCAGATAGCATTCGATTTTCACACACCTTCGATTCTTGCCTGAGAACCAATTAGGTAGTAAGATCGTTGACACTTTAACTAGATTGTTCCCATTTAATTACATACTCTGTAGTTTGTGTGCACATAGGTAGATGGATGGCTAACCACGTGTTTGCTTGTTATTTTCATATCAACATTGATCACAATGATAAGAAAGTTGCAAGTCTTTGTTGTCTTTCTATTCCTTAACATTTTGAATTTTAACCGCTTGGCAGAACTAATTCGCACTTCAAATAAAAAAAAAGAAATTGAGGGAAAAAACAATTTTTTTTTGCACCAGAAAAGATTGATTTTGCAAGTGAGCTCATCTCTTTAAATTCTAGAGTACTCGGTAATGATTTGTTAAGATGAGTCTAATACATGTTTATACTGTCATATCATTTCCAAATTTTTAAAGCTTGAGCGCATTGACATCAAGCTTCTTGAATATTCAAAGCTCAAAAGTTAGAGTATTTTAGTTTAAGTTGTTACTCCTATGTCGAAATATAAACGTGTTGAAACCCAAAAAGAGCCTATCAAAGAAAAAGATTGAGATTTATCTACTATTATATTAACTTTAGATAGGATCATTAACAGTTCTAAAAATGATTGTAACAAGACATACAGATTCTTGTGTGGCTATTATTGTGTCACTATTATTTGTAGAACTACTACTACTACTACTACTACTACTACTACTACTACTACTACTACTACTACTACTACTACTACTACTACTACTACTACTACTACTACTACTACTGCTGCTGCTACTACTACTACTACTATTACTACTACTACTGCTGCTGCTGCTGCGGTTGCTGCTGCTTTTGCTACAACTATTACCATTACCGCTAAGAATTATATAAAGATAGAATTTAAGGAAGAGCTCATCGTTGCTTTAAAAAGGTTTTGCGCGAAATTGAAAGTAAATCTGCTTGCATTTTGTAAATGTCCAGGCCTAAACATAAGGATGCGTCAACACCCACAACTTGCAAATCAGAGAGAGAATGGTATGTCACAAACCGCCACCAAGGTACCTTAGCTTGCTTTCACGTGGCTTTTTATCTTTTAACTTTTATAATGAAACATTCCTATGAGGTTTTAGAATAGTGTAGCTTTGTTTTGCATTGGCATGAAACAGCAACCTTATAATTGCGTGAATGTCATTCAGTTTTGTAAGAAGATCTATAAAAGCAAACATTGTGAGGTGATATAGACTTTCTAACAGTTCTGTAATAATGTGAGGCTTTCATCATTATTTTCTAAGTTAATTATTTGCCTTTGTTGTGAAGTTTGATTAGAATGACATTGCAATGTATCGAGAATTAATTTAGATGTCCCTGAGCGGGATTACACTAGGTGGAGAAATAAACAACACGTCTCTTGTAGGATAGTGTTTGGTTTCTGTTTAGACTGACGATTAATTAGATTGCGATGGTGCTGTGTACAAATTTAAAAAGCTTTTCAATCATGGACAAAAGTATTGTTCGTCAATAGCGCAGATGCCTTTATTTCTGTGTTTGAGAATGATAAGGTTTTCAGTCCTCAAGATAAACGAAGGAACTTTGATTGATGTCATTCTTAGCCTTAGATTCTCTTCTCTCTGATTTCTCCAACATGAACTCTCCTCGCCAATCTTCCGATTTACCCCACTTTACTCAAGATATGATAACCCTTTGTTGTAGGGGTAATTTCCTACTTTGTCTAACATTGGAGAACAAATATCAAAAAAGATTGCTTTAAAAACACACAAAAGCGGTGAGCCAGTACCTTTTGAACTTTTGTTCTTTTGTTGGTACATATTGAGAGTTTAGTCAGAATGTCGTAGACTGATGACCCTATGAATCCTCTGGAACTAACCTCATTGGGCATCACAATAGCCGGAATCTTCTAGCTCATTTCTCAGGCTCAGAGTTTTCTCTGTTTCGTATTATTATTCGTGGACCTCTTCCATTCTTTTTGTATCGAATTGTTAGCTGCACCATGATCATTGTGGAAGTTGAAAGGATCATGATATCAGGCCTTAGTCTTGTTTCGTTGATTATACTGGGGTCACTGAAACTTCATAGTGGACTCCTCTGTCTTGTGATCATCTTCTCCGATTTTTAGTCTTGATCCACTTTACGTACCTTGACTTAGCGCCTGCATCTGTTGTGCAAACCAGTGCATTGGTTGCACGGTCAGTGGTCTGTTCTTTAACCGTGTTTATGGTCGCGGCAAGTTCTTGAAGGACTCTGTTATGCATCCATAAAATTATGTATTGCCTTTGTAAACTTGTCTCTTTTCTATTTCCCTTCTGCTTTTGACCACCACTTTGTTATAGATGACCCCAGCCTTGTGTGTTCAGTTTGAGCTTACTCAAGTACTCTTTTAATCTTAAATTCTTTGATTTTGTCTATGGCTTACACAGCTTTTTATTTCCTACCCGTCTCTATGTTCGGTTGCATTGTCTCTACAACCGGGTCCTAGGAGTCCTCTGACATTTGCATTCTCCAAAATAGAACTGTGAGATTTTCAGCTTTGCTTTACGATAGTATGTTACCACATAGGTGAACTTATTGAGCTTAGGTTCTAATGCCTCTAAGGTAGTTGAGCAGATTTTGTAAACGAGGTATGGCCAGAGCTAGAGGAGCTAAGGCATCACACTTAGAGTTTACCATGAAGGCCACTTCTATTGATGGCTAGAAGGCCTTCGGTAGCAATCTATTCTGTTTTTAGTCCCGTTCTGGAATCTATCATGAATGAATCGTACCATCTCCTAAAACTCTTTACTCATTCTTGACTAACTGTTGATATCTGATGACTGGCTACTGTGAACTTCGTGGTCGCATCTATTTTACCTTTCATTACTGAGAGACTGCAAGACTTCTTTGGTTTCAATTTCATCCTCCACAATGCCATTTAGTCGTAAAGACGATCTGGCATTCGGCGTCTTTCATCTTCATTGGAATAGATTATTGTGGTTTCATCTATGAATGCTTTCAAAGGGGGCATGTAGCAGTAACCGCCTAGATTTGGCGGGGCTGCCCTTCCTTCTGCTGCTTTCAAGATGGCATCCAAAGCAATGGAAAATAAATATTGTACAACCCATGACAATTCTAAATTTCAAGTTGATCATGTCTGTGGTGTAGCTATTTGTGGAGAATCTCATCCACTGAATAAGTCTTGTAGCATAGCTTGTATTTCCTTTGGGACATGGCACATCCTTAGGATTAGCTGAATCATTTTTTGTGGTACCAATCCGCACGCGTTTGCGTAGTTTAGTCACACGACGATTCGGCTGTTTGAATGGCTTCTCAGATCATCATTGCATGCTCCAAGCATCCGTAAACTACATAGATACCTCCTTTCTGAACCGATGTGTTTATGTACCCATTTTGAGTGAGATATTTTAGTAATCGGTATTCTATGGTTGAGAAGAATATCTTCCTTGCACATTTTAAAGCGAGTTTGGTCGAAACTTATTTATTTTAGAAGGTTTTTTGTCTTTTGGTATATAAACACCCTCAGCGGACATACACTGCATACTAATCTTCAGGTTGCTCCATGCTCTTCGAAGAATTTTTTTGTGCAACAGCCTTAGAACCATTGGACATCTCTTGTAGAATAGATAAGGCACACCACAGGACCCAGGAGCTGATTTGACTCTTGCTTTTATCAATACTGCTTTGATTTAGTCCCAGTGTGGTGGTTTCTTATTGAACTTTTCTCCAGACCACACCAAACCTGCAGATTCACTTAGATAATTATATTCTCTATTTGGTTCAGAATATGTTTTCCTCAGATGGGTCTCCAGCTGTTCTTTCTGTACTGAAAAGGAACATGATCTTGGTAGCTGGAAGGGTTGTCTTGCGAACTGGAATGAGTCTTTGAAAAGCCTTTCTGGTTCTTTTTCTTTTAACTTTGTCTTTTACTTGCGGGTTCTGCTCTGCTTAGTGCTGAGTGTCTCGCCTTCAAATATCGCCAAAGTTTCTGCAGCCCATTTTTCTCTTCTTCAATTGATCGCTGAATTCATATGTTTCATTAGGTTTTTCTTCTGCTTGCCTAAAATTTCAATTTTACGTTGCCTTCTGCTTTTCTTAGGTTCCCTTTAGACCTGATATTATTTAGCCCCGAAAGTATTTAGATAGGTTTTGGTACATGGTGTCACCGAAAGTGGTAAGTTTGTATTCTAGAGTGCTCGTCCCGGTGAGCTTATCCATGTGTAGGACTAATTTACTATTTAGAGATTCCAATTGTTCTTCTGTGCTTCCAGGTGGGAATTGATCTTCTGGCGTTTATTGTTGATGAGCTGTCGGAATTCTTCGCCTGACTCCTCAACGTGGATTTCCTCAGCTCTATGGTTTTGAATCTGGCTTTGGATTTGAGACGTCTTACCTGGCTGAGCAGTGCGCTGATTTTGATCTGTCGAAGAATTTAAAACACCCATTTTAATACAGTGGATCTTCATACCTCTTTCAGTGGTTATAACCTTTTATTTAGAGTTTTTTGTGACCTCGCACAAAAGTATCAACAGAGATTGTATACACAAAACGCGGAGAACCTTGATTGTGTGCATGGTTATTTATTTCGAGTCTGAGCGTAAAGAGTTATTGCGATATATAATATTTCTGGTACAACAATCTTAGAGATGGCAAAAGAATCGCAATAAAAGTATTTATGACACGGTTTTGTTAAAACACCAGGCAGGGATAACACAGAAGAAGATTTTTTTGATATATGTAAATGAAATATCACTTGATTTTGACGGACTAAAAATCAGGGTAACCGAATTATCCAAATGCCACAACCCAGTTTTTCAGGAAATCAAAGACCCATTCACACCTGGACACCAGACACGACATCGATACTTCGATAGTCATGCGTTTTAACTCACCAGGACACAGCACAGATCATCACCAGATCATAGCCAGTGATGGACCTCTATCCTCTGACATTAGCCACATCTTTACTACACACCCACTCTACACAATGAGACGAAACATAAGCCATTTAATGTCATTTTGCGCCCTAAATACCCAGTCAACAAAGTTTTACGATCATTATTAAGTCTGATCCTCCCTCCATCATCTCATCCTCATCATCATCATCATCATCATCATCATCATCATAATCATCATCATCATCATCATCATCATCATCATCATCATCACCACCACCACCACCATCAGCAGCAACCATATCACCATCATCAATTTTGTTGTTGTTGTTGTTTCCATTCTTCTTCAGCTTCTTCTTGTTATTATTATCATTATAATCATTATTACTACCATTTGTTATATTGTGATCATCGTTGATATCGTTACTATTATTATTATTATTGTTATTATTATAATAATAATTATTATTATTATTATTATTATTATTATTATTATTATTATTATTATTATTATTATTATTATTGTTGTTGTTGTTGTTGTTGTTGTTGTTGTTGTTGTTGTTGTTGTTGTTGTTGTTGTTGTTGTTGTTGTTGTTGTTGTTGTTGTTGTTGTTATTATTATTATTAGTCGGGTTCAAGGAACACATTGGACTACTTGAACCAATACTAACGATATTTTGTACTTTTTTTCATGCAATATGTTCGTTTGTACCACCATGCTTTATGTATACACGATATAATCTCAAACCATTTCAAACGGCACCATCCTTACAGATATGTATATTCTTTGCTCAATGGTCAGCTAAACAAGTATGAGAGGGACAAAAGAGAGAGAGAGAGCGAGGGGAGAGACAGAAAGAGACAGTGAGAGAGACAAGGAGAGACAGAGACAGAGACACAGAGACAGAGAGAGAGAGAGAGAGAGAGAGAGAGAGAGAGAGAGAGAGAGAGAGAGAGAGCACGGAAACAGCAGACAGACAAAAAGTTGGAGAGAGATAGAGGGAAAAAAGGATATAATCCTGAGAAAGAGAGAGAGAGAGAGAGAGAGAGAGATTAGTTACCTGGAAAAAAAAAAGTTAAAAGCCGAGGAATGAAAGAGCTAGAGAAAGAGAGAAGAATATAAAGAGCGCGCGAGACGGAGAAAGAGAGAATCTATCAGAGACATGGAGAGACAAAGAAAGAGGGAGAGAATAGAAAATGAGCAGCAAGACAGATAGAAGAAAGTTGACATGTCTTTACCATGTATACACTTCCTTAAATACTTTACCTTTTACAAAAGTCTGTGATAACTTGAAGCTGGAATATGCAAAGTTTATACATGCATATTGAATTTTAATAAAGCCTATGTTTATTCATAAGAGGCCTTATGCACCTCATTTATTTCCATAGCTACTTCCCTCACCCCCGTCCTTTCCCCCTCCCCCCTTCCCCCTCCCCTACCACTTCCATCTCTACTGCCTCTCAAAACATCTTGACTTAAAAAGCAGCCCAAGTAAAACTCTGCACTCACCTAATCGCAGAAATACGCTAACATCAACTAACCTCTTATCAACGACCTCAAGCTGTATGCCACCATCACCACAAGCCAGTGTACGGTTAGATTAGGTACAAGGTGCATCCTGCTCATAACATAACGAATTACCTGATCAATCTGTGTCCGGCTTCGATGCATATCGAATTACGGCGCTAACGAAACATTGCTCTTCGTGAATAGAACAAGATTGTCTACCACTAACGATTTTTATTTGTGCATATCCAGCGACCCAGTAACTTTGAAAATCTTTGAACAATTATCAAAGCTTTCCAGACCTTTACAATGAAAGACATTACAATATTCAAATAGGCTTATAAATAACTTCTCGGCTATGAGAACTGCGTTTTATCAAAGTCTTTGTTGTTGGTTTTTCATTTTGGAATATTTAACTGCATTTCTTGTCAATGCTCATTATAGTCAATAGAGAATTTCAAGTAAAAAAATAATATCATGACCAAAATCAATTCAGTTAAGGACGTGAAAAGGCCGTAGGAAATTAAGCTTCTATGTTTTGTTACCTATGACTAAATTTCGATTTTGCAATTTGGAATGAATCAGCTGAAACAAAAATTAGGCACGCGTCCTACATTCCCATTATTTAAATCAACCTACGTGCGTCTACTGAAAAGTTGGCATGCTGCGATTTTTGTAATTTTATGAGAAGAGTAGAAAAAAACTAAGGGAAATGAGAGAGTAAATCATTGAGGACTGTAGTGTTATGAATTTTGTCCCTTTTACTTGAATATGCTTGGCAACTGTGTTTTAAGAGGGCAATAAAGTGCATTGCTTATTTTCATGAAGCTGAAAATCAAAATGGCCGTGCTGAGTAATCTACAAGACTCCTTAACTTTAATATGTAGCAATGAATATTAATTATAGCACCTGCAACCACTAAAAGCAATATTGTCCAAACTGTTCTTTCTTTAGATTCTCAAATTTCTTCCCAACAGAACAAAAATGAATTACTTTCCTCAGTTTTCTGTTAGAAATTTTCGTGAGAATTACACTGTAATTATATTTTTTTGCACATAAAAACCTTTAAACGTAAGAAAAAGCTCTTTTTGTTGCTTAATGCCCTCCAATAAATCACACTACCTCGGAGTCATCGGGCTATGTAACTAGTATTTAAAAATATTTTAAAAATATTCTTGTCGTAACTTCAAATCTTTTTCCCACTGTCTAAATGTATAACGTCTGTACAGTGCAGAGATTATTGTCATAGTTAGCGTGGGGACGAAAGAAGACGATTACATAAATCACATGAACATTAGCAAATAGAATAGTCTCTTTGTCTTGTAGTTTTCTGAAACACTTGTCGATCTTAAGAAAATATTTTAATTGCAGTAAGGGCGGGTTTGAAATTACCCATAGTAAATATTCATAGTTTGTTCATTATGTGAAAGCAGAGGCGTGAGTAAACCATGAAGTATAACATCCACAACACGTTTTCCCTAGCCCTTTACTAAAAGTTTACTAATGTATGGTCATTAATATCAAGGCATTTTCGGCAAACCTGCTTTGCAAAGTTTGAAGAAGGAATGGGGTTCAGCCATTTTTGCTTTAGCCCCACAATTGAAGTGCGTTGAAAGACAACTTGGAAGATGCGGTAGGAGATGAGATACTAAACTATTTTTCTTAAATTTTTGGAGTGAACCTAAATATAAATTTTTTTTATCAGTCTATTATGTAGTGTGATCTATAGACTGATTTTAAATGAACTTCTACTCAAGGTACTGAAGAAATTAAAGAGAAATCACCCACTCATCTACAAAAAGAGATAATTCTAAAATAGCTTAAAGAACAATGACTTAAATATGCAGCTGACAAAAAAGACAATTAGACTAAAGTTCAAAAACGCCGGTCATGATATTTTCTTCCAGGTAACAAAGCTGAAAATCGTTGAGTAAATACGGAGTTTACAGGTCATGATTTGTTTCATTGATTATTTCAAACCTTGCGAGAATCTGGATAGTGAGGCATCATGAAACTATTGAAAAATATTGGATTTCCAAAGGATTAATAGTTACTGTATATGCAATATAACACAATTCGAAATTCTCAATAAGATTAGCTCTCCAAGTGGTCAAAAGAGTGGAACGAAATGATACTAGTCTTCTCAACCTCTAATTTATTTTCTTCCTTCATCCCAGTTTTTGATCAATGTATGCTACGAGGGCAGGCTGATAATTAAGTTCCGTTTGCTAATAACTAGGTCAATTTTCGTCACATCGACCTAAAATTTCATACATATACTCCCGAACCATTTTTCTAGACTTAACTATAACAACAAGTTTGTGTGACGTCATTCGTGCTCATAATGCAGTGACGCGCAACACATGATGTGGTAGCCATGTTTATGAGACAATGGCGACTTCCAATGACCTTCTCATCAAACAGCGCTCTGTTATCGAGTTTTTGGCAGCTGAGGGATGTTCTGCTGCAAACATTCACGCAAGAATGAAGACAGTTTATGGTGAAATGTGCATTTCAGACTGTGCAGTTCGCAAATGGGTGAGAATTTTTAAAGGGGAAGACCCCAGAGAGACAATTCTGCGTGATCGAAAGCGTTCGGGTAGGCCCCTTTCCGCATCGGACACGGCTCATCGAGAGAAAGTTGACTGCATGATTAGAGCTAATCGAAGGGTCAAACAAAAGGAAATTGCAGATGAAGTAGGCATTTCGAAAGAACGAGTGCACCATATCGCCACAACTGTACTGGGTTACCGAAAAGTCTCTGCCCGTTGGGTCCCAAGACAGCTCACTGTAGAGATGAAAGCGCAGAGAAAGGACACGTGTACTCAACTCTTAGAGCGTTACAATGCAGAAGGAGAAGCATTTCTGCAACGCATTGTGACTGGAGACGAATCCTGGGTCCACCACTACGATCCAGAATGTAAAGCCCAATCGATGGAGTATAGGCACAAAACTTCTCCAAGTCCAAGGAAGTTCAAGGTTGTTGCCTATGCAAGAAAGGTCTTGTTCACCGTTTTCTGGGACATGGAGGGAGTGGTCCACATGGAATTTCTGGAGCAAGGGCAAACTGTGAACTCTGAGCGATATATTTCAACACTCCGAGCTCTCAAACTCCGACTCAGACGTATTCGGCGTGATAAGGACTCAATCCTGCAACACGATAATGCGCGCCCGCACACCAGTCGCCAAACTCAGGACGCCTTAAGGCAGCTGGAACTTACGACCCTACCTCACCCTGCATACAGCCCCGATCTTGCCCCCTCTGACTATTATTTGTTTCCCCAACTCAAGAAGTACCTGAAGGGCCATCACTATGACAATGATGAGGAAGATGTTCGCAGATGGTGCCGTGGACAGCCGTCTGAATTCTTCGCTGACGGCGTGAGCCAACTAGTGAAACGTTGGAGGCGGTGTGTTGATCGCGACGGTGACTACATCGAAAAATAGAGTGCTAAGTATGTAGCTGAGATATTAAGCTTTCGTTTGACGTATTGTTTATGTATATGCTGTGAAAAATTAAAAAGTTATGATTAAACGGAACTTAATTATCAGCCTGCCCTCGTATATATAGAGAAGGCAGGAAATAAAAGGATGCCCAGTGGACCTTGAAGACACAGCTGGATGTAAAAAATCTAAATTTTGCTGATGATCTCACTCTGCATGCTCATCATACTCTCGGTATAAGATACAATGAAAAAAGTGTCATCAACCGCATAAAAGATTTAGTTGACTTCTGCGTCAAAGCAGAGAGAAGCATTAAATGTTTGACCCCGAAAGCAACAACATCAGACAAGACTACAAAAACGGTCGATTACTCTGAGATTAGCTGGCTTGTTTAACATTTATATATATATATATATATATATATATATATATATATATATATATATATATATATATATATATATTATTTTTGCAAACATGTGTAAGAGGATGAAAATGAAAACCCATTGTCAATCACAATACACACGAAAACTCACAGAGAAGCAGCTATCAGACCAGAATGACTCTTGAGTAGTGACAATATTAATTATTTATTGCATACAGTCGGGTACTCTTTCTTTATGTACAAGATATATGAGTTTGTTTGTTTTTTTGGTTGCTTTTTTTTTTTTTTTTTGGTTATGCTGTAAAGAAAAGCAGTAAAAAAGAAAGATTTTTGTCGCTTTCACATTTTTACACTTTACCCTATATATACATGCATCTTTATTTCTATAGGTACCGATTCTTAATTTCTGAATTTTAATTTTTTGCATTAATTATAAATGTTTAACTATTATCTAATTATCTAATTATTATCTAAGTTGTAATTACTCATATACTCAAAACTGATCACAATTTAAAATACCTGAAGTGCGATTTATTAATTAATCAAATCAGTAGTAAAAGAAAAAATCTGAAGCAATATAAAATATTGACTGAATCTTTACTGCCAGGTGCAGTAAAATATAATGAATTTCAATTAGCTTTGGAATTTTTTTCAGCTTTTTTTTCTAAGCCAATAAATCGATGAAATGTAGACTTAAACTTTGTCCCCATCGTGAAATAGACGAAGAAGTTTATGCTGCTATTGGTAGCTTCTGTGATGGTTGCCAAAGAGGTGCAAAAGACATAAAAGGGAGCAAAAGGGCCTCGTAATGAGAATTTTTCCGGCAGTATGGCCGTACCGCACAGAACTGACATCCCTGGAAGCATACCGAGGATAAAGATAGTAGCAATTGCAGTGACCATCCTGATGAGCTTGATCTCCTTCGTTGACCCTGCAGACTTTTGGTCCGTAGACTTGTCCTGACTGTTGAAGTTACCTCGCCACTTATGACTCCTAAGGAGAACAGTGATTAAGAAAATTGTACAGACAAAAATGATGAGCGAGGATATAAATAGGTATCCGAACCCGCACACAAAACCGTTGATTTGATTGACGAGGGTGACCACCGGCTGATCATTATGGACCACTCCTATTAAGGTTTTGTTCAAATGGGGGTAGAATTTCCACGTCAAGATGTCCCAAAAAACGTAGGCAAAAGAGGGCAAGACAGTAATGGCGAAGACGACGATCACAATGGCGCGTGTCACAGAAAGGGTGATGATGCGCTTAACCTTCAGTGGCGCCACCACACACAGACATCGCTCAACAGTAATGAGAGCAGTAAGCATGCCTCCAGTCCTGGTGACATAAACCTTGAAGCTTCCTCCTAATGCTGTTGCCACTTCTGTAGAAATGAACGGGAGACTGGGCAAGTCCCTAAACGCTGGGATGTAGCAAAGGACTACCCACGAAGTAAGAATGCAGCAGATTAGATCTGACACTGCCAGAGCAAGCATGCTTATAGTGGTAGTCTCGTGCAGTCCCATCCTGGTGAAGACAGCGATGTTTAACACGTTGGTTACGATGCCTAAAAGTGAGAAGGTCATCGAAGGGACAAGGGTGTAGATCAATACTGATTCTAGGTCTAACCATGTCATGGTGACCAGATTCCAGCCGCCATGACGCACTGGTATCAATTCGTTATTTCTTTGCGTTTCATTGAAATATCTCTCCTCCATTGTGCTCAGTTTTATACCGTATCACCTCAATGGTCTGGGAAACAAAGAAGTACATACATAGCCATTAATACCATGTCTCTATTTAGATTTAATACGAAACGAATCTGAAAAAAGTATAAAACCACTATTGGCCCTTACCAGTTGTGTGTGGGTTTTTTTTAATGACTGTTAAATTTATATCCATTCTGCATTTTAAAAATATATAATGTCAACCCGTTAAAGCATAATTTAGAATTGAATATTTCTTTAAAAGGATATCTTTTACAGAGTGAAATTTGTGTTCAGTTCAAGATTTCAAGGAAACGTAGTTTCTTGATCTTATATAAAAAGGTAAACAAGCTCTATGCGGAAAAAAATGTATTTCATATTCCTATTTCACATTTAACTACATCGTTTAAAATACGAGAAATTTATGAGAAGTGTAACGGGGTGAATGATATGATCCGGATTACCTATTTATAATTTTTTTTTCTTGAAATTCTCCCAATGCTTTTAAATTGGTTGATAAAAAACTTGACGTGGCAATAATTAATGAGATATACATCAGTCCTGAAGGAGAGAAATACAAAGAGCTGGTTCGGAATATTGTTTTTAAGGTCAGGCATGCTCTCAAATTTCTGGTCAATTACAAGCTGAAGGTGCCACTCACTAATGGAAAGCAAATGTTTGAACGATCAACACATCGCTAAAATCAACATTTCAGAGTTTTTAATTGTTTGGCCCTTTGTAGGATAAAGTTGGAAGTTCAGATAAATGTTACAATATTTTAATGAAGCAGAGCACTTTACATTTTGAATCATGTGATGCAATCTCTTTATCAGTTTTACATTTTTTAACAGCATAATCCTCTAGCTTGTTAAAAATGTTAATGCACACATTGTAAATGATTTCAAATAGAATACGACTATTACAAACCTTCGCATTATACCTGAGAATTAAGTAGTTACTCAGGTGTTTGATATTTAAACAAGATTGTTTTCCACTTAATTAAAACTTTGTAATTTGTGTAGTCATGGATCGGTGTAGGATAAACTAAACGTTTGCTTGACATCGCCATATCGACTTTTGGCACAATGATAAGAAAGTGTCAGTCTTTGTCATCTCACTGTTTAATTACCGTCTGAGGTTTTAATCATTGGGCAGATCTAGTTAGCACTTTAAATAAAAAAAAAGGAAACGTAAAAATAAACTGTTCCTGTACTACAAATATTATTACCAATGCTACGAAGAATTATATAGAGATAGAATATTAGGAAGTGGTCAGCGGTGCTTTGAAAAAGTTTTGAGTTAAAATGACTGCGACACTTCTTGTACTTTGTGGTTTTCGAGCCCTAAAAGTAAAGTTGCGTCGGCACCCTCAGCTTGCATGAGCAAACCGGCACCAAGGTCCTTGAGGTTGCTTTCACGTGGCTTTTTTTGTTCTTTAAACTTAGTTAATGAAACTTTCCTAAGATATTTTGGGATTTGAAAACAGTGTAGCTTTGTTTTATATTGGCATGAAACAGCAAAATATAACTTGAATTTCATTCTGTTAGCTTTTATGATAAAAAAAAACATTTATGAAATAAAAAATAGTGGACTAATGAGGAAGTCTTAACAGTTTACACAGTATTCTCTAAATCAATCTTTTATCTTTATGTAATTATATTATACTGACATTGAGACTTATCGAGAATAAGTTTAAAATCAATTTTAACAGGGTTATAGTAGGTGGTGAAAATAAAATAGACGCCTCTCGCAGGAGACTGATTTCCATTCAACTGACGATTAAGTGTATTGGGAACACTCACTCTACAAACTTAGAAAGCAGTTCAATAACTCCTTGTATGGACAAAAGTGTTCTTGATCAATAGCGATAATCGTTTTTATTTCGGCGGCTAACAAGGTTTCATGTGCCCAGATATACGAATGAACTCTTTGTGACGTCATTCTCAGTCTTAGATTCTCCTTCCTCCAGTTTCTCGCATCCGCTCTCTGCGTAAATCTTCTGATTTACCTCCCCCAATTTCTTCAATGCAGAATTGACATCCCTTTACGTAGGGGTTATTTTTTACCTTGTCTGTCAGTGGAGTATCAATAGAGATTGTATAGAGAAACATACAAACGAGGTGAATCCTTATTAATGAAAGTGTTTATTAATTTCGATCCATATAGTAAAGAGTTATTGCTGTTTAAAACATTTCTGGGACAACCGTATTAGAGATGGCAAAAGAATCGCTTTAGAAGGTATTCATGATACAGATTTGTTAAGGTACCAGACAGGGATAACACGGAGAGAAGAGAATTTACTTTCATGTATGGTAAATAATGTAATATGGTTTGACTTTGCCGGACTCAAAATCAGGGTTGTCGAATTATCTAAATCCCACTACACAGTTTTTAATCAAGTCTAGGTTTAATTCACACCTAATAAATTATAGTTCTGCGTGTGTACTCCCAAGATGCTTCAATCAATTGGCAGATTTTCATGTCTATTATGTCCTATCCAGATTTTTCATTATTTTCAATGAGACAGGCTAGTAACAGTTATCAAGCCTCTAAGTAATGATGTAAATATTCTCTTGACTTGCAATAAACTACTGCTCATGAGTTCGAAACACAGTTATTTTTACATTTTCTTGAGAAATGAAACAGAAGCATCCAACAGTAATTGAGTTAGGTTTTAGCCCTAAGTCCTAGAAATCTTACGGAAGAGTAATATGGGGAGAGAGAGAGAGACGGACAGACAAACAGACAAACAGAGAGGAAGAGATAGAAAGAGAGAGACTTCAGAATCGGTGTCTAATTTCTGGACTAAAAAGTACTTATTAATACAAAATTGAGCCTGTTTAAAAAAAATAAGAATAAAGTCTGGAAAAGCAGGTCACGCACTCGCAAGACATGTAACCCCAGTTCCTTACAGCATCTTCCGATCCTACAATTCTAGTTAAAATGCATATAAAGGCCAGCTAAAATAAACCGATCCAATCGGTGCCGCCTTCACTTCCAAAAAATCGAATCTGTAATCCGTGTCATGGTTTCTTAAGTCATTCAAGACACGGCTTAGGTAAGCTTAGTGAAAATGATCAGTGTTGATTTATCGCAAGTCTTTGTCGCTATTTTAGCAATGGTTCCTGCTGTGATATGATTTTAGAGGAGAAATTTGGAGAGAAAATAGGCATAGACACACAAGCGTATCGGTATTTCTAAAAAATTTTTTAAATCTGAGAATGCTATATAAATTTGAAATGTAAAATGTAACGAAGAGAATTTTTTTTCTATCTTCAAAATCAAAAGTAACTATTGCTTTATTTCCGTCGCCACTCATGATGCCCTTTCTTGTAGCATTATGCTTAAAGCAAAACAAAAAAAGCTTATGTAAGTAGATGATAATCAGACATAGTTTTTGACGATCTATCTTAAGTCTCTCGTCTACAACAAATGAAAAGCTCCCGCAGTTGAGCACTTGAATCTAATGCTCGAATTTACTTTCCAAACTCATAATCAGATATAGATAGATAATGCCGTGTTCTTTGTTCAACGTTTTAATGTTTTCAGAAACAGCATTATTTCAGTCCTGCGACCCGAAGCCTATAGATAGAGGAGCGCGGGAAATATGGATTTTCAAGCTGTGTTATTGAGTGAGAATCCAGACCAGTGCATCGTATGCATGTCAATGATCTCCCTTGCCACGGCGTCAAGGTAAATTGTCTAACAATGCCTCTAACTTCAATGTGTTTATCGTCATCAACGCGGATTAAGATTAGCACTCAGAAATCCCTATTTATTGCAGTGAAAAAAAAAGAGATTACGCAACGTTTCGTAAAAGTAATAAACGAACATGGAGCATTTTCTATTTTACTGACAATAGAGAAATTCTTTTTTTTTATTTTTTTTTTTTTTTTGAGGGGGGGGGGGGGGGTGTTGATTGCATCGCTTTTTAAACGAGATGTTAAAAGAGTGAAAAAAAAAAAAAAGTCAAGCAAATCATATTTTTACTTTCATAGATGTGGGTCCGTTAAATTAAAGGCCGATTCTGATGCAAATAATTCGAATCCATCTTGAGACAAAATCAGCAATACACTACAGTTAAGCTTTATAATGACACTTGAAGAAAATAAGCGAACGTTGAGCAAATGGAACTAATTTGATGTTTAATAATACTTTAAATTGTGAGGTGCCCTGCAATTTTCAGGCTCAATGACCAGTTTGGACAAATTGTGCTTTCCATATTTTTTGAAAGCCCAACCAATTTCCTGCATAAAACAATTGAATTTTTTAGAATATATTAGTATTTGGCTGAGATATGACCCAAAACTTAACACAAGGCTGGGGAATGAGAAACTGAGAAAAACGTGTTTAAAGTTAGGGAAAGATTTCCTGCAGGGTTGCAGTTTTCTTCTCAAAAACACCATAAAGCATATTTAAAGTTTCTTTTGGGCTTTGACAATTTTTGACATGATAGAAAAATGGTTGATAGTTCATCAGAAGTTAAAAAGTAGGAAACCTTGAAAAAAAATGTTTTTTTAATAATAGAAGCCCAATAGCTCAAACAATAATTTCCGACCTGAGCTTGAAAAACCCAGACCACCTCACAATTTGTTCAATTGAAAAAATAGCAACTGTGCGCCTCATTTAAAGGACATTGGTGATAAACGAGCTCTTCACTCTCAAGCAATAGGGTTCTTTGCGAGAAGTAAGTTTCATCTTGATTGAGAAATGAAAACCGAGATTTTGAACATTATCTCATTCACCATTTCAACTCAAATCGTATTTTTAATAAGCTCTGAATATCGTCATTCGTAATCATATCACATTTGCTGAAAGTTTGATAAAATCGTCCATGCACTGTTTCGTTGTATTGACGTGACATGTCGTATGTAAAGAATACGCCTATTATTAAACTATACAGTTCTGAAATCGCTGATAATACAAAATCATAGAATATTGAAGTCGAAGATAAAGCAGTCACTGTTAATGCTTCATGAATCAGTTCAGGTTATATAATCAGAATATCAATAAACCCTTTGTACCATCAAGTCAGTTTCATAGAGTTTGGCAACTGTTTCTCATTCGTTCTGGATTTCTATTTCTGCTTTGACTACGAATAGTTAATACTTGTATATATTATTGAGATTTTCAAATTTCTTTATATCATTTAATGATAACGGAGCTCAAAGAAACGAAAATAATCATGTATAGAAAAGGATAGTTCTAACATCGTTTTTTCTTGTTCAATCCATTTTATCTTATTCTAAGAAGTGTTTCTTGTGACTGGAAAAAATAAACCATCCATTTTATTGCCCTATGTTTCTCTAGAAATTTTATTCGGATGCGGCAAATTTTTTTCTCAAGACAGGGAAAAATGAGAGTGGACCCCATCATCCCATGGCTCAATGAAGGATCGAACCCGGGACCTTCACATTGTCAGACCAAAGCTGTAAAGATGGGTTCATCTGCCGACCAATAATTTTCTAGTTAGGCCAGACAAAATTAGGAATTCTTCATATTTTGTCTCCTCTTGCAATCTGAAGGGCAGAGACAAACCATGCCTTATTTTTAGACTACTTCAGATGATAACAGGTGTATTGAGAAGTATGTATGTATAATAAATGAACTGAAGAGAAGGTCCGAGCTAGTTACAGCACAGAGAGAACAACACGTGACAAAGTAAAAATCGGCTCACAGGAGTAGCGCAGACTGTCACCTGGTTAAGCTTTAATGAGAGATCAGGGTGAGGAGATGTCTGGGACCGTTTTCACAGTCTTAAGCTAGACATTTACTGTAATAAAAATATTCATCAAGAGTGTGTTTTATAACTCCACAAATTGGTTTTTGTTCGATATTGTACTGAAAACTTCAGCTGAACTATTGTTTTGTCTTTTCTATCGTGTTCTTGTTTATCAGATCTGTTTTTATACTACATACATGTGTACATAATCAAACTCTGGAAAATACAGAACTCAATTCAAAACTTTATTTTATTTTTGGCTCAAGTAAAAAAGAATGGGCCAAGTTGAGACATTTTGAATAATTTATAAAAAAAAATTTTCATAGAAAACTTTTTTTCCTAAATATAAATAAGTGGTAAATAAAATCATTTGAACATTATAACTAGAGGGAAAGAAGGCATGATATGTAAATAGTGCGTGATCGTGATCTGTTTCACTTTTACCTCAATCATTTCTTTTATTTGCAGGCGATAAACCTGTCCAGGCCTCACGTTTTCCTCAACGGGAGCAAAATTATAAGAAATCTCTAAGGAGATACACAACTAGATCTATAAGGTTCTATCTTCCCCTGACCACAATGAAATTTGATCTCGAGAAGAGGGATCTAGCTCTAGCTCTCGGTGAGGACTGAAATAGATTTTATTTACTTACAGAAAACAGTATCCAAGCTTGGTCCTCGTCCAAGCCAACTAGGGTAATTAGATGAGGCCCTTCTTGTCATGCACACACTAGTAATATCTTTTGGTGCGCCATGTGTGACAAACCTCAAGATCTCCATTACATTACTGTCTTGTTTGCCTCTTTTTTATGCTTAACATACTTATTCTTGGTGTTTTGATGCAGTTCTAGTTTATGGAGAGGTAAGAAAATAGAGAAAGGGGCGGAGGGTAAGGGAAGTCAAATATATAGCAGGAGTATGGCCTAAGATAAGACCCCATGTGATGTATTCATGTTTTACTTGAACAATGTTACTTTCAAAAGCATGCTCGATTCTTTGTTCTTAGAATAAATGTAGGCAAATTCAAATATATCTTTCGAATGCCTTCGCTTTTTTTTTAAATTATTATTTAAATGTATGAGAAAGAAGGAGAGATAGGTGAAGATTGGGGAGAAAGAGAAACAAGGACAGAAAGATAGATAGAAATGCAGGCAGATAGACAGATAGATAGAACGGCAGGCAGACAGACAGAGTGACAAAAAGAGTCAAGGGCATAGAAAGAAAGATAAGCGCCAGGGAGAAAGAAAACTAGAGAGAGACTTCTCTTTCAGGTCATGAGATAACTCAAAGACTGTAAACAAAAATGCATAACAAATCTTTTATTTAAAATATTAAAGCGTTATAGATCAAGGAGAGGGCAGATCAATACCGATAACTTTAAACTGTTTATGATGGTTTGAATCAAAATACGGTTTATTTTCAATACGGTTAAAAGTTGATATTAATTCATCTAAATAAAATAAATTTTGATCGCTTTACTTTAGCAGTTACCTTAGAGAACTTTAGTTTGAAACTGAGTCGGTTCAAATCTTTACTCTAGATCAAAACTTAGTTACACTGAAAATTAACCATTTTCTTTTTTTTTTGGCAACTTGAAATTATCGGTTTGAGTGCATGTGACTTGTTCATACCCGATATATAAACCTTTTATTAAAAATAAGAGAAAAAAAAAATTTTTTTCAGTTGAGCACGTCTTATTAAGCTGTAAAAACCTTAATTTGTATCAATTATTTAACTTCATTTTTTATCGGCACCATGGGGTGTAGAATCAACGTGTACTAGAGTTGTAAAAAACTTGCAAGTATTGAACGGAAAGTTTTCAAAACTGCGATACCCTTGACCTTTCTCATTAACCCTTTTGAGGATGTCCGTGCAACATATAAAAAAAGATGAATGTAAGAAACGAAAAGCTGAAGTTACAAGAAAGATACGTTTATAACGGAGACATTTACAGATACGCCAATGTTCTTGTAGCTTGTTTTTCATGCGTTTCATGTGCGATGGTAAAAGCCCTGGTTTTGGACCTTGTCTATACCCAAATATTACGATGTGCAATACCTTGAAACTTTTTTGCATTCACTTACGTTGACCTGCTGTCAATAATTTTACCGTTCTCTCCACTTCCCTCTCATCTGCCATCAAATGTCAACATCATCGTTTCTTTTCTATGCGCTGCTCTGCCCGTGGCGTGTGTAAATGTTAGTTTTTCAAACTTGAAACGCTACCTCTATTGCAAATCCTAACATTCCGTTCATAAGACTGTTCCTAGATCTTTTTTCTATGTATCTTGTACATCCTACACATTTCTCTCCCTTAGCAGATCATAATCATGGTCATACTGGTATATATTCATGTTTCCCCCACCACCTACATTTTTTAAACCTACAAAGGCGTAGGGTTTGTCTTATTTTGTCTTGTTCTAGTAAACAGAGACATTTTTTTCGAATTAGACCTGCATGGCAGGTGAAAGTGGGAGGCAAATAATAAAAGGCCTAAGTTTAGGCGGGGATGACTCTTTCTATGAAAGAACCTATAGATCTAGGTGCAAAGTAGACCCTGGATTGTCTGGGGGCGAATCTCCATTAAGCTGGTCAGAAATTCCTACTTCATATGACTAGATAGATGTTGAACCACGCCTGGCGTAGATACGAGGTGTAGATGTCGAATATGAGCGCTGTGTGTGGTATTTAATTCAAATTCAATCACTGGTCATAAAAATTTGTGAATTTTTTTTTTTTTAATTTTTATGATAAAAATACTTTATGTCGTTTCCATAACTGAAAATGTTACTAGTGGTTGTTACAAATGTGTCTGAAAATCCAACACTACCAAAAGAAATCATAACCTTTATAGCCTGGTAAAACAGGCCACAAATAATTAATTTTGGTAACAAACAAGAAAAATATTATTTGTGTTTATAACATAAATAACAATTACTTTTTTATTTCATAGTTTCTTTTTAGTGGAAAATAATTCTATTAAGTGTAAGAAGGGTTGAAAAAAAACTAATATTACTAAAAAAGATCATAAGCTTCATAGCCTTGTTCAACGTCCAACAAACAATTATTAATTTTGATAACAAACAAGAAATCTATTCTCCACATGGCGGGACCATGTTCCATCAACGGCTAGGACTATAACTTTGATCGCTATAGATATATGATCACCTGTGAACTCTTCGCTCTTTAACATGACAAAAACACAACCTGATCAATCTGATTATGTCAAGTAAGTTTTGTTTTCTATTTCTGCCATCGTTATTTCAATAAGTTTAAATGTACTTTCCAGTGTTTCATGTTTTAAAACGATCATTTTACATGTTAAATTTCATATCTTTTTTTACCATAGACACTTTACTGCTTTAAATTTGTCCTTTATTTGTGTTGTTGTTGTTGTTGTTGACGTTGTTTTTGTTGTTGTTGCTGCTGCTGTTGTTGTTGTTGTATTTGTTATTATTATCATTATCATTATTATTATTATTATTATCATCATCATCATCATCATTTCTAGCATTATTACTATTACTATTATTATTATTATTATTATTATTATTATTATTATTATTATTATTATTATTATTATTATTATTATTATTATTATTATTATTATTATTATTATTATTATTACTATTATTATTATTATTACTTGTGTGGTTCTATTGTCATATTATTATCATTGTTATTAGTAGAATTAGTAGTTATACTTCTACTAATAGTAATACCAGTACTATCACTATTACCACTACTACTATTACTACTTCTACTACTACTACTACTACTACTACTACTACTACTACTACTACTACTACTACTACTACTACTACTACTACTACTACTACTACTACTCCTGCTGCTGCTCCTGCTACTAATACTACTACTACTACTCATACTACTACTACTACTACTACTACTACTACTACTACTACTACTACTACTACTACTACTACTACTACTACTACTACTACTACTACTACTACTACTACTACTACTACTACTACTATTACTACTACTACTACTACTACTACTACTACTACTACTACTACTACTACTACTACTACTACTACTACTACTACTACTACTACTACTACTACTACTACTACTACTACTACTACTACTACTACTACTACTACTACTACTACTACTACTACTACTACTACTACTACTACTACTACTACTACTACTACTACTACTACCGTTCAAATTCTTTTTCTACCTTTCCTTTGAATCAGTTGACGTGTAATCTGTATTATAATTGTCTTTTTTCTGTTTTTTTTTTTTTCAAATCGATTCATACCATCGCGTTACTACAACTGCTATATCTACTACTTTGGAAAGACGAAAGGAATAAGTTTTTGATAGATATTTACACTTGATTATGCTATTGTAGTACTGTTTTGCTGATCATCCTATTATAAAGCTCTAATGTTCTTATTCTTTTTAATCACTTCAGTTTCCTCATTTCTTTTCAACTTCTGTTGACCACTACATAATAATTGAGAGAAAATGTTTCATACTGTTTCTACCTTAGTTTGCAAGAATCAACTGACATAGAAAAAATGCTGGAGCCTAAACTTTTGAGTGATGATGAATGGGAAGAAACAGAAGCAAAAAAGCCCACAAAATTGTCTGCTGCAGAGCGAGTTCTTAACAAGACCTCTGCTTCTAGAAACAGCATGAAAGCTAAGAAAATAACACCAGCCGTAGAAGACAGAGACGGTAAACTTGACAAAAGTCTCAGCAGGGATTCCACCGGAAAGTTGGATCTGTCTCAGATGGATTTGGCAAAGATAAAAGAACTTGGATTTCCCGTGCGACTTCTCTTTGATGATTTCATCAGCAGGTCATTATTCACAATAAAAAAAAATTTTCTTAATTTTTTTCTTTTCGGGTTAAATTTATTCAAATTCCATGCCGAAATTTGTTTAGTGGTTAAGCATACTATCAAGCGAATATTGTTTTGTTAGCTAATAATAATTTGAAATAAACTTTTTTACATCACAAAAGAATCCAAAGGCAATATAAAATTTAAAAGAAATCATGATATCAATGGTAGCTACTTTAATTGTCAGGTTTTGCATGGGAAACCTTAGATTGCCGTAGCTCAAAGAACGTAATTTTAACCCTTTCGCTGCTACACGTTTTTCTCCCACGTGTCCTAAGGATTTTTGTAACGAGAGCGTTGGAGTATCGGTATGTCGCTAAAAACACAAAAGAGTGACGCTAGGTTCTATTTTCATTCATGACAAAGGTTTCAACCTTGCTTGGAGACTGAAATTAGAGATTGAAAGTATTGCGTAATCAACGAAACAGATAGGATTATGATATGGACGTGCCTGGACCGTCTATTGCGCAGAGTTGTCTTTCTTTGGAGGACGTACCTGTTACGTTTATTGTGCAGCCAAGTGCGCGAATGACTCATTGTCCCTAAAACCTTTATCATGTCATTTGCATCTGTTATAAATTAATAAGGTGATAGTCTGTGATTTAAGAACATTATTCAATAAAGTGTTTTTAAATAGATCTAGCTCCAAAACTAGCAGTAAAACTTGATTTTCGAATAATTCCCGCATCTTTTCTCACTTTGATAAAGTACAATTTTCAAAATTAAACTGTAAAAAGCGACAACAACAACAAAAAATAAAAAAGATTTTTTTAAGAATTGTACATATAATTATAATTATAATATTGTAACATAAATAGATATGTGATGTGTACAAATTCAAATAACATAAAAATAAGAACCAGGCATAGCCACCAGTATATTTCCCAATGTGATCAGTTTTTCTTCAAAAACCCAGTGACTTTAGAAAAAAAGTTCTATACATTATGAAGCATGAAGGCAACGTCGTAACGTTTTTGCTTAGATAAAAATATTTTTAACAAAAACGGTATAAAATAGTGTTCTTGACGAATAGCTCATTTAGTGAAGCTATTCGAAAGGGTCAGATAGTACACAAAATATATGCAGTCGATTGAATCTCTTTTTTCCCCCAGTTTCATTTATTTTCGCTGAAGGGAAAAAAAGCATTACTTTGAGGGAACTGAAATTAAGTAAATTTTTGTTTCAGGTACAAGATCATTGTATTTTCACCTGCATCAGATATAGAGCCAACGGCGGAGCACTGTAGGTTTATTGCGAAGAGAGCAGACCTGAAAGAGTATGAAATCAACGACAGCAAGGTAATGTTCAATTTTTAAGTTGAACATCAATTCATCATCGCGCTCAAAAGTGATGCGGATACATTATTTTAAAACACCAATAATAAAGTTACTATCTCTCTCTTTCTCTCTCTCTCTCTCTCTCTCTCTCTCTCTCTCTCTCTCTCTCTCTCTCTCTCTCTCTCTCACTCACTCTCTCACTTACTCTCTCTCTCTCGCTTTCTCTCTCTTCTCTCTCTTTTACTCTTCTCTCGTCTCCTTCTGTACCTCTCTCTCTTTCTCCACCATCTTCCACAGTCTTTTTTACTCCTGTACACAGTTAATGTCCCTTTCCTTTAATTATTACTTGTTTCTTTTTATTTTCTTAAAGTCTAAAAATTTTTCCAATCCACGAATCTACCAATCCTCAGATCTTGCTCAGCTACGCCGACGTGGCCCGTCTGAACAAGCTCCGGCGGGACGAGGAGAAGAAGATCATCCGCGCGCAGGCCCAAGTCCGCGGCTACCTGGCCCGCTCCCGCAGCGGGAAGCTCCGGCCTCCAGACCCAGCTCAGTGGGAGGACACCGCGCCGGAGTCCCGCAACTCCTCAGACTGGTCGTGGATGGGCGCTGACCAGTCTCCTTGCTCCACGCTCTCCACGAGGACCGGTGGCAGCACTGTCGACGTGAACTCCTACACGTCAACGCCGATCACGACGACCAAGACAAAAGATCGCGACGCTAAAAATCGCGATAAAGGGAAAGTTTTTGACGTCGACCACCGCAGCAGCAAGATCTTCAACGAGCATCTGAAAGATACGCTGCAGAAATTGGAGGCGAATCCGGATCTGAAGGTAGACTTTTTCTGCATGCAACTCTCTGTCCAACTTGTTTGTCGTCTTAATGTTGTTCAGCAGGCTATGATAAATTTTTTATAATGTACGTTAAACAACCTTGCAACAGCGCAAATTCTGTCCATCAAACGATTGAAATGAATCTGGTCAAAAATGCAATTTGAAATTCAAAAAGTGGTGCGTGCCCTCCTCCCCTGTCCCACACAAACCGTCCCTCTCTGCAACCAAGGCCCCACTCCCATTGTGATTTTTCAGTCAAGCCTGTACGAGATATAGAAGGGATAAGATATCGGTATTTCATAAATATGTTTATATGTTAAAATTTATATACCATTAATGTATCTGTCTATCTGTTTGTCTGAATGTATACCTGTAGGTCGGAGTGGCACTTATCTCTCTCTCTCTCTCTCTCTCTCTCTCTCTCTCTCTCTCTCTCTCTCTCTCTCTCTCTCTCTCTGGCTTTCCTCTTCTATCTCTCTCTGGCTTTCCTCTTCTCTCTCTATCTCTCTCTTCTCTCTCTCTCTCTCTCTCTCTCTCTCTCTCTCTCTCTCTCTCTCTCTCTCTCTTTCTCTCTCTTTTCCTCCGTCTCTTTGTTTCTAATACCTTAGGTTAGGTTTAAAAGCATGAAATAAAGATGGACAGATGTTATCTATCTGTAACCCTGGATTGTCTTCAAGCTCAGTGAAAAGAGACGTGTTGGCTCTCACTGAGAAACATGGGTGGTTGTTAAGGGGTTAGACCGTCCGCTCTAATATCCGCAGGGACATTCATCACGCGTTTGACCTCCCCACCGTGGGTGACTTTAGGGCCTCATCTTACCAGTTCCGGCCTGCCCGATGGAGCCTCTTTGATTTGTGGATGGACTTTATCAGACAGTCGCTAATCAATCTCATTTCTCCATATACTCGCCCCATGGCACTGTTATTTCAAATATTTATTTTCAATTTTTAAAACTCAAAGTAGTCAAAACAAAAAAAAAGTATATAATTATCGTTGAGTGTCAGGAACAATAACTAAATATCTCTTTGACTGCTCGAGTAGATCTTTAAAGCCAATATTAGCGTTCTTTCTCCTCATACAGTCGAATGGCAAAGCTCCCAGTGAAACAAATAAATCACAGGTTTTTCCTCAGTGAAAGCCGACAATTATTACTATAATCTTTGTAGGATTCTGAAGACTTTCGACGAATTCGGGAATTTTTCCTCTTCATTATTCCTAAAGCAACAGAGGTACAGGTCACCAATATAGAATATCAAATAAGGATATATATTGACATTGCAAAAACAACTTTACAAGATTTTTCACAATTTGTTTTCCAGTTTTTGGCTTTCAGTTCAATAACGGTTTCGATTATATGAAACTATTTACAGGAAATTGTGCATTGATATTGCCTTTCAGAAAATCTCATTCATAGTATAGCAGCTGGATAGATCATCATTTTGAGCCGATTCCTTATCACCAGAAAGTCAAAATTGTCGACTTAAACTTCGATGGCATTGAAATAAAATGTTGCTGTGTAATCGGTCACTAGATCTAGTTGGCTTGTGAAGGGTGATTCAGTCGTGACGGAATTCCCGAATCAAGAGCACATTATTGCATCTCAGACGCCTAAACAAACAGAGTGCACCCGTGTGACTGCGCCCTGGCACACCTCGTGAAAACAATGTTACTGTTACATGGCCTGTTATTTTTTTTTTTTTTTCTTTGGCCGTTTCTCAGCCTCATTGAACGCAGATATTGTAAGCCTTTCAGCAAGTTTGGACCAGTGCTGTTGTCAAACATTTTAGAAACAAACATGGGATTGTCTGTTATGGGTGATGTCCTCGTCCTGATCGTAGAACTACACAGATCACGGTGTTGACGATCAAACAAGATATCCCTCACACTCTCTCTCTCTCCTAATCACCCATTGCCTTGCGTATTTGCAACGTTGTGTTTTTGGAGTATCCCACTGCAATAAAAGTCAGAGAGAGAGAGAGAGAGGTTAATAGATTAGAACTTCCACATTTTTCAAAAGAATATAAAAACGTTGGGGACGATAGAGCTATCAGAACTATCACAAGCTGTGGAAGCAGTTATGGCATAGGTGGGTCTAAACAAACTAAGGACAAGAATAGAATACAAACATGCGTAGTCAAGTTAGCTCTGTGGATAATCTCGAGGTTTGGTACAAAGAAAATGAAATGAATTGGGTTTTTTTTTTTACATATCCTTTCTAAATAACCAATAATTAGATAGCAGAAGATAGGCATGTTATAGAAAAAAAACGAAGAGAAAAGGGATAGATAAAAGAAATTTCGCACATCAGCTAGGCCTACAGATAATTTAATAAAAGAGGGTCAGATAAAGAGATTACTAGAGATAATTGGATTCATGGATAGGTACAATAAGTAGAAAAATTGGTACTTCCATTAAAAGGTAGACAGAATATGCCGTTTTGAAACAAAAAGTATATTCATGCGCACTGCCAGTATGAGATGAATAAGGAAGGCACTGCTCTTCGTTTTAAAACGAGAAATATAGACAGCTTTCCTCTAATTTAAGAAAAAAAAAAAATATATATATATATAGGAAGCGATGAAGAGATATTATCGTCTCAAAGCTACAGCAATGGAACGAAATACATTGCGTAACTAAATCCCTCCTCCCCCCCCCCCCCCTTTTTACGCTTTCCTCTCCCCTCACCCCTCAGCGGTCCAGTGTGTGCTCACTAACAAGTCTGTGTTAGTCGTGATCAAACAGAAGATGGCCATATCCTCAAGGGCGATGCGTTAAGGCCATCACACATTCAGGGAGGATCCGCTTAGCAAATCCATGGAAGTTTGATTTCATGTGCTCGGCATGGCTGCCGTGAGATGTGAACCACAAGTCCGACTTCATGAAGGGAAGAGAAGATGGGTAGAGAGCAAAAAAAAATTATATATATACATGGAAGAAAAGGGCGGGGGTTAAGGGGAGGGGTGCTGATGCATGAATATCCAACTTTTCCTGCTATGAATTATTTTAGGGTCGTATGTATTGAAGAACTTGGTAGTTGTATTAAAAAAACGGAAAAAATGCAAGTTAGGAGGTTGAGCGTGCGAGGAACTGGTCACGGGGTAGGACAAAAATGGAGATAATAATCATGTTTTTGTCTCCAACCCTGACACTGGTGAGAAAAAGGAAGAAAGTGAGAGCAGACTATAAGAGAATAGAGAGGAAAGGAAAAGACTGAAAAAAAAGAACTCTGAAATGAGAAGAGAGTAGAGAAGAAAAAAAATATGTCTCTCTAACTTCTTGGCTTTCGTTTTCGTAGAAAGTCAATTAGAAACTTAAATTAATAAACAGAAAATGCCTCCCTGATACACTCTATAGTTTACCACCAGCTCTTTCAAACTTTGGATAGTGTCGACTTTTGTTTGTTTTATAATGCGGGTGCGATTAAAACCATAAGTATGAAATTCAAAATATAAGGTAACTTAAAAGAATTTCCTTCTCAAGCTTAGATTTTCCGGTGCCATGCATAACGTTGCGTCTATTCGGAACTTCGATATTTTTACCTTTTTTGTTTTGTTTTTAAGGCTCTATGTGGTAATTAGTTTTAAGCAATCGTAATGGAAGTTTTTACATGCAGCCTTTTTCATAAATAATGAGGTACATGACAGTTTTCCAAGGGTCCTTTTGTCACATTTCAAGAGATGGATAGCGAGGTCCTTCAATGTGAAGTCTCAACGAAAGCTCAACTCTTTGAACAGTAGAGAGCGTTAGAAAGAGAGGTTTTCATATTTGAACAGAAGAAAAGATGTAAAAAAAAACTCACATCGAATTTGATGGATCCTGTTTTTGTATGTCTCATCGTTTTAAACATTATGGTCCTTATCATTAACAACAGCACCAGCAACAGTAGCAGCATCCTCATTGTCATAATCATCATCTTCATCATCGCTATGATCAAATTCAACATCATCCTCATCACAGCAAAGACATTCACCATAAACAGAAACAACGGTTTTATATTGGCAATTGAAAGAGTATGATTAAGGTGATGA
>JAWDGP010003588.1:285000-307500 GCA_033675545.1 Elysia crispata
GTTGTTGTTGTTGTTGATTATTATTATTACAAGCTGAAAACCTCGTTCTACGAACGGGACCCTTATGTCAATTTGCCAGGGCTGGAGAGCGTGCGTGTATACACAGGCTTATAAATGATCTTGATATCTATCCTTATATTTACATTACCCAGGTATATGCCATCACATTTCTATATTTACTCAGAAACTAGATATCTCGATAATTCTTATTTTAAAAACAAGAACTGGATCAAGAACTTATATTCTTTTGAAATTCTAGCATTCAAATTTTCTTAGATTCTTTACTTATATCTTACACTTTATCATGTAGGAATACTCAGACGGTTTTAGATCTGCCGCCGCCTACATCGTATGTGCACTTTCTGTTACATTCCTGTCATTCACTGTTAAGCTGTGCTTACAGGAAGTAGTTCGCACATCACGTTTTTCTTTTAAGAAAATAATCACAACTGCCTTTAATTTTTATTCAAATTGTGTATCAACTGACTACAAATTCTATATTTATGATGTGATTTGCACGTTCTCGCTTCTTGCGCAGTAAGGAATAACCATACCAAAGATTGGATCGATCGTGTTTACATGAAAAGAATATTAAATTAAGAAATCAGTAGAAGGGAAAGAAAAATACAGCGAAAGGAAAGAAAACAAACATTTTCAAAAAAAAAGACAGAATAGCATGTGAAAGAAAAGAATTTGTTGATGCGGAAGTCCTAGTTACGGACGCAGATTGATGATGCTTTGTTTGATGTCGTCGCAGATTGTAAAACGAATCAATAGGACGCTGAGACATCTGCACTTGGTTTTAAACTGGCGACAAACATATGTTTTAAACTCAAGTCATGTATGAATATTTCCAGCGGTTCTACATTCCATTTTAAATGACAAACTTTGGGATGATGAAATTAAGGATTTTATTAACAAACATATTTACGAAGGGGTTTACATAAGGACCGAATGAACTACAAATTTTAAAACAATGTTTAAATTGGAGATTCAATTCGTGTTACAGGGAACTACATGTTATAGTTATAGTATAAAAAAGTTTTTTGTATTGAAAAAAAACCTATACTAAAAAACAGGAAAGTAGGGAATATTTTTTAATATTAAAATACTTTGTTTGAATAAAGGCTTAATTGGCTATTTCATTCAATGAACCATTTTATGGACTAGTGTGGTAACGTAGGAAGATAGGTTGGGGGACCTTTGAGTAAGCAATATTTATTGTAACATTATTCAGAGATTTCATCCGATAATCTCTTTCTTTAAATGTCGTCTTCTTCTTCTTCTCATTCTTCTTCTTCTTCTTCTTCTTCTTCTTCTTCTTCTTCTTCTTCTTCTTCTTCTTCTTCTTCTTCTTCTTCTTCTTCTTCTTCTTCTTCTTCTTCTCCTCCTCCTCCTCCTCCTCCTCCTCCTCCTCCTCCTCCTCCTCCTTCTCCTCCTCCTCCTCCTCCTCCTCCTCCTCCTCCTCCTCCTCCTCCTCCTCCCCCTCTCCCTTCTTCTTCTTCTTCTTCTTCTTCTTCTTCTTCTTCTTCTTCTTCTTCTTCTTCTTCTTCTTCTTCTTCTTCTTCTTCTTCTTCTTCTTCTTCTTCTTCTTCTTCTCCTTCTCCTTCTTCTTCTTCTTCTTCTTCTTCTTCTTCTTCTTCTTCTTCTTCTTCTTCTTCTTCTTCTTCTTCTTCTTCTTCTTCTTCTTCTTCTTCTTCTTCTTCTTCTTCTTCTTCTTCTTCGTCTGCTTCTTCTTCTTCTTCTTCTTTTTCTTCTTCTCCTTCTTCCTCTTCTTCCTCTTCTTCGTCTTCTTCCTCTTCTTACTCCTCTTCCTCTTCTTCCTGTTCTTCCTGTTTGTCTTTTTCTACTACTTCTTCTTCTTCTTCTTCTTCTTCTTCTTCTTCTTCTTCTTCTTCTTCTTCTTCTTCTTCTTCTTCTTCTTCTTCTTCTTCTTCTTCTTCTTCTCCTCCTCCTCCTCCTCCTCCTCCTTATCTTTCTCCTCCTTCTTCTTCTCCTCCTCTTCCTCCTCTCCTCCTCCTCATCTTCTACATATAGCACGTATTGTTTGCCTTCGTTGTAGCTGTCATCTGTGTTCAAACACCTCCAAAAACGCCATCTTTTTAACACCCAAATGAGGATCATCAAATTTCTCATTAACTTAGAGTTCAAATCTTACAGTTACATTTATTAGTATCAACTGCAAGGTCAATCTCTATGTTATTATTTTCAACATTACTCAATCAATATTATCATCGCTATGACTATACCGTTAATGATCAGAAGATCAACACAATCGTTACCTTTCATATTTTGTTTTATTTTTTTAAACAATATTTTCATTCCTATAAAGAATCTGCAGTGCTCTCCTTCTGTAACAAAGAGGGGAATTTATTACTCTACCCAACAGTTTCTCACCATGAAATGTCGACACTCAAACATTGAAATTCAGATCATGACAGACCTTTTCCAGTGTTTTTTCTGTGGCTCTAGCGCACTACACTTCTCTGACACAAGAGCATCTTTCTCTCTTTGCCTGGGTGTGGATATTTCGCATCACTTCAAATAAAGCCATCTCAAGAGATGCGCTCTGTCTTCCTCGTGTTAGCGGTCTCGTCTCTGGGATATCCTCTGGGTAAAATGCACGCCGTTTGTTTGCTTAAACCGAAGAGATTCTGGGGTAATCTTGTCGATGCAGACTTGAACATTAATTCACATCATTTTGTCACTATCTTTAGCTAAAATTGAAAGCTCGGATCTGGTAATTTTAAAACTTTGTAAGCGTGTAAGAGGTATTGCCATTGAAACTGTCATACACTTTGTATGTTAACTTATTGGGACGTTTCTTTTAAAGTTATTAAAAATTTTCAGCGCTTTTCCATGAATGGTGTTATAATTATGTAGCATCTATCCATAACAATTTAAAAAAAGTCACTTCCGTTTTGGAGTAAAATTGAATGATCTTCTAACATAAACCGTGTACCAGAAAGTGATCTGATCTGGAGTATGACTCTTATAAAGCAGAGCGGGTCCAGACAGGTGAGTCACTAATCTTATCCTCGTCACAATAGTTCCAACGTTCAATGAGAGCCCTTTCAAATCTTGAGGGGGATTCGTAAACGACGTAAACGACACGTTCGTGGGTGCTACCCACGACGAACGAATTTTTTAATCCTTTTTTTTACAGCCCGACTTATTTCTAAAATTTGATGTGTTTGGATTTGTAACATTTAGTGGTGTATCATCATGAGATTAACACGATTTCTTCAAAATCTTTTACTTCCCTATATCTCAGGGGATTATTTCAAGTTCCGCTATTTGCCTACATTTGTTTGCTTGAAGTTTAACCCTTGAGTAGCAAAATGTTCTCCTTTATGACTCATACTATTGGTTACAAAACTGCGGAAGATACTTATGGAAATATTAACATCTCATCAATACTAAGGTTATTACTACTATTATATTTATTTAGTAGTGAGTTCCGATGCAATTATCTTATTATAACAAGAGTTCAATTCCACAAAGGGCAAACATTTTTCCGTCATTTTCACTCAAAGTCCATTTCTAAACGTTGCTTTTCATAACCTAAACTTTTAGCAATATAAAATTCGTAGTGTAGTAGTAGTAGTAGTAGTAGTAGTAGTAGTAGTAGTAGTAGTAGTAGTAGTAGTAGTAGTAGTAGTAGTAGTAGTAGTAGTAGTAGTAGTAGTAGTAGTAGTAGTAGTAGTAGTAGTAGTAGTAGTAGTAGTAGTAGTAGTAGTAGTACCAGTACCAAATTATCAGTTATTGCTTTTATTAAAAGAGTTCAGACATTTTCTACTGGGTAAATTGGTTGAATTTATAACGTGACAAAAATCTGGTAAAGAGTTATCTGGAAGTAATGGTCGGACTGCCTTAAAATGTCAGGAGTTTAAGGGCCCAGACACTTGCTACAAAAGAACTTCTGAGGTACTGGGCTTGTCAGGGTTTACGTCACTGTCTTCAAGCTTGAAAAGGATGAACATAGTTTTCCCGACCAAAGTTTTTAGGATTGAGAAGTTTACATCTTTACTATGTTATTTCGTGGAACCTGACCATTACAAGGAAGAGCTGAAACAACACCTAAATATCACAGTACTAAAACATTGCATTGTCTGAGGGGCTGGTGTTAACCTTTCAATTAAGTGACCCTCTTGTTCTAATGAACCCTTTCCAAGGCGGATGAAATTCGGAAAAGATGACGTAAAATAAATTTCCTGTTAGTTAATGAATGACATTGGGTGGGATCCAGCTTCAGTTTGGCCTATTCCGACAATACTTTGAAATGAGAATCTTTTCTGCAATAAAACAGTGCCAAATCCCTCAAACATTTATTAGCGATTAATGACAGGTACTTCCTTTTCTTCAATAGTGGTTTTGTAATTTATAATAGGTAGGAAGGACATGGTTCGTTGTATGATAGTGCAATAAGAATGTGTATCGAATTTTGTAACGTTCCAATTTCTTCATAAATTCTTTTCATCGGTCGCGATCACCTAATTGTTATATACAAGTAAATGGGCTGTAGTAAAATCCAATCAAGGCATTGCATTTCTAAATACTCTCTTGTTTATATCTATATAACGTTTATAAAAATAAGCATTTAGAACTATCTTTCAGCTGATAGGGAAACTACAGAACAAGAGGTTTTTGCAGAAGTGTGTATTAAGACGCTATCCCTGTATTGCCAGATTCTCAACAAGTTCAACCCGAGTTTGCCCAACTTGGACAACGTGAAGCGTGAACCAAGGAATAGTTTGGATAATGCGTCAGTAGTGGCCAACACAGGTGGACACCAGGCCAAGTCTTTTTCCAGGTGAGTTTTTGCCAACGCAATCAATCATGGGCTGAACCAACCCATCAGAAAGAACAGTGCCTTAATTTGAATTTAAAAACGGTATGCCATATATGAAAACATTTTCGGCTTAAAATGATTTAGTCATAGTCTAAGTCTTGTTCTTGGTCTTAGGCCGAGTAAATACAATGTCAGTATGCTGTTTCTTTTATTATATAAGTATAAAAAAATATTTTGAAGTTGAAGAGAGACAACAAAAAAGGAGTTAATAAGCATTTGGGTTGAGTTCTCTTATGTGCCCAGATTGTTTCTCTGTTCTTTGTCTTGTTTGAGAAAAATGAAATTGAATTGATATCTGAAAACTGTTTTGTTTTCAGTTTGTTGTTCAAGGTTGTTGTTTTGTTTTGTTTTTTGTTTTGTTTTAGCTTGTCGTTAATTGCGAGGTTGATCATATACTTTCTTTTTTTTTTGTGAGTGTTTTTTTTTTTTTTTTTTTTTTTTGGGGGGGGGGGGGATAGGGTGGTGGGGGGCGATTTTTTATTTGCTTTGTAACATTTGTGTTAAGCTGATAATTTTCTTGTTTATGTCGTGTATGCTGGTGAGTCCTTGAAATTTAACACAAACATGTCTCTCTTAAATATTTTGCAGTTTTTTTTTCTCTCTTCTCTCCTCTCCCTCTCTCTTTCTATCTGTTTGTATGTACGTAAGTATTTTTGTATATGTATTATCTATTTACCTCTTTCTCTTTATACTTAGGCTTTAACAGTTAAGAACTAGCCTGCTTTCCTTTCTATCTTTATTTCTTTAAAAACCTTTGTAGATCTTATCCAACCCCTTTCTCCTTCGCCCGGCTTTCCTTTGTCTTCCTCAAATCCATTTGTGTCAAAATAGTTTAAGGTCATTTATGACTCTCTTAGAGTATTACAAGCCTAGGGGTATTGGCCAAAAAAAAAGTAAAAAAGTGTGACTAAAACAATGATAATAATAAGATATTTAAATAGTTTAAAAATGCAGCGGTCAGGCGCATTTCTAATACGGGCCGTTTTGCTTTTATTTTTAATTTCTCTACCGCCACGTGGAACAACTCCTTATGTGTATTATTACAATATATATATATTTGCAATAGAATGATATTTAGCCCTCTAAAATTGATAAGCAATGAAAATATACCTATGAAATTTTAATAGTGATCATCAGAAGCACAGAAAAGAAATTCCAGCTCGCGTCATTTCGTTAAAACAACCACATTTTAATTGAAGTGTACAATTTTTCTATTTCGCCTCATACACAGGGTTTTCAGCTACAGTCTTTGCGTTATGAATGTAACCGCATCGGAAATTTGAGGTCAAAAAACGAAGACTTCTTAGAGATCTAGATTAAATTAGATACCTTTTTTTGTGTGTGCAATAGGTTAATCAAATCTTGGTTTGATGCTAAACATATATATCCAGACTGTTTGATGGCCAATCGGTGTAGCGCTGAGTCATGATAACAAAATTTTGGCCTGTCATCTCTAAAAACACATTACTTCTGAGCAGGCCCAAGGAAGCCATGAGGGCACCAGGTGACGCGCAGAGCAGCGATGACGAGTTCCGGCAGAACCGGCGCAAGCGCAACAAGCAATCCGGAAACAACGTCCGGCGTCAGAGGCGGGACTCGCAGCGGTCCAACACCACGGCGTCCGAGAGCACCGCCACGACCAACTTGACCAACATGTCTAGTCCCAAGACAATGGAGGACAACAAGTAGGACATCAGTTTGATTCACTTTTTCAAACTATAAATGGGCACTTGCTTTCTGAAGTGCTGGTTTTTTTTTTATTGTTATTTTAGAAAGGATGGGCAGGAGTTGCTCTGTTTTTTGTTTTTTCATCTGATGTGCTCTTGTTGTTGCTTTATCTTTTCTTGCTAGTGTGAATGTGTCATCGCTAACGCTGTAATTATAAATGTTAAAAATGATGCTTTTGCCTTTTTCAGTCAATACTTGTTTCGTTTTCAGATTGCCAGTGTTGCTGTAACTTTGCTACCATTACTGCCATTGACATTGTTGTTGTTGATGTTGTTGTTGTTGTAGCTGTGGGTTCTTGGTTCATCGTTACCTGTGTTGCCGCTACTTTTATTTATTTTTTCTTTTTACAAATAGCGGCTTTGGTGTCGCTGCTGTTGTTTATGTTGCTTGAGGTACTATAGTTGCTGCTTCATAAGTTTTCTTTATTATTGTTCTTAATGTTGCTGATAGATTTTATTTTTCATTTGGTGCTTCTGTTATTTCTTTCGTCCTCAGTGCTTTTGCTGCTGTTGTTACTTTCATTCTTCTTCTTCTTCTTCTTCTTCTTCTTCTTCTTCTTCTTCTTCTTCTTCTTCTTCTTCTTCTTCTTCTTCTTCTTCTTCTTCTTCTTCTTCTTCTTCTTCTTCTTCTTCTTCTTCTTCTTCTTCTTCTTCTTCTTCTTCTTCTTCTTCTTCTTCTTCTTCTTCTTCTTCTTCTTCTTCTTCTTCTTCTTCTTCTTCTTCTTCTTCTTCTTCTTCTTCTTCTTCTTCTTCTTCTTCTTCTTCTTCTTCTTCTTCTTCTTCTTCTTTTATCCTATGTCTAGAATATACCTCTTTTTAACTTAAACTCTTTACTGCTGTTGCTATTTCTCCTGTTGATGATCTTATTTTTTGTGTGATATTGTTCGAACCAATATCTAAATATGAATGATATGATGACGCTTTCGATGCTATTACTTATCTTTTTGTTCTTGCTTAAAAGGTTGGTATTGTTGAAATGTTTGTTGTCACTGAAGAACGAGTGTTCAGCTCTTCTTTAATTTCATATCCTAAATCTTTTGGGGGGTTTTTTTCGTCGTTCTGATTTCAATGCTGCTTTTTAAACTCCTATTCAACTAAGTTTTTATGTACAATCATCCCGCTCTAATATTGTACTTTAGTTTACCTGACTGAACACACTTTAACTATAACGGTGAAACTTCATTTCAAATGTTTCAACACCATAGCAGTGTGTCTTCAAATAAAAAAAAACCGAACCATTTCCGCTTCAAGAAATATTATGGTGGCGGTGTGTGGATTAAAGAATCGTTTTTGTCAGTGGGCTAAAAATGTAGACAGGAAACCACTGCACTAAAAATCAGATTCTGGATGTTTTTACTCTTGTTTCTCGGAACTGAGGTACAGCATTATCGGTGATCTGCCCACGTTAGGATGAAAGATCCAAATCAAAAGGCATAGTTTAAAACCATTATGTCCCAAGATGAACCGGACAGCTTGACCGCTGACCATTCAGAGAATGCAGGACATGGGATTCGAGCTGGAAATTCTTGGACGCCCTGGGCCAACTCTTCGTTTGATTTGGGCGGTTTCCTTCGCGAATAGATGGGATAGCAGCGAGGGTGAGCGGTGCATCACAGTTATTTCATACATCATGGAATGTGAGTCCTGACTAGGGGGAAAATGTGAAAAACACACGTCGAAAGGACAAAGAAAGTTTGGATAGGGAATCAAAGTGAAGTATATTCGTGGAAAATGAACGGTGCTCGTAATTTTAGAACTTGACTATTTTGGTAGGGAAAAAGTGAGATGAGAGCTGCGAATAGGATACATCAAGAGATCGTTTACTTAAAATCAATTGATACGAAAATAGATCACGAGGTAAAAAAAAAAACATGGAAGGATAATTCAGATCATTTATAAATGAGAAGAGAAAACAAAATATAGTCTAGTTTCAATGAGCATTATAGTAATGATTCTAATCAAAGAGAGAAAGAGATATAGAGAAGAGGGACAGAGAGAGAGAGAGAGAGAGAGAGAGAGAGAGAGAGAGAGAGAGAGAGAGAGAGAGAGAGAGAGAGAACAATCAAGCATATAACGGTGCAGTTGAGAAGTAAAAGTTAAAAGGAAGAGTTTGATAGTATCGAAGTAACAATTTGGACAAATGGGCAGCATTTTAAATAAACAGAGCAAACCAAAAAATAAAAGCCAACGCTTTTGAAAAGGATACCAATTATTTTTTTTTAAAACAATGGCTAGGAGCTCTCTAATTATCAAATACATAGAAAGGAAACTTTCCCCCATGATCGTGTACCAGGAAAAGACCTTGAAACATCAACGGTTGGTTTAAGGTATTACATTCCTTTTTTCCATCTTTAAGAATGACTGTTTTGTGCTTTACAAAACTTTCATCCGACCTTGAATTTACTGTACAAATAGACCAAAAGCTTTCTTACGTCCCGACTTTCGTATCGGCAAACACTGTTAGTTTGCTTGACTGCACAGTCTAGGAGCGCGAGTTTCCTGCCATTAGCTTCCTTGAGAATATTCCGGATCGTATGTCAAAGTTTGAAGCTTCTGAGAGCAAACCTTTATTTCTACCAAAAGCACAAAAGCAAGTATTGACGCTGATTCAGAATCTCAAGATGCGCCAAACTCGACATGTTTTAGCTCCTGACTCTTAACAATTTTTTTTTATTCTCTTGATAATTTTTCATCAGACATTAAAGTGAAGAATGCAATCAAAGTGTATTAATGATTACAGTACAGGACAGTAATTTGACCCCCGCTTTTAAGTTTAAAAGAATTTTATCTTTTGCCCTCAAGCATGACAAAAATCCTTTTTTTTTTTCATTTAAAAAAATCAATGTTAATATAATTATCCTTGCATTATGAAACTATTTATCGATGTTGGGTTTCAGACTTCATCCCGTGGGTTCCCGATAAAAGTTTAGGTTTCTTATTTAACACCAAAATATGTCTGTTAACAGTTTGTCTGAAAAATCGATTAAGGAACAAATGTACACATATCAAGATCTTTGAATCCAAGGTAACAGGGAATATCGCCAAGTTTCATCAGACGCAAACTTAAATATCGAAGTATACACCGCCACAAGCGTTTTTCTCAGCCAATTCCTTTCATATTATTTGCCAACAATGGCTGACATATTCAGACAAGGCTGGCATCCTCAGATGTTTGACCAAAAGAGGCCCACCACCAGGGTTAAAGGCTTTTTAATGTAAACAGAGCATCGAAGTCAGGGCTGAATCATCGGGCTGAAGCCGGCTGATCTGCTGGACTGGAAGGTGTGCGATCCCTTTGTTGTTTGCGGTCATCACTTTGTGGGTCTGTCTGTGCATCTTGCGGTCAGCGAGTACTTGGACCGCTCGCCTTTTCGCTAACTAGCGTCAGAGTTATCTCAACTTGGCCGTGCTGTATTGTCACACACAGATGGGATCTGTCGTGCAAACCAGAAGCTTAGTCCTTTGATCTGACACGACTTGTGCGATGTTGGACAATCAAGTTAATGGATCTTACTTGAGAAAACACACTGTGCTCTGAGGAAATGACAATTGTGTTAACGACAAAGTCATTTGCATACTTTGATTTTCATGCATGTGACAAATGTTACTTGTGGAGCTGTTATTATTTGTTTCTTTTGGATATTCAGAAATGTGCGATTTTTTTAAATAAAGAAAACTTTATCTTTTAATAGTAAAATATGTCAGTAGGTGTGAGGCTGAAGTCCAATATACAGTTTACTAGTTAGTGTTCAACATTCGAGAGACTTCTGGATAACTGTGTTGAGGCTGAATTTAGTTGCGCTGATTTTTACTTAACAGTATTCTTAAAAAAAGTGTGATTTTATTATAGCCATATCATGAACAGTGCATTTAATTAGCTTTCTTTGGATTGTGGCACATAATTGTTGAATTGGCTTCTGCTGTAGGTGGAACTTAAGATTGATCTAGCAAAGCTTATTTTACCAGTTTTGATGAGGAATGCAAGGTATAGAGAAAAAAAGTTGAGTAACAAAATAACTCTGTACAGACTATCTATCATTGTTTTCTGTCTGACTTAAATACACTTATATAGCATATCTGTCAATACTTTCTGTTTGAAATGGTACATTTTTTATCTGCTGTTAAATTGTAATATTTTAAGGATGCTAAATTTATTAATTTGATATAAAATCCATACGCCTTCAAAGTATTATGGTATAATGGTGCCATCTTTTTTATGCTTGAAGATTAAAGATCAACCACTAAATATTATAATTTTAAAGGAGGGTGTTTTGATTGCTTGAATCTGTTGTAAAAATCTGGTTACCCTTTTCTGTACCTTTTTCTTTCTTCACGTCTAGTGATAAAAACCCTAACTTGTTTTAGCGCGGTGAGGCTGGTTGAATATTGTTTGAAACACTTATTTTGTATTCTGTTGAAAATTAATGGCGAACCTATACCAGTTTTTCAGTCAATCCGCAATAGGATTTACGAAACAGAAAAAAAATTCTCACATATCTGATACTTTGGGAATTTGTCTGTCATCTTTTCTCATTGCTTTTTTTTCGAGCCATTTTCCACCCATAATTTATTTCGTCAACAAATTATTCTAATATATCTGTACTCATCATAAGGCCAAATTAGGTTTGCCTAGTGTTTTCGTGTTATGTTTGTGGCTGAATTTTTTTGTTCTTGTTGTTTTGGTTTGGTTTGGGTTTGTTTATTTTTTTTTGTACTTTTTTTGTTTTGGTTTTTTTTTTACTATTTCATTTTTTCTTTTAATTAACCAGATTTCTTTGTTGAGGAATTCTGAGTTTATGCTGGCTATGATAATAGTGTATTATCTTTCGTATCTTTAAAAAAAACCCTCTCTCATCCACGACTCCCTCCCACCTCTTGTCTCCAGTGCAGTGGCGTGGGACGTGTTCCGTTCGGTGTCCCGCAAGGAGGAGAGCCTGTACGAGTCGACGACCAACTGGTTCGAGGTGGCCGCTAAAACGGTCAAGGTCGTGGCCTACATCTTCCTCTTCCTGGCCGTCTTGGTTTGCGCTGTTGCCAGCAAGGCCAGCCTGTTGCTCATGACACACGCCATAGGAAATGCTGATCTGGTTGGTTTTTTTTTTTATTGATTTGATGTGATGGTTCCCTTATGAGTTAAAAAGTAATGACCGGACAATGGTTAAGATTTTCCAGTTCACTTCCAGCCCTCTTTACTACGGATTTCATACAGCTGGACTTATGAAATGGTTGGATTGAACTGAACGAAGACAGGGACTCTCACACTGTCTTTTTTACACTTGTTCTCTCTCATTCTCACCCTCTCTCTCTCTGTCTCTCTCTGTCTGTCTGTCTCTCTCTCTCTCTCTCTCTCTCTCTCTCTCTCTCTCTCTCTCTCTCTCTCTCTCTCTCTCTCTCTCTCTCTCTCTCTCTCTCTCTTTTCCTCTCCTTAGCTAGATATATTAATAGATTAGATTGATAAAAAGATAGATAGTTATATCAATCTCTTTGTCTCTATCTCCTCAATTTGATGTTTCCTAGTCAGCCATTTTTAAATAAAATCAACAGAAAATCTGTGTTGTATACGCCGATATTTCTTTTGGCTTTTACTTTTAAATTTATTTAGCCATTTCGAAAGATGGCATAAGCTTTATTTCCCTTCTTGTTTTTCTTCATTTGCTTTTTTATTTTCTAATGTATTTTTACATTCAGTACTGATGATACATTTACTACTCCAGGGTAAAGAAAACAGAGACCGCTGGGTGTTCCTGCTGATTGCCGGCACCGTCTTCCCGTACATCATCATCTTCCTGCAGAGTTTGGGCCGGGCTACGTTCGGTAATTTGGCCGGACCGTCTATATGGAGTGTGTTGTGGGTATGTTGTCTTCGGAACACGTTTGGAATTTCTTTTTATCGTTTTTCTTTTCTTCAAATAAAAAGGAAACAAGCAAATTAAAGGAGCTCGTAGCTCGTAGAAACAAAGTTTGTTTCAAAAGAAAAAAAAAATCTTTTCTATTTGAGATCCTTAAAGAATATTGAGCATAAGTTATAATGGTTGTCACTTTGTAAAATGAAAGCATATAGAATTGAAACTATCAGTATAAGCAGAAAGTGATGGGGTTATAGATTTCAGCAGTTCCTTTCCAATGGTTTTCATTTTGTGCTCAGTAGAAACCAGTTTCAAGCCTTCTGAATATGTTGGATCATTGATGTAATACTGGTCACAAAAAGATAAAGCATGTGGCTTGTGTTTCCTAAAAATTTCAGGGTATCTTAAAAGTTAATCTTACGCCAATAAACCGTATACACCGCAAAAAAATTTAATTCAGAGAAAAAAAAAACAATGTAAGACTTTGAGATAGACTTCAATTAATTTAGGAATAGTCTACAGATATAAAAACTTTGTTGATGTTCTTCGGAAATCATCCATACTAAACCAAATTCGATTAGTTTATCTTATTATATGTGATATGATTCCTTTATCCATAAAGTGCTCCTTCTCTAGGTTCTGATGGTAGAAACGATTCATTCTCTGGGCCTCTGTCTATTGTTGTTTCGGGTCCTACCTTGCCTGGATACAGTTCGATGTCTTCTCTTGATGAATGCCTTGTGCTCTGTACCAGCCATCCTCAGGTAAAGTGGTGTGTCAATCAACAATTTCATTGCTTTAAGCTCCTGGGTAAAACATCTTTATCTCAAGTTTACCTTTGCTCTTCATTGATAATCTAGAAAGGACAAAGGCAAGCAGTCTGACAAATGAATAGTTGAACAGATAGTCAAACAGGCAGATATAAAGATAGATATATCGGGGAAGAGGATAAGGTGAATAGCAGAGAAAACAAAATGATAAAAGGCCGAGAAAAAGGACGGAGGGAGTGGGGATCCAAAGACATACAGAGTTTAAGAGATATAGTTTGTGAGAGTCGTTGAAATTAAAAGGGTAAAAGAGGGGGAGAGAGACACCCACAAAGAGAGCGAGTGAGAGACATAGAGAGAGAGGATTAAACAAGTCGAAGCTATAGTATCTCACAACCTTTTTTAAGTTACAGTATCTCTGCATCTTTTAAATCGTCCAGATTATTTGCAACGAAACGTTCCGACGATCCTCGGAGACGAACCATCACTATTCTACTGGATGTTCTGGCTCTCCTCATGCAGCTGTCTGCCTATGTTATTGTTCTGGCTTCCATGAAATCAGAGTGCGTTAAGTCCTCACCAGGAGAAAAAGAAGGTAAACCCATCATCCAATCTAACTAGAGTTTGAAAAGCAATTTTAAAAAAGGGATAAGATCGGAAACTATAAGAGAATTGAGTCGATTGCAAATTTTGCTTATTGACTGCTCAGGGCTCACGATAAATCTTTTGTACTCCATCTGACAGTCTTTCCATCAAAATAAGATTTATAAAGTTAGAGATTTATAACTGAGCTGGAATTGTTCATTGTTTAAAAAAAAAGTTTGCTCTGCAATAATAAATGTAGCATTTACTTATTTTTCATAAATTACTTTGGAAAAAGGAAACATCATTTCAGTAAAAAAAAAATGTATCGTGTGGTGCACACAACATTTATTTTATTTTATTGGTTTCGAAACAAACGGTACTTAGGATTTTTGTGATTGACTAATGAAATACCAGATTAACGGCTATTTATTTTTCAGACCTTTATTTAAAAAAGAATAACGTTGTTTAGCATTTAACATGTTTGTCAGAATATGTCACAGATTTTTATTATAAGCATTCTTTTGTAGTTTATAACTGGAACATGTGAGTAAAACAACTCTTACCATCCCTAGGACCTTTGAAAGAAACCGATAAAGAATATGATCCCCATACGTCCTACTTTCTGTCCGACATGTCATGGGAAATACCGCTCTCATTGTTTCTTATCTCTGTGAAATGGTGGGAGAACTTTTGTGATAAGGTAAGGAACAAAAGAAGTCGATGGTTTATATTGGAGTTTTATTATCTTATAATGCTTCATTCGAATTAATATTAGTGCATTAAATATTTAATATAGTGTCCTATTTTTTTTTCATTGAAAGAAAGAGGTGACTAATAATTACATATAAAAGTTTTAACTTTCAAGTCAATATAACATGAGCATAAAATTTAGACAGTGATAATATATATATATATATATATATATATATATATATATATGTATATATATAATATTTCTGTCGGTTATTATGTCCCTATAAGTTTAATCAAGAGCTCGAAACTATAAGTAAAACATAAAAATGAATCAAACGCCCTTTTCCGAAGAATTTTTGGCATGTCTTATTGGTTCACTACTGCCTTTTGTCTTTATATTTGTTTCCATTGAAAAGGATATCTCTATAGGCTGCTTGCACGTTCCTGTGAAAATGTACAAGGACTCACTCCACCATTGTCGCGTCAAGTGCTATATCTTAGTGAGCCTGTGGAAAATTGGCGTCACGTTTGGGCTGGCTTTCTTGCTGGTTCCAAACCTGGCCATGATTCAAGATGCTTTCGGTGACCTGGTAGATACGCCAACACACATCTCTGTATTTAACGGCACCCCGGCTTGGATCATGTCATCACAGTCGAAAACGCCTATCCCAGTAAGAAAAGAAAGGAAGATAAAGATAGTGAAAGATAGTTTGAAATTAGTTTCTTTTTAATGAAAGAAAAATCATTTGCAAACACAAATTATTTTATTGTCCAAATACCTGGGCATTTGGAATTGCAATCGGTTAAAATGATTTTTTTGAAATGTACTTTTTTCAAAGGAGTAGCATGTCAAATTTCTGAGAATTATTTAAGGATAACTTTATACTTATTTTCTGAAAGAAAAATAAAAGACAGAATTGATTTTCGTTTTACGTATTTTTTTTTTATTTTGCTTTGCCACAAAAATTATGGAACATAACAAGAGAATCTTTCTCTTTAGATAAATTTCACGAAAGGACCTCTGGAGTTGTCAGGTCTGGACCAAAGTCACGAGGCCTTAGAAAAGTTACAAAAACAAACCGGCCTGCCAGAGTCCCTCTTCATGGGGATCAGTGAACAAAACTGCACCAAGATTCGTATCTCCGGCATCTCAGTAAACCCTAACAGCGTACCTGACGCGAACTCTTCCTACACACCCGTCAACCCAGAGAGCAGCTTCAAAGTGGTGTGTATGACGACCTACGTGTATCGCTGGCTGCAGTGGGAGACGTACATCCCTCTGATGGTGCAGATCGTGAGCAGTGGCCTCTGCTACTTCTTCAGCCGCCTGGCCTGTAAACTGTGCATGCAGAGGATCTCCTTCTCGATACCCCTGAGTCTGAGCACTCCTTTAGCTGTGGCCGCAGTCATATCGGTAGGTGTGCGATCAAAATAATTATTATCAAAATATACTATAATTATAGCAATAATTTGTTTAAACTATCTTTGAGAGGATTTTTTTCTAAACGTTTTGTTTAGGTATAATCGTCCAGTTGATTCAAGTATATGATGAAATTGGCACATTAATTCTCTCTGGATCGTCTGATCTTGTTGCAGACAGAGCCGTTGAAATCCCAATGACTTTTATGCTAACTTATTTGTGGACCATATGAATATTCTGTTTTGCACTTTCTGTTAAGATTTTCAATATTTTCCCTTTTATTCCAACTTTATATTATAATTGCACGTGTCTATTTTTGAAACTTGAAATCCCTTTAACGTGATTATTATTATAAAAAAAAATAGAGAGACAGAAGATCACTCTATTGGTTCCAACATATAATCAGGTTCTCAGTTCCAGCTTAGTCGTTAAAAACAAATACAGTGAGGATTATTTTAACTTTTCATTTTGACGGCTTTAGATCTACTACGTGGACAAGAGCAAGCTTGAGGTGATGCATGGCTTCCTTCACTGGACCCACACGGAGGGCAGTGACGCCAAGAAATGGCTGATATGGCACTTGGGACTCGGCTTCGGCTTGTGGTGGGCCTCCCAGCTCTGGATCACACGCTATATCTGGACACCCAAGGCCCCTCGTTTGGCCTTTACTGAAAGGTAATTGAGTTTTGATGCGTTTAATGTAAAGCAGACTTCGCTGACGGTTCAGATGTAGTTATTTTAATTTGCTTCCAGAAGAAGACGGGTGGTATATAATTTTTCTTGGAAAAATAACTAATAGAATTCCAGGTTTTTTTTATTAAAGCAACGATATGTTAGCGCAAACTTGCTTTGCTAAATCGTAACATGAATTGTGTTTTATGCTCTTCTGCAGACTTTTCATCCTTCCTCTTTACTGTGGAGCTCTCATAGAACAGTCATTGCTGCTCAACAGAAGAAGAAATGACAAGGAGAGGGTACTTAAGGTAGGTTTGATGATTTTGTCTATTTTACAAAGCAGCCCTTGAATTCAAGACTTAAAGATATTTAATGTACATGGAACTCAAATCTTTTAAAAATATAAGAGCACAGTCAAAAATGGCATATGTGTCTATGTTGTAGTGGTGACTGCTCAAGTGATGACTCTAAGTTTGTGCTTCTTTGTTACCGTTCTATTGTGTATTTGTGATTTCTCTGCATTTCTTGTACATGTACTTCTAAATCTACCAATTAACATCGAAGCACGCACAAGCAAATAATTTATCAGGATAATTGGAAGAAGATGATTTTATTCTTATTTCATGTCATATTATGAAATAATCTTCGAAGAACCATTTCTTGAAGCATGCGAGAATAAATTGTCAACCAACAAACAAGTTCAACCAAATATTAAGAGAGCTTTCTTATTTTATTTCAGAAGAGAACAAGAGAAGTTTCGCTTCATAAGTAGTCTTTATAAGTATTTTGAGATCGTTTGGATAATTCTCAAATAAAACTTGGAGTTTGCTTTTGAATCCTAATGTAGAGCACGACATAATGGGCATGATTTATTAATCCTGCCCCCCCATCCTCAGGAGATGACCACTTCTGACGATATCAGTATCGATAGTTCCAGCACGGATATCGCCCTGCGGCGCCAGAGAGAACAAGTGATCCCCAAAATCTACGTGTGTGCTACCATGTGGCACGAGACAGAGAGGGAGATGACACAGCTGCTCATGTCCGTTTTCAGGTGAGGTTGCACGTCGAAGCAAATAAAAACCTTCTATTATCCAACTATCTTGTTAGCTACAACCATACTAAAATTGAATCTACAAGTTCAAGAGACAGGGAGGATCAATACAGAGGAGCCCTGAAAAAGGTCGGTAATCGATAGTGAGAACAATTAGAATTGTTTCAAGATTAACATTCGTAAGAACGAGCATGAAGTTTCATCCATGCTGCAGTTGAAATATTGTCCTCATGAAACCAAAGTAAGATAATGGGTATAAAAAGATTTAAGAAGTTTTGGTGCTAAAACTTTGATTCGTGGCGATTTTGCAATGTTTCTATTTCAAATAAAAATCAATTAATAAGGAAAAAACCTGAATGAGAAACAGAATAATTATGAGCCAATTTCACGTCACTGGAGTAATAAAGGATTGCTTTTATTATGAATTATGATGGAGATGAGCTACTATCCGAGAATCTCTTTTAACTCTGTTTACAGGAGTTGCAGGACATAGGTAGGATGTCATTGATAGCAGGTATTCTTTTTCTTTCATATGTTTTTTTTAAACAGTCTGTTATGAATTTAAAACTCTGTATGTGTATGTGTGCGTGTTTCAGGCTTGACATAGACCAGAGTGCCAGAAGGAATGCTCAAGACTATTTCAATGTTCAAGATCCAGACTATTATGAATTCGAAGGTAATTTGGAAAAAGAGTTTTTGATTTCCTTTTATCGTTTGTAATGACGAGTAAAAAGTGGGAACATTCTTTTTCTATGATAAACGCTATTTAAAAATCTCTGAACGCGACGAAGAGAGGAACTCGAGTGCGAGTCGCTAATTTCTAATTATTAAAGAATAATTCCTCAGACGACGATCACTGTTTGAAGCGATGTTGCTGTCAAGAGTATTAAGTAAAGACATTAAACATTAAATAAGGCAAAAAGCAAATCAATTACCAGCTTGGACTAGAAAAGATTTAGTAAAGAAACATTTGTTTGTAGCATCAAAATTTTCAATGTTAAAAAACTTTTTGTTGAATGAAGGTTTTTAAAAAACATAAACTGTGGAAATAAGAAGATATAGGAAATAAGAAATGCTATTTGGTATGAAGTTTTTCTTGTCAAAGAAATTATCTATTTACTGACGTGTTTTCCGATTACAGCCAACATCTTCGTAGACGATGCCATGGATTTCAACGCTAATGGTGAATGGTTGCCCAACATGTTTGTACGACAATTGATAGCACTCGTGGATGAGGCTGCAAGGTAAGACAAAAAAATATGCCCTGGTCTTCAAAGGGTCACGAGACATATTAAGCATTTAATAATTTCTCTTCATTAGGAAAGATAAAATAGATTTTCATTTGTTCCATTACCGAAAATTTGACAAGATTTTTGGCTCAAGTTTAATGGAAATTGTGGATTCACAAGTCTTATAAGGAGATGAATGTGCTTCTCTATTAGCCAGATTTGAAAATAGTGGGACTTCGAGAAGTTGGTGTTATCATTATTTAAATGTGAGCAAAAAGTAATTGCATACATACATTACTGTCATATTCTTGGATATCTTGCCTGCGAAAAAAATACTCATTTATACCTCTTCCTCATCGAGCGGAATATAATTTAAAAGCAGTTCCTTGCACGTAGCACTCAAAACAAACCTGAATACTAAAAGCGTAAAGTCAGCTTCTTTCAGGTCCATAGTCTGTTCATTGAAAAGAAGAGTCAATTCTAAGCACGGGCCAATGTTGATCAAGCTTTGCTCATCGCGATCCTTGTCATCGACGCCTATATGGTAAAAAAGAATCCATGTGAGCCTACATGAAAGAAGTAGGGGGCATAGCACTAAGCTATAATTTTGGGCAAGATTAATACTTTCAATGTTACGTATTTCTGGAGATACATGCCTTGTCAAAATAATTTCATTTCTAAAGTCCTCGCCTATAATGAGGAATAGTTTTAAAATTGAAGAAATCTGCTTAATGTGGAACAATGACATTTTTGTCCACAAAGTAAGCACAAGCAAGGATCAAAAACTAAGACCCTAAAATAGTTTTCTTGGTGCAAAAAAGACCTCATCCATAAAAAGTTAATTTCGAAAGCTCTTTGGCAGTATTTATTTTATTTATAGTAATATAAATATACGTAAGATTAATTCATAATAGCGCTTCTATTCGAGAGTTAGTCCGCTTTCATGCAATATATTTTCTATCGCCCTAAATTCCTTGACAAAATATATTGTTTACATTTAGCTTGGTGAGATAATTTTCTAATTTATTTTTTTTATTTATTCTACTAGATGCAAAGATACCTTTTTATATTTTATGTTCAGTATTTAAATTCATACAGTGGATCTTGCTGTAGTTATACGACATGAAAGTCGTTTCTAATCCTTCAAGACCAGTAACATAAACTATAAAATGATACTAAATGATTTACTAAATGACTTGTAATAGAAATATTTAATCTCTTACTCTTCCACTCTCTAGTCTAACAAACTCCCTGACTGTAGAAGTAAAGTAATAGAAGGCTTGCATAAAAAAGGAGTAAAATACTGTGAAATATTCTCTAGTCTATAACTTGTTGAAATAGTATCTCTAATTCATTTCTTTGTCTTATTAACCGACAAAAAAACATATTCAAAGTCGACTATCAACAGAGGCAAATCCCCTATCCTTTTGAAAAACACTATGAAAATATTAGCTTTTGGGAGAGTCAGAAGAGTAAGCCGTAGACTTTGAGTTAAAAAAAAGTGTGAAAAAGTACCAAGACAAATATTGCATCTTCATTTCAAATATTAACGTTGTCTTAACCTACTTAGTTGTGCGTTTACCTGTTTGACACAGTTTCCGACTTTTTTTTTACTTTCTTTGTTTCAATGAATAAGTAATATTGGCACTGTGAGCATCTTTCAAGAGTTTGGCAGCCAAGACACACTCTCTCTCTCTCTCTCTCTCTCTCTCTCTCTCTCTCTCTCTCTCTCTCTCTCTCTCTCTCTCTCTCTCTCTCTCTCTCTCTCTCTCTCTCTCTCTCTCTCTCTCTCTCTATCTATCTATCTATCTATCTATCTCTATCTCTCTCTCAGTCTCTCTCTCTCTTTCTCTCTCTCTCTCTCTATATATATATATATATATCTTTCTCTCTCCCTTTCTCACCAACTATCTATCTTTCTGTTTTCCTTTCTCTCTCTCTCTCTCTCTCTCTCTCTCTCTCTCTCTCTCTCTCTCTCTCTCTCTCTCTCTCTCTCTCTCTCTCTCTCTCTTTTGATCTCATACTCTCTTTGCCCTCTATCTTTTTCTTTTTCTTTACTAGTTTGTCTCTGTATGCCCCCTCTCTTTGTCTCTTTCTTTCACTGTTTTGCGATGTCCTTTTCTATCCCTCTCTCTCTTGCTCCTCCAAATTTACATCTCTCTGCTTCTCTCCTCCTCGCTCTCAATGTCTATACCCATCCCTCATCAGGTTACCGTTCTCTTCAGGTGCCTTTATTTTAACCTGAAAGATTTATGAACTACTTTGATCCCTATCAAAACTGAAAGATTAACCTGGTGTAAACTAAGGGTACGCTTAACTAAATAGAATCATTCCTGCCGAGTTTCATATCTAAAATCTTCAGTTCATTTAAATGTTTAATAATGATTCTGGAAACTTTAAAAGCCTGACATCAAATCTCACACGTGATTATTACCATTTGGCAAGTAAAAATCTTCTCTGTCACTAATAGCCTTATACAAGGAAACGTCATTGTCAAGATATTGAAGTATTTGAAACAGAGGCGTGAATGCATCCTTCCCTTTCCTATCTCCTCTTCTTTGTCCCCGGTTTTAACTACTATCGGGATTCACCTTCTCCCCCCTCCCCTCACACACATACACACACCTTTTTTGCATGGCAAAGAGTTAGGGCAGGCAAACATTGAGGTTCGAGATCTGTATTTGGTAACGCTTTAGGATCAGAGCTTCCTAACAGATCTGTGAAGTAAGGATTGTCTGTTGAGCAGGTCACACCAGGTCATCGTCACACTCCTAGTTGCATGGTGGGTCCACTGTGCGGAGCAGAAAATAGTACGGTTGCATTCATTAAATCAGCTGAGAAGGTATAAAGCGAGAGTAAGAGACCAGGTGATAGTACTATTTCACATGGAAATCCAGGGGGGAAAGATTCAAAGGAAGGAGGGAGAAACTTTTGTCAGACAAAGAGTAAATATTTATGAGTTCATCGCTGAATGATAGATATAACGGCTGGTAGTTAAAGTAGGTCAAAATAAGTTCTGATACTTATAGTCTGAGGAAAGATAGGGGAAATTTAGATGAAAGAAGTGGGGAAAGATTAAAACCAAAAATTTGGAAATTCAGATGTAGAAAAAGATAGGCACAGAGGCAGAGAAGAATGACAGAATGTATAGAGTGTTAGAGATAGATAGAGGACTGGTGTGATTAGTAATATCAATAGAGTTGAAGAAGACGCCATCAAGAGCAACAAATCTTACTGATGACAAACTAGATGGCTTGAAGATTGCAGCGAAAACAAAGTTCAATTAAGTAACCTGATAGCGCCATAGAAAATTTGATACAGTTTCCAACTTCTTCCTTTCAAAGGCACTTTCTCTTGCGCAGCATATGATAATTGAGTAATATTTGCATTCAGGAAATCCTAGTCATTATTTGCTCAGCATCATAGCATTGCAAGTGTTTAAACTAAAAAGTATTTTTTAACATGCAGAGAATCTATACCATGCATATTTTTGGACTTTTAACGTTAAGCCATTAATATGTAGCCTGAGAAAAACGTTTCATGTAAAAGTATACTTTGCTTGGCAAATCCATGTTTTAACAGACGTTAGCCCCTTATTGTACTTCAGGGTTCATTCGTAAAAGACAAGTCAAATAAAGGCGTCAGGTTGCAT
>JAWDGP010003588.1:312500-322500 GCA_033675545.1 Elysia crispata
TTGCATAATGTATGTATTTGTCATTTTTTTTAATTACCCTCTATACAATATGAATCTTTTTTTTATAGAGGAATATTATTTTTTTTCTTTCAGGTCTTAAATTGTTTATATTAATCAGTATCAATCTAATTTAAATGTCCGTATTATTATTATTTTTATTATTATTATTATTATTATTATTATTATTATTATTATTATTATTATTATTATTATTATTATTATTATTATTATTATTATTATTATTATTATTATTATTATTATTAATATTATATTTCAATACATAAATTTCAAAGTTACTATTAACTTTTTCCACTTTACCACCGTTGGCTGTGGTATTTTTTTTTTCTAATCACCCTATTTACTTTACTGCCGGCCGCTGTTTGTTGTCATTTTTCACCCTCACTTTCGATTAAAATATATTTAAAGCCTGATTTCTTTCCTACCTCAATTCAAATGTCACAGAGCAATTTTAACTGTCATGGGTGATCCTCTGTGCGACCTGTACTAGGACTGGCCTTCATAAACAACCACACAAGAAACTATGACTTTAAAATAGCGCTTGTATTGCTTCGAATCATTTTCATATGAAATAAAAAAAAAACATCTAAAAAGTAACTTTCTTTATTTCATGCTTTTTTCTACCAGGTGAAGACCGGTGGCTGTCGACTCTGCTGCTCCAGCAAGGGTATAAGATGGAGTACTGCGCCGCTTCTGATGCGGGTACCCACTGCCCTGAAGCGTTCCGAGAGTTCTTCAACCAGCGGCGTCGCTGGGTGCCGTCCACACTCGCCAACATCATGGATCTCCTTCAGTCTTTCCGCAGCACGGCCAAGGCTAACGACAACATTTCATACCTCTACATGGCATACCAGGTAACCTTATTTTTGTTTCTGATTTACTCATACGTTTGCTGAATTCAAATATCGTTTAAGAGGCTCGAAGTTCAAGTCTGTTGCTGTTGAGACGAAACTTTTTATGTAGCAGTAGTACCATTTTAACTATCTCACCAGTTCATTTTACAATTAGTTCCTCTTTAACTCATTTATTCAACAGAGATATATTGTGTAAGATTATAGCTTTGTTTCCATTTTTTCCTACGTGATCATTTGGAAAGGAGGGTTGAACAGAACACAAAAATGACGGGTTTTTTTTAGCCAAGGTCTTAGTTTCTTCTCATGAGAATTGTTTCAAACTAGGATTAAATCTATTTCGACAGTGATGATAATATTAGTCTTTCTATTTCCTGTTTGTTTAATATGTCTAATATCTATAATTTACTCTTTTCAGGGTCTTCTCATGTTGTCCACGGTGTTGGGCCCGGCAACCATTCTGCTGATGATGGCTGGCGCTGTGAATCCAGTCCTCAATATAAGTCTGTGGCAGTCGTACCTGCTTGTGGTTGGACCCGTCGCTGTGTTTCTCACGCTCTGCTTCATCACAGAACCCAACTTCCAGCTATTTGTAGCCGCAATTCTCAGCGCCATATACTCGTTGCTCATGATGGCGGTCATAGTGGGCACTGTGGTACAGATAGCTGAGGATTCAGTTATTAGCCCCAATGCTCTTTTCCTTTTCTTGATGATTGCCATTTTTGTAGTGTCAGCGACCTTTCACCCGCAAGAGTTCATGTGCCTGCTTCCCGGTGCCTTGTATTTCCTTGCCTTACCATCCGGTTATGTTTTACTCATGATTTATTCCATGTGTAACCTGAACGTCGTGTCTTGGGGGACCCGCGAGACATCCTCGCAAGAGAAGAAGGCACAAGCGCAGCAGCGTTTAGAGACTAGAAACAGTAACGGGTTCTATGCCTGGATTCAGAAGCAAGAGGAGGAGAATGTCTGTTGTGGGAGATTCCTGCGCAGCTGGCGTCGGTTTTGTGGCTCTGGTGCTCAGGACATCAATACAGAGATCTTGAGGCAGGTCATTGAGAAGCTAGACAAGGTGGAGGCAGGTATGAAAAATGCCCAGACCGGGACTGCGTCATCCTTCCAGCACAGTAGGAAACGATCTTCCTCGCGATCAAGGCATTCCAAGAAATCGAACAAGTCTAACATCAACGACATTGAGGAGGAGGCAGAGCAATGTGACGCTAGCTGTTCCAGTTCCGACTCGTTTTCCGATCCTGAAATGTTTATGGACGAAGAGAGAGACGAATTGATTAACCCACGATGGCTGGACGATGAAGGGGTGAAGAATGGAGAAGTGCAGTATCTGCCCATGAGAGAGATAGAGTTTTGGCAACGCTGCATCGCGAAGTATCTGCACCCTATTAACCCCGATAAAGCCCAAGAGGCGAAGATTGCTTTTGATTTGAGATCCATGCGCAACAACATTGCATTTGCGTTTTTCATGATGAATGCTTTCTGGATGGTGATCATCTTCATGTCTCAACGTGTAAAAGACAGAATCAGTATCGACATCCCACGATACGGTGGAGGAACGCTAGGCATTGAGCCACTAGGTCTTATTTTCTTGTCAGTCTTCGCATTTATCCTATTCCTTCAATTTGGTGCTATGCTTCGGCACAGATATGGAACTTTACTTCACATTTTGGCATCAACTGAATTGAGAGTCAGCAAGGGAAAATTCAATCAAAAGAAAGCTATACGAGATATCGTCGAGTATGCTATGAAAATGCAGAAGCTTACTGGGTTTGACGAAGACGTGACGGATCAAGACTATGAGTACATGAGTTCCTCGGAAGGCAATTCCAACAACATGCAAACATCGGTCAACTATCTCTCATCAAGGGCTTCTGACGGACTTGGAGACAGCGTTACTCCAGCTCAGGCCTCCAACGAATCGTCTTACTCTCTAATGATGGAGAATAAAGGTTTCATGGAGTCCAATCCGAAGCTGGTGGTGGAGATCGACGGAGAGGCCGGAGGAAGCGGTTTATCTGGCGGCGGCACTTCTGGTGGACTTGACGCTTGTCCTAACGGTGATGGTGACGGTGGACTTACTGCCGGTGGGAGCGGCAAGAAAAAGGGGAAACAACGTCTAGGCAGGAGCAAGTCAACTATTGTGGACCGTAACAACACACTGAGGAGACAGTTTGAGCGCCGTTATCGTAAGATGTTGAGAAACCACTCTGCGGAGACCGGGCAGGATCCTTCCCACGACCCGTTCCTCACGCGCTCTTTGCGGGAGACGCGGCGAAATAACAAGCGGGAGTCCATGGAAGACGTGGTGGCCAGATTTAACAACTTTGATAAATGATGGATGCGAGTTTAACAAATCATCGCTTTATAAGGACAGTGTGGAGAAAATGTATTTTCTTATTATGATTGCCTTAGCTGGAGTCATAACTATGGACTGGCAACAGGTATGAATTTAAAATCAATTATATATTTTAATGGAATTTGTGTGGGATTTTTGTTGGATGTGTTGTGAAAATGGGTGTGTTTCTAAAAAAATGTAATAAGAGACAACTATGATTAATTGCTTAATGAACTATCATAGTTGATTGCAATCGTATGATTGTTCATGTTGACTCGGTTTGAAGTATACTATCATTATGATATATATTTACAAAAATAAAAATGCGGGCATTGTTTTTACCTGCCAAATGTCGCTTGCTTATCTCGGAGAGTGAAATCAATAAATTTACTTTTAAGTTAAATCTGTGTGATAGTAAGATGAATCTCGTACAAACCGGTAGACTCCAGTTCATTCTTTTAATTCAAGTGAGGGTGCTTTTACTGCATCATTACCTGACGCCATTTCAAAATAAATATTATGACCAGTTTTCTTCTTTTTCTTATTTCAAGTAATTTTCACTCACAATCTGAAATCAATGTTTTTTATTGCGCAAAAGAATTCTTTAAAATAAATATTTTGCAACAATCAAGAGTTGTATTAGAGCATTCATTGGAGTGAATTATTTTGACACTTAAAAAAGTCTATATTCAAAGTTTGGGTTTAAAACTCTCTTCAAGTAGACTTGCTCTTGAGAAACCATAACCTGATAAAGTTTAAACTGTCCAAATTTGCAAATTGTAAACCTATCGTCACTATTTCGCTATGGTGTTACTTTTTTTGTTCTCTTCGTTATCTAACTGTTTTGCTGTATCCCATTGCTTAAGTTGGTTTGTGTAAAAAATATATTAACAAAATGCTGTGCAAATCTTTATAATCAATGCTGCACATGCTTGTGAATGGTAAAGAACGATGTAAAAATGAGTGAGCTTAGCGGGATCATTAAGTGTTTTTCCAATGGTGCCATGCCAATTTTTTGCGTTGTGAAATTGAACTTATTTCTCTCTCAAACATTAAGATAAGACATCCAAAGTTCGAAGATATAAATTACAAAAAAATTCAAATTTGCATGCAAACTAATACGCATCTATTCTCATGAACTTTATATGTCTCTTTGTTTTACTCTTGATTAAAGAAACAAGAAAAGGGATCAGGGATGTTACGTTTTACTCTATAAGTTAATGATTTCCGACGGCTGCGTGATAATTTGCCTGATTGTTTGAGATAAGCGTTGCCATGACAATAATGTGATTCAGTAAACTTTTTTTTACATTTACGTGCTTTCCTGGGAATTATGTCCTGCCCATTTTTTAAGTTTTTGCGTCAATAAATTATTATGTGAATGCGTGTTAAAAGCAAAAGGCCATAAATACTGTTTTTATAGCTGGATACTAGTATGTAAAGTAAACGAAATCTGGTCTATTGTCAGTTAAATATATTTTGATTTTAATTAGTTCTCTGTTTTTTTTTTCCTGATCAACATATCTATGTGATCAGCACCAGTAACCAATGCTCTGGTAAGAAACTTTTACTCATTTGGAATGTTATATCATCAGTAAAATTGTTGACTTAAACAATTAGATAATATAATCTTCTTTTACTTCATGCCGCGTATTTATTAGGTAGTTACTAATAGGTCTAGTTTAACAGAATCACTAATCGCCAATGATTTGTGGCAGAGATTGGCGGTTAGCCCCACACTTCGTAAGACTACCGTAGCGCAAATTTTCTTCACTAAACTTATTAAGATTGCAATGTAATTGAAAAATGGCATAGATTATATTTATATAGGGTACATACTACCCTATGACAACAAGAAACTTGGGTGCAAATTCGGATTCGACGTTTACTATGAATCTTAGCTTTGAGATATTTTCAAACACATCGAGCAAACTAGCTTAAAGCTTTCTATCATCTGATTGCAGCGCGACAGGTCGCAGCTGGCTTTACTATAGAATAAATTTTGAGTGCGTTCGGTTTTTTTAACATAATCAATAAATCATTGCTATTTGATGCTCTATCCCTACAACTTCTATCGATTGCAGGAATCAGCAAAGACTAAATCATGTGTGTTTGATAATGATTTTAGTTCAGCAATGACAAGTAATGTTTTGTTGAGGATTTTAAGATTTTGCTGATGAGATAAATCAGGCTATAAAACACTTTCTGCTCTTTGCGATGTAGATAGATCAGCGGAATATCAGGCTTTTTTTTTGTAGAATTTAGTGGAAGAGTTGTGGGACTCTCTGTCTCTTGGAGTATGTTTAATGTGTTAGTAACATAATTATGGTAAACAATGAAGCAATTTTGCTGTTTAATAATTGTTCTGACATCTATGTATATCAAACTTTTAGATATGAATGTCTTGGAAACGAAGCTTTCAAGCCTGGTCTTCCAATTTAATTGAGTATTCACACTGTCGCTCTTATTCAGAATTTGCAAGAGATGCAAAGAATTGCGAAGTTAACTTATTTAAGGTAAAAGCATCTTTGAAACAGTGCTGTTATAGTTGTACAGCGTTTTACTTTTCACTTGTGGTGATATTTGAAACTAGCGCGGTGGCTTGAGAATCGTGATGACTAACAACCCGAGATTCAAATTACGATCAAAGAATACATAAGCATTTTGATTTTCTAATTTATTAAATGAATTTATTCAAACTTATTTTTACAGGACTTAGAAAAGAATCTTTGAAGCATAAATTTTGTTTGATCATGATCGACTGGAATCAATTAAAAAAAATCTGTAACTATTAGTATTCCTAATAAATTAATTATGATTCTATGAAGTATATTAGTTATACTTAATGCTGTATTTATGAATGACTGTTATTTGTGTTCTCGAAGGCTGGTACTTGGAGATTTTCTCTTGGGAGTGGTGCTTAACTATTCATGAGCATGTTTTTATGAATGTAATATTAATATGTTATTGAAACGAGAGAAAGAATAAACAAGTGCTGTAATTTGCTTTATGATGCTGTCAATTTACTGCTTCCTTCTATGTTCTTTACATTGTGCCATTTGTGCTAAATTATGTGCCTTTTTTGATGTTTTTAATTTTAACATCTTTATTAATTATTTCAAATTATAGTTCTTCAAATAACACAGTCCTCAAAACAACAACATGTCCAGTATTTTTGTTAATTAATCATACCCATAACAATAGATCAAAATGAAAAAAATAGCTATAATTTCTTTTTAATTGGCTAAAAAAAGAGAATGTAAACAGTGTTGAAGCGATCAGAAGAAATTAAAGATTTGTAATGCGATGTTAGACTATTACCATGTGATGAGTGATTCGGTATCGATTGATGACAATTATTATTTGATCGCTGAACTTAATGAAAATCTGTATTATGTTCCGAGAAAAAGGATGTTTTGCCTACAATAAAATCCTGCATGCGACTCTAAAGATTTTTTATCGCGTTTTTATTTATTTATTTTCAGGAAAATAAACGTGTCAAATCACAATGAACTTTGCATGATTAATAGACTAGTTTTTTTTTTCAGAATTAGGCATATTATACATCTATCCTTTATGGTATATTTTCATGCATTTGGAAACAGCCCTAGAGTAATATGAATATATATCAAGTCCGAAAAGAGCAAATGGCATAAACTTTATTGACTTGAATATTATTTTTCAAAGAATTTCAAACTCTTTTTCCTCTTTCTTAGACACCGTGAAAAAAAAATAAAAAAGGTATTGACAATGCATGCTCAATTCAAATCTGCTTATTATGTGAAGAGGAAGGAGAGGAGTCAAAGTGATGGACGGGAAGGGAGGTAGAGAGAGAGAGAGGGGGGGGGAGATTAAAGAGTGCCCTTAGAGTTTCTATAAAAGAAAAAAAAAATACAGTGTTTGAATCTTCTAATGGCTCAAAGTCCATTGTCTTCACAAAGTAAAATTTTTTTAGGATTTCATCACCCATTTTTATTCAGAGTTAAGCACGTTATTAAGGGTTTAAGTAATAAAGAGTAAGACAAACCAACCGTAGATTATTATGAGGTCCATGATTTTAGCCTTTTTTGTCTGTTTCAATCAATCAGTGTGCAGCAGATAATTGGCTCGATGCGTTTGTCTGCCTCTCTGCCTTCTCTATGTCAGTGTGTCATGCCTTCGTCTCTGTGTGCGTATGTCTCTCTAGCTCTCTCTCTTCAGCTCTCTCTCTCTCTCTCTTTCTCTCTTTGTTTCTCTCTCTTCATCTCTCTCCATCTCTCTCAATCTCTCTCTGTCTGTCTCTCTCTCTCTGTCTCTCTCTGTGTGTGTCTCTGTCTCTCTATCTCTCTCACTCTCTCTCTCTCTGTCTCTCTCTGTGTCTCTCTCTGTCTCTCTCACTCTCTCTCTGTCTCTGTCTCTCTGTTTCTGTCTCTCTGTTTCTGTCTGTCTGTCTGTCTGTCTGTCTGTCTGTCTGTCTCTCTCTCTCTCTCTCTCTCTCTCTCTCTCTCTCTCTCTCTCTCTCTCTCTCTCTCTCTCTCTCTCTCTCTTTCTCTCTCTGTCTTTCTGTGTGTGTGTGTGTTCCTATCTCGCTCGCTGCTTTCTTTTTTGCGCCTCATAATTACAACTTTCAAATCGAAAAGGCTAAGACAAGAAATCTTAAGAGATGGTTTCAGACGAAAAAAAAATAATTTTATTAATAAAAACTTAAGTGTGTCTCTTGAGTATCATTTAAAAATAAGATTAACGTGATTCTTGGTATAGCTTATTAGATTTAATAAAGAAGTTTTATTATTATGTCACACGAAAGGAATACATTTGTATATATTTGCATAGCATAATTTCAGATCTTATAATCGTAGTTATATGAATTGCATAAAAATATAGATTAATGTTTTAAGTATTTACAAATGACTAACGTCAAAAAAGCAGTGAGAAATAAGAAAAAATATTGTGCTGCCAGTCCCTGAAGTTGACAGATAGAAGCCAAGTCTTGTCACCTCTGATCTGACCTAAGAGGTTAAATCAAGATGCCATTCCAACCCGCTTTTGAACGTTTCATACTTCAGATTGCCAATATCACATAACCCATAATATTGAGAATAGAATTCCCCGCCATCCTGAGACTATGCCCTCTGTAGGGTGCGCTGTGGGATGGTAAAATATTGTTAATCTGGAATCTGGAAGCTGGAAGCTTTAAAAATTCGTTAAAACTAATGAAGAAATGGCATTTCTCCGCACCAAAACACAAAATTAGTAACTGTAAATGTTGGATATAATGTAAAGGGAAACTTAATTAAGGAACGTGAAAAAACACAAATATTTGCATAGAAATTGGTTACAGTAATTATGTTGTTACAATATATAGTATTGCTTCAACCAATCAGTGTGCAGTAGATAGTTGACTCGATGTGTTTGTCTGCCTGTCTGTCCTCTCTGTGCCAGTGTATAAAGTTCTTGGTAAAGTCTATTGATCAATTTTTTCAGTACAACATAGATTGAATCTATCCCAATCTTTCAATCCAACCTTATAATTACTTTCTGTGCGAAGTGAATAATCAATGTTTTATGCAAAGGAAACATTTCGATTAACAGAAATTAAAAAATGTAGCAGAATACCACCACCCCTATCAATCCACTAGAAAAAAAATCGGATTTTCATCAAAGTTGTTGATGTGCTAGTGTTGCCAAGATATCGTTGGCATAGGTAAACACTGACAGGTGCAAGCTATTTGGGAAAATCAACTGACTTGGAGCGTTGTCAATTTTAATTCTTTTTATGTCTTTTTTTGTATTTTGAAAACTAGTTCTGGTTGATGTGTTGTTTTACCTTCTCAAGAAACTTACAACTGTGCAATGTCGTCGATACAACAATCTTCTTTTAACCAAGTCAATAAAAGTTGCTGTCTGGACAGTGCCTTGAAGAAGCAACAAAATTAAAACAAGTTAATTTCTATTAAGTACAATTCTATTATCAAAGGTAATCAAAATTGTTTGATAAAACTCTACTGTTCTAAACGTGTTTTTTTTAAGCTAATTATTTAAAAATCTGTCAAGAAAATTTCAAATTATATAAGTAATTTTGGGAGATCTCTTTAAGACAAGACGGCAGTGCAAATGAAGATATATTTACTGTTAAAATAATACGTGTTCAAAGTATTGAGAGAGATTCGATCCTAATATTATTGGCAATTTTTTACAAGGTCCTTTTCATTAGACAGCGTTTTCTTTTGAGCGCTTCAGATTTTCCGCCTCTACGACAGTTTCCGGAAGTTTCCGCCGTGTAGTTTCCGGAAGTAAAAGACAAAGCACTCCTGCTGCCACAGCAGTTGCGCCAAACACAAGAAGTGGAGCTGCTTCTCCCACTCGGCCGCCAAGGACAGTTTGAAGACTAACTATATAAGGGGAGATTACCCCGCCCACACGGCCGACAAAAGAGCAGAAGCCGATGCCCGACTGCCTAGCCGGTGTGGGTAACAGCTCGGAGGTATACAGCCACATAACATTAAAGGCCGCAGTTATACAAAACTTCCCCAAGTTAGAAAGACTAATCATCACCCACTCCGATTCATAGTTTAAAACAATAGGCAAAATGGTGGCCAGGCAAGCCCCTCCACCAATGAAGACCAGGACACAGTAAAATAGGCGGCGTCCTACCCATCGCAAAGACAATGGAACCATAAGGTGGCTGACTAGCTCCAGCAAGCTCATAATGAGGAAGTTTATGTAGATGTCACCCGGGATTATTGAGCCCATATTGAGTGTGACACCGTAGTATACCATACTGTTGACTGCCCAGCTAAAG
>JAWDGP010003588.1:327500-357500 GCA_033675545.1 Elysia crispata
CAATACCGTGTGAGCTTCGACTAGAAGCTGAAAAAGACCTGGCATTTAGCCCATACTCATCATCATTGGATGGAGAAGACAAAGAGCAAACAATTACCACCGAAAGAAATGTGTTCATTAAAAAAAAAATTTACTAAGTCACATATAAACAGTTTATTCCTTTAACCAAATTATATTAAAAACATTTAGGTGAAGGAACAATAATTGTCATTTAAAAAAATAAAACCAACTTAGCTCTGTTAGTCAGGCTTACTTACGAAAACACAGAGGAGCCCATGGTTGAACGAAGCACACAGGAGTATAATGAATACTATATATAGGGCAAGGAAAAACGTGTGCGTGTTAAGGAGAAGACAGTGCTGATAATCTACGTTCAGCTCACATACCAGGGCTTTTGTACCTGATAGAGGTAAAAACGTAAAGAAGGGAAGAAAGAATATAAATCACCTGGGTTTGTTGCATGTACAGGAAAAGACAAGTGAGGGGTATTGATCATGGATTTAACGTGGTATATGTATTATTAATCTAGGCCAAGATTACTTTGAAACATTTAACCCGCAAGAGGTGACTCGAAATTTAGGTCACCTGCGCCTGAGCATCAAACTAGCAATGGTAAACAAGTTGAGTAAATGTCAGTCAAGCTATGGTATTTCTGTTGTTTCAGTTTCGGTAAAGTTTTTCCGTTTAGTACGATATTGTTTGTATAAAAAGGCATGTTACGTTGCTTATCATTATCTCAGCTAATGGCGTTGTCTCAAAACGAATTTTAAGAGAACGTAAAAACGAGTGATACTCGTCTGTACTGAGGAAGCCAAAATAAAAGGCGAAACGGTTTTATTTTAAATTTAGAGCTGTGTTGTTTCTTTTTTGTTTAGTCCCGTAGTTATAAGGCTGTGTGCCTGTTTCTTTTTAGAAAATGACTATGAGTGAGAGGCAGGGCGAGGCAAAAAGAAAAGGGGATTCAGAAAGAGGGAAAGAGAGAGAGAGAGAGAGAGAGAGAGAGAGAGAGAAGGCGGGGAGAGAGAAAGACGAGAGAGGGGAGTAAATTGAAATAAGCAGAGAGAGGAAGAGAAAAAGACAAAGGGAGCCTATGAGCCTCGGGTAGGGGTTGGAGGGAGAAATGGAGCAATAGAGAGAAAGAGAAAAAAGAGATAGACTGAGATAGAGAGAGGGGAGAAAGGGATTGGTATAGAGAGCCGATGTGAAGGAAAGAGAGAACAGAGAGAGGTGAGTGAGGACAGTGAAGAAAAAAAAGAAGAGGAGAGAAACAAAGAGAATGAGAAAGATTTAAAGAAAAATCGGCAGCCACATTGATGAACAGAGAAGAGAGAGAGAGAGTAGATACTGATAGACAAAGAAAGGAACAGAAATGGATATACGATAGATTCAGTTAATGGCTGACAGCCGCACTTAGAGAGTAATATTTATTAAAAAAAAAAAAAAAAAGATAGAGAGAGAGGCACAAAAACATAACAAGAGAGATAGGATAAACAAACACGGAGACGAAGAAAGGAATATAGAGGTAGAGGGGGGATGAAAACCTTTACCTTTTTATATAAGGTTTCGAGACCTAGATTCTAAAGAATGTAACATGCAATGGTGAAGAAAATTAAAATGTTAGACTGAATAAATTTGAATAATCAAAATCTACGTGCTAAACATAGTTCAGCTTGAATCTAATTTCTGAACTCATCGAAGCATCAGTTCCATTTGTTATGATTTCTTCTTATTTACAAGTTAGCAACTAATTCACCTTCACTGGATTGATAATAACATGTCTCTGAAGGCTCAATATCGTGTAGTAAAAAACTTTCCTTATGTTATCATATTTGAAGCACCGAAAAAATAATAATTGAAGTAATCATTTTCAACCTATGTTTTGCTGCCAAAAAATTCACGCACGCACACACACACTCATAGTTTAATTTTAAGTTTTTAGATTATACGTACTAAGCAATGCAAAAGTGTGTCTCGACTGACCTGTGTTATATTGGAGGTATGACACGGAATCAAGTGATCGATAGAAATCAAGTAAAACGGTATAAAATTACAAAATATTCACAGTTTAAATCTAAATTAATTCCCGGTAAGTTAAAACGCTCACTCACTTGCGCCCGAATATAAGTCTACGTCTCCAACTATGTGGAAGCTCCTGACCTATTCGAATTCAATCCAACAAACCAAAGACTTTATCTATAGCGCCTTACTTTGGTTAACAATTCGACCTGCAGTATAATATATTTTATAGTTTTTATTAGCATACTTATTGTAATAAAATATGTGTGTATAATATATATATATATATATATATATATATATATATATATATATATATATATGCGTAAAAATAAAAAAACAATATTGTGTTTCTCTTACATGATATGTTAAACGTTAACGATATCGACCACATTTAAGCAGTGTTAGGTTGTCATGACATGTACGACAGACATTCAGCAATATTTTACAATATCATTGCCCCGTTTGTTTCATTCTTCAATGCTTAATCACAACCCTTATATACCTCATACATATAAAGTAATAATGATTTATTCATAACATTTGAGAAGGTAAACAAAAGCTTGGGTGCGGATTTTTACATGTACTCGCACTCTTGAAAATAAGTCTAATTACTCTACTAAAGAGGTTTTCTAACCAGCTTGATATGTGATTTGTAAATAGGAAGTAACTCAAAAGAGATATCAATGTATTTATTGTACAGCCGTTTTTCTGATTTTCTTTGTTCTTCATAATTTCTGAAACTGTTATTTTAGTTGTTTTGATGTAGACACAGCTGCTTAAGAAGCCAATGCATTCTTATCTCTTTTACATATCTGTCCATTATCTGGCACATAATTATCGTCTGGATACATCAAAATATCAGCACAGAGAGAGAGAGAGAGAGAGAGAGAGAGAGAGAGAGAGAGAGAGAGAGAAGCTGTATGTGTACGCATTGTGCGAAGAGGAAAGTTCAATAGAAAATTACAATAAACGCACAAAACCTGTTTCATATGAATAAAAAATTCAGAAGTTTCAGCTCATCCGATCTTAGTCTGACACAGATCTAACACTAGGATATCAAGTATCAAGTAGTTTCACAACATACAAAAATCAAAATACTAGTCTTATGGTGTTTAATAAATGTCCCTGAAGTTTGACACAAAGTTTTATACAAAGATTTTTTTTAAGAATATGTATAAACTGAAGCGAATAGCTTGATTTCCCTTCTAATTTCTAAATTTATTGAGTGCCCTGGCGCATGAATTTACCTTGGTTGAAGTTAAAAACAATTTGGAAAACACAGAATCGTGGCACAAAAAAAAAGTTGCAGTTAGAAAGATCACAAAATGTATCCAGAAGTGTATAAAATCACATCAGAGAACACTACTTCCACATGCCACAGTGAATTAAGAAACTTCCGAATATCTGTGTATGATTTTAATCTTTTACTCTGCACGGGAAAGGTAAGGGTCAAATAAAACTAAGACCAACCCTGGAGGTGCACTGACTAAAACCGAAGTACAAAAAGTCGAGGAAAGGACTAACACAGAGATTAAACAGTCTCTTTGTTCTTGTGCATCAGAGTTTGAAAAAAGCCCTAGCACGAACGCGATGTTTTCGTGCATGATCAATACACGACTTAAATTTATTGTTTGCAAGCTATGCATTATAATTTATGTTCATCTGGTACATGAAGGAATTTGGTTTGTTGAAAAAAAAACTCCGTAGACGTAAAGGAACACCCTTGAAAGATTTATATGATATGGTTTTTAAAAATGATTCTGTCAACTATTCATGACTCTTCCTTGTGGAAGGTCGGTGCATCTTCATATCTCGAAGTAGAAATTTCATGCTTTCTTGTCAAAGAGAGCAAACGTTTCTGATTGTATTTATTCTAAAAAATCAGTACACCCCTATCCCAATGCTTTAAAGTGACTTAACTACCACATACGTTCAGAGAGTACACGAAAAAAAAATGCAAATGCAGCTACAATCCTAAAAATTACCACTATATTCGAGCACATTTAGAATCTAGTTCATAAGTTTTATAATGGAAATAACAGTTATGTATTAATAAGTCAATGGTGGATGCAGGTTGTCTTTTCAAGCTGTTGCTAGGCGCATGCTGAAAAGTGAAAACCATACTTTCGAGATCACATGGACTGTTGGTAATAATTATGTTGCTGTCAAACATCAGATCTATCCCACTCTTTGAAAAAAAGTTTGCATTTTGCGAGATCTTTAATCATTGACGGTAATTCAGAATGCTTGCAGTAAATTCCAACAACGAAGCAAGTCATCTATGGGTAAAAGAAACTAATCCCTGAGGTATATCGATGGCTTTTAAATGATTTTTGCAAAATTCTTTGTATGGTTAAGGGAATTAAAAAAAAGATATTTTAAGTCCTGTAATTATTCTATGAACCAAAAAGTTGAATGCGGGCCTTTTTTTTGCCAACAGTTGATGCAAATTTGATTAATAAACTGTATAAAGAAAAAACAGTAGAATAAAAATGACCGTTTATACTCAACATTCACACTACATGAAAAACCAATCCTATTTAAAATGGATGAAATATGAAAAAAAAATCGAGATGAAAAAAAATACTTGACCATTTCATTAAAATCTGCATAATAATTTTCCCCTTTCTTTTCTATTTTCTTTTTTTTTTTTTTCGTTTTGAGGTGGGTTATTAAAGTCAGTAACTATAAATCTTAAGAGATCTAAAGACTAGTTTGTAGCCGGGAATCCGATCATTAAGAATTGATATTAAAAATCGGAGATCAATTGCAAGGTCTACATTGCGCTTATTCAGGTTTTTTTTAACTTTTGACTTTGAACTGGGTTTTTGAAAATCACACTTAGGGCGTGAGGATATAAGCTTGAACGATAGAAAGGGAAGGACAGAGAGAGAGCGAGAGAGAGAGAAAGAGAAAGAGAGAGAGAGAGAGAGAAAGAGAGAGAAAGAGAAAGAGAGAGAGAGGGGGGGAGAGAGAAAGAGAGAGGGAGGGAGGGAGAGAGAGAAAGAGAGAGAGAGAGAGGGGGAGAGAGAGAGAGAGAGAGAGAGAGAGAGAGAGAGAGAGAGAGAGAGAGAATCTTTTTTTCAGGTCGTTCAGGTTTGAAAAAAAAAAAAAACACACTGAAATTTGTAATGGACGCGCGCTCTATTTCGTGGCTGAAGGTCAAATACAAGCATCCCCAGTCTTTTTTATATATAGCCAGTATCCTACTTTGAAAAAAAAAAAAACTTTCAGCCACGGTGAAAGATGCATAAATAGATGTTATAAACACTTCACAAGCTTGATAGTCCTTTGCAAACCTGTTCTTCCAGGCCTGACAGCGTGCTGGAAACTTGGGAAGAGGAAGCAGACAGAGAAAACAATGAGAAAATAGTATCTTTGGGTGGATGAGCATTAATTTGTGCATTGCGGTGCTGTGGGGAAAGCAGCTGAACCACAAAAATGGCTAATTCTAATTATCCGCAGGTATCCAGGTTGTGTATTGCCCCAAATGGTTACCGAGTTAAGGGGTAAATAGATAAAGAGAGAGAGAGAGAGAGAGAGAGAGAGAGAGAGAGAGAGAGAGAGAATATAGATTGATAGATGCATAGATAGATTGGCATATAGATAGATAGACTTACAGATAGAGAGATAGATTAATCGATAAGCAGATAGATATACAGGCAGGCTTCGTTATTTGCAAATAAGCAGCGTTTATACCTATATTCATTGTATCACTTCGCAACTCACGAAATAAAAGGGAGGCCTAGATCAAGGTCATACGACTTTTTCATACCACCAGAAAATGTTTGATATAATCACCAAGTCTAGAGAGCAAGAATTAGTCTGAGATCGAGGGTCTGAGACCTATTTTCACGCTTTTATCTGCCTTTTTCCACCTGACTACTGCGAGAATAATTTTTTTTTTTTAAAGTTACATCAATTGCTTGAGCAAAGTCTTTTATCAGTGTCATTGAAGCTGGAAGACTAACTTGTTTAGGTACGACCAATTGCAGTCAAATAGCCCTAGATTTGATATCATTCATAGGATTATCTATAACAGCCCTTGCTCCTGATTGAGGATTGTGTGATTGATTGAATCAAGTTTTACAAGTCCAGTCCACCACTAGCGGTTTGTGATTTAAGAAAAGTTGAGTGGAGAAGACTAAGATGGATTCATGAACTAATCGACGACATGTGTCGCTATAAATCCTTGTCGATTGAAGGCTCGATGTCATAGACCTAGGGATAAACCTCTAAAAATATAGGAGAGAAGGAATGGTTGATAAAGATATCAACAGGCGTAGCTTTATTTAGTAATTTTTTTTTTTTAAGGAAACTATAAGGAATGCCTGTAGACGAAGAAAATTGGAAGTTTTTCGACATCAATTCCATAATTCAAAAAATGAAAGCGAGAAGTTGATGTTGATATTTATGTTGAAAATAATAATGATGATGATGATGATGATGATGATGATGATGATGATGATGATGATGAAGATGATGATGATGATGATGATGATGATGATTATAATAAAAATAAGAATCATTATGATTATGGTAATAATTGTTTTTGAAAAGTCAGCATTATGAATGTATTATTTTCTCATGGCATGCAAAATTTGTCAAATCATTACTTTGTGATGATGCCAGTAACTGTTGTATCTAGCTATTCTCATCAATCGAAACCGTGTACCTTATTGAGCAAGGAAAATAATTTATTGAAATATTATAACTATCAATAAAACAAATGAAAAAATGAGACCTAGGGAATGCATTTAAAAAGCAAAATAGAATTTTTTTTTCATGCCTTTCTTTTAATAAAAAAGAAAATGTAGATAGGTTTGGGATAAAATAAAGCTGCTACTACGTGCGAGATTTGTATCAAATTGGGGGACGGAAAGAGCAAGAAAAATTAATGTAAGAGCCATAGAAAACTAATGTTTGAAAATGTGACGGGAATAAAGGCTTTTTCTTAAGATTTTTCGTAATAACAAGGCAAATAAGTCAAGTATTCATGAAAATTCCCTTTTTTACCAAATTATTTCTCTTGGATTGAATTTGATTTAATTCTGTAAGTAATGTTATTGAAGCTTACAGGTGGCTTTGTATGGTGCCGTTTGGTGCGATTTTTTGGTTGTTTTTTTACCTTGCAAATTCTCAACCCCAACTTGTACTCTAGGACTGTTTGCTCTAGGGAATAACTAGAACTGGCTTCTGGCCTACATCAACTTCGCTTGATGGGCGAGTAAAACTGAAGGGAAAATAGAGCTCCATAGAAACAGCAAACTCCACTAAGGAAATCAACATTGTTGTCTCAGAATAACGAATCAGAAGAGGAAGAAAAAGAATATTCGCTGCCTGAAATGTGTGATTTATCGTTCTCCAGAGCATTAAATGGAGTTTTATTGTTTTATTTTTTATTTATTGTTTTTTGGTTGGGTTTTTTTTTTTCATTTCTTTGTTTGTTCCTGACGCTTTTATTTTTTTTTCACAATTTTATCGACCTAAATGTTTGTTTTTCTTTTGCCTTTTAGGGCTTTTTAAGTGTTTGTTGATTTTTGTTTGTTTGATTGTTTGTTTGTTTCCACTGGTTTGATTGCCTAAATCAATGATCAAATGGCAAATACTTGGCAAATACTTGGCAAATAGTTTTGCAGTTTTTTAAATGCAAATAATAAATGTGATGATTATTTAGAAAACATATCGGAGTTTAAACAATGATTACGTAAAGTTTAAAAATTTAAGCTTTTTTTAACTAGAATAGTTTAAGGAAGGTTACATCACTCTTGATTTTAGGTTTAATTATTACTTATCGACAAGGTAACAGTGCACACATTGATCGCAGGAAACAATTGTTAAAATGCAGAAAATAAATGTAGTTGCTTTATTCCTTATCTTCGCGAAATCTTGTATCAACACTGTTTCGAACGAAATTGTGTCTACATAATTTATTTTCTTGTATTGTAAAGACCTTGACGCATCAACTGACTGATTTGAGACGACTCTTCAACTTGAAATGCTTCGACGGCCCCAAGAATGACAAAGATCTAGCCAGTGTGTTATTCTATACTTTGACCGCTTATGAATTTCTGTTGACAGCGAATATACAGTACAGAATATTATTACAACTTAAGATAAGCATTTTACTCAAGTTTGTTTTTGATACTATAGACTATGACTCTTAACCCATTTTTTTATGCAAATTCTACTTTGCTGTGTCGTGATTAAGTTTGAGTGAACTTACTTGAGTGGGTAAAATATAGATAAACCAGGGATGCTTATCAAACGATTTGAAATAACAATTTTTCTTGTGACGAGAGAGAGTTTAACATTTGATACTTACAGAGCTAAAGGCAAAGAAATAAAGAGGTACTGAAAGAGAGAGAGACAATGGAGAGATATGAAATAAGACTAAAGAAATATTGAGAGGAGGGGGAGCTAATCAGAGACTTGGAGGAGAAGTGGGGGGAAAGTGGAGATATGTGGTGGGAGACTTAAGGTCGAGAGACATAATTTATCTATTTTGTAATCTGAATGGACAATTATTAAACAGGCATGAAGCGACTGTCTAGAAAAAATGACAGGCAGATGACTAGAATAAAAGATTGCTTATAAGATGTATCTAGTGAAATTGACATATATTTCACTTACCGTGGTTGATGGAACGTCGATATGAATAAATGAATCGATAAATTAATAAAGTAGCAGTATATCTTTGCTAACCACGAACAGCAGACCTCAGCAGTCTGTAGAAATCCACAGATATCAACTTTATCGGTCTGGGCACAAATGGTACAGGTACTGCACTCTCGAAGACAAGTGGACGGTTATGCATAGGCTTCAGTCAATGACCACTGAAGTAGTTATTTAGTCAGGAACTAGACTATACTTCACGAGCTGGACTTGGAAATAACTGATAAAAAAAGTTCATGACCGATAACTGGGGTTCATGAGCCTCAACATTTAGCGGCCTTACAAGGTCAGAAAAAAATTGAAGTGAGAGGAGTCAAGCCTATGTTGGTCAAAGGACAATGAAAAGCACAGGGGCAAAGAATGCTAAGATTTGTGGTATTTCCCTGCGCTATAAACATGAAAATTAAGGAATAAGCCAGGGTCACTTCAGAGTTTTAGACCTACAAAGTATGTTAATTATGCAGTGTTGAGCTGCAATAAAGTTTAGTTCCGCATGGAGAGTGTAAAAATTGCAAAAGGTCAACATCCTCATTGTGGTCATTGATGTTTCTCCGATGATCATAACCGCCGGTACAAAGTGAAAAGGGTTAAAGGAAGAAAAAATAGAATCAGTGGAGTATTTGGAAAAAATTACTAACGTAGATCGGTAAGGTTTAAAGTATGTTTTATTTACCTATTTGAGGGAAATATATCTTTTAAATAAGTGCTATTGACGCTTTGTATAGGGTTAGGCTTTTTGTTTTGTTTTTTGTTTTTTTTTCGTTTGTTTTGTTTTTGTTTTGGCGACTAACTTACTGTGGCATGTTTCTCATGTTGGAGGGTGATGACTTTTGGGGCTTGACCATTCTGCATCGATTTTATTCCGGATGGGTCTATTTCATCTATACTCCTGGAATCTTTTTTGTGCTTTAACGAAAGGGGTGTAGCTATGCTTTTTATTGAAGCGTTCATCATTATATTACTTCAAGAGTAATTGTATACTGGTTTTTAAATGCTTAGCCGCACGAATTAGGTGAGATTCCAAATGTATCACCCTCAAGATAGTTGGAGGTGATTTCAATCTCTTGTTGTTTAAATCGGCTGGGCCCCCATGAGTGCCAGGTAAAACTTTTCCAAATTTGCCGCTTATTTTATGGTTTCCCAAAGAGAAACAAAAAGGAATACAAATTTTGAAGATATAATATAACCTTTTGATACAGGAGAAGCAAAGTGGTGGAGACTGAAATTGCACCTTTTTGACAATAACTTTAAATCCCTTAAGTCTAAAACTGTCATGGCCGATATTTAAAGATAATTATTTGTGGCGAGCTTCGTAAATAGAGAAAAACTATGATTGGACATAGAAATAAAAGTGACGTAGTAGACTTGAGACTTGCGAGACAAAAAGCGCTGTAAAATAATCACGAGAACATTTGTCTTATGACTCTGATAAAACTGGTGAATATATTGTAAATGTCGGTCGTTGGCCTCGCTTAAAGGTTTTATTACTAGAAATTATAAACAGTTCTGTGGTACACTTTGAGGGTTGACCAGAGGTTAATGGCCTGACCATGGTCAACGTACTATTTCTGTGGTGTAGACTATGGTCAGTAGGAGACAGACACGTTAAACAAATATTAGCTTGTTCTCGTTCCCTTCCTCTCTCTCTCCCTCTCTCTCTCTCTCTCTCTCTCTCTCTCTCTCTCTCTCTCTCTCTCTCTCTCTCTCTCTCTCTCTCTCTCTCTCTCACCATCTCTTTCTCTCTCACCATCTCTCTCTCTCTCTCTCTCTCTCTCTCTCTCTCTCTCTCTCTCTCTCTCTCTCTCTCTCTCTCATCATCTCTTTCTCTCTCACCATCTCTTTCTCTCTCTCTCTTTCTCTCTCTCTCTATCTCACTGTCTTTCCCTCTCTGTCCTTGTATATCTCTCTGTCTTTCTGTCTTTCTATGTCTCAATCTCTCTCACTGTTTACCTCTCCCCACTTTCCACGTTTCAATTTTCTCTTTCACTTTGTGTCCGTCACTTACTCTTTTTTCTCCATTTTTTTTTCTTTGTGTGCATGTTCTATTTATCAATGTATGAATGCATTTGTGAATGAATAGGTGTATGGGTGTTTGTAAGTATGTAAACACACACACACACATATATATATATATATATATATATATATATATATACATATATATATACTTATCCATGTGCCTATCAAACGGTCATTTTTTCTCACTACCAAGCATCTCAACCGTTCTGACATTTGGTTTTTCTTTGGTTAGTTTAGCTAATTATTCGTCTCTTTTTATTTCTTCTTTTATTCTATTTATCTGGCTATTTATCTATCTATCTATCTCTTTCACTATTTGTCTACATTTCTGCTTCCCTTTACGTCTCTCCCTCCGTCATTTTCTAATTCTGCAGTCATTTAATTTGCTCTATATTCACTTCCTATCTGAACCTCGGTATTTCTTATCTTAATCTTTACATCTTCCGTCCTCTAAGCTGCGAGTACTTTGTTGGCTGTCACGAGTCGCATGTGGGTTTATTTCTCAACCTACTTAGATCAGTCTGTCAACTCTCGCGAGTAAGGCCAGCCGACCAGATCGGTATCTTACGGTTAAAAACCACTGCAGAGATTCTACCAGTATGAGCTTTAGTTCGCTACCATAATTATGGCCAGTAATGGGTCTCACCAAAAATATTTTTCCCTGCCTTAACCAATCTTTAAAAAAAAGACGACAAGTTTGATCAAATCATTGTGATGCAGAAGTATTGCGTTGCAAGCAGGGCACGTCACGAAGTTTTTTTTGTGTGTGAAAAATAAGTTATAAAATATTACGCAGGATCTGTTTTATGTTGATAGTCGCTGAGAGGCTAAGAAGCAAAGTAAGAAGCCTATGACGATTGCACATTTACTCGGAAAGTATTTGCTCCTAAGACCAAACAGTACTGCGATCTGGCCTGCGCCCACTTTGCTTGATCCAAAATTAAAGAGAAATACAGAAGAGATGCGAAAAACAGCAAAACTTCATGAAGGAAATCAAACATCTAATTGAGAGGGAATGAAGAGAAAAAATAGATAATATCTTTATTAATTATTCTTGATACGGTGCACTCATTGTAAGTTAATCTTAGGCCTGATAGCCTTAAAGACGACAATAAATTGGAACCTGTAAAATTAAGGGGTTAGTCCATTCTCAGATACCAACACGGAGGAAATCCGCGATGGCAAGGGATCGTATCCTTCAGCACATGGGTCAGCGATACAGTCTCTACATTTGGTTTTGTTTAAAAAACAGTGGCTACCAAGTTTTATTCAGTAGTTAATCTTTAATTAATAACACACAAATATCTTGACAAAGCACGAAAGAGAAAATAGCTATTCGAAACTCTCAAACTTTCTCTCTCTCTCTCTCTCTCTCTCTCTCTCTCTCTCTCTCTCTCTCTCTCTCTTTCTCTCTCTCTCTCTTCTCTCTCTCTTCTCTCTCTCTTTCTCTCTCTCTCTTCTCTCTCTCTCTATCTATCTATCTCTATCTATCTATCTATCTATCTATCTATCTATCTCTCTCTCTCTCTATCTATCTATCTATCTATCTCCTTTTTTCTCTCTCTCCCCCTATCTCTCTCTTTCTCACTCTCTCTATGTCTCACTCTCTTTTGCTCTCTGTTTTTGTATATCTATCTTTCTTTTTTCTGTCTATGTCTCAATCTCTCTCACTGTTTATCTCTCTCCTTTCTCCTTTCAGTTTGTCTCCGCCATTAACTCTTTTGCTCTCCAGCCTTTTTTTTGTATGTGTAGTCTATTTATAAGAGTGTGTATGTATTTGTGAATGGATAGGTGTATGTGAGTATGTAAGAGTGTATTGGTTTATATATATATATATATATATATATATACTTTGAAGATAAGTTGGAATAATTGATAAGAGTGCTCAACCGTGGGAACTTTTCATATATATATATATATATATATATATATATATATATTGATCTAAATCTCTATCTACCTACCTATCTGTCTAACAATCTATCTATCTAACTACTTAGCGCTCTGTTTCCCCTCCGCGTGTTTTTTTAATCATATAAATATATCAATCTATCTTCCGTCCCTCAAGCATGCTACATTATTATTTGCCTCACTTTTTTCTCACTACAGGCTTCTAGGCCTTTCTGTTATCTAAGTTTTCTTCGATACGTTTGGCGCATTGTCTGCCTTTATTTTGCTTTTTTCTTAATATTCTCTGTCTGTATCTCTCTCTCTCCCTCTCTCTCCCTCTCTCTCTTTCTCTCTCTCTCTCTTTCTCTCTCTCTCGCTCTCGCTCTCTCTCTCTCTCTCTCTCTCTCTCTATCTATCTATCTATCTATCTATCTATCTATCTATCTATCTATCGATCTATCTATCTCTCTTTCTCTGTCTATGTTTCTCACTCTCTGTTTCTCTGTTTCTCTCTCTTACTATATACATATTTATTTATTGATTTATTTATTTTTTTCTCCCTCCCCTCTTCCTTTTCTTTAATTCTGCCGCCTTTTCTTCTGCTCTATATTAACTTTCTATTTTGTCACGAGCTATCTGTGGGTCTATTTCTCAACCACTGAAATCAGACTGCCAACTGTCGCAAAAAGACCAGCCGGCCAGCTCGGAATCTTATGGTTCGAGCCCCTCTTCAGAGATTCTATCATTATGAGCTCGAGTTCGCATACATATGGCCAGGCAAGGATCTCTCCTAAACAACTTTGCCTTAAAAGCCAAAATAAAGCAAAAAAATAAATAAATAAATAACGAAGCTTGAAAAAATAGACTGTTCTGTGATGCCGAAGTTGTGTATTGCAAGCAAGTCACGATATGAAATTTTACGTGACGAAAAAAAATTTTAAAACTACACAGGATATGTTTGTTTGTTTTGTTTTTTTTATTATCAATCGTGGCTGAGAGGCTAAGAAGCGACAGCAAGAAGCCTATGGCGATTGTACATTTACTCGGAAACTGTTTCCTTCTAAGAACAAACAGAACTGCTATCTGGCCTACGCCAAGTTCGCTTGATGTAAAATTGGAGAGAAATACAGAAGAGATGCAAAGAACAGCAAGCTTCATAAATAAAATCAAACATTTCTTACTGAGTAGGAACCAAAATAAAGAATGAGAATATCGTTTTTCTTATTTAAAATTCTTGATACGGTTTAATTTTAGGCCTGTTAGTCCTAAAGACAACAGTAAATTAAACATGATAAATTAAGGTGTTCATCCATTCTGAGACACCAACACGGAGGAAATCCGCGATGGCCAATGATCGTATGCTTCAGCACAGGAGCTCAGTGATACAGAATCCACATAGTGTTTTATTAGAGAAAGTTAGCGGCTACCTAGTTTTAGAGAGCAGTAAATCTTCAATTAAGGTACAAAAACTTTGTAAGCACGAATGAGAAAATAACTATTCTAAACTCTTTCTCTCTCTCTCTCTCTCTCTCTCTCTCTCTCTCTCTCTCTCTCTCTCTCTCTCTCTCTCTCTCTCTCTCTCTCTCTCTCTCTCTCTCTCTCTCTCTCTCTTTCTCTCTCTGTCTATCTCTCTCTATCTCTATCTCTATCTCTCTCTATCAATCTCTCTCTCTCTCTATCTATCTCTATCTCTCTCACTCTCTCTCTCTCGCTTTCTCTCTCACTCTCTCTCAACCTCTATTTATTTATCTTTCCCCCTCTCCTTATCTCTGCTTTTTTCTCTCGAATTCTCCCCTCTCTCTTATTCCTTAATATGCAATATTCTCTTCCATTTAACCCATCAAGGACTTTGCTTACACATAATGTCTATGATTTTACTGCTATTAAACAGGGTTACTCCCCTTGCTCCCCTGCGCGTTACGAGTCGGTATCCGTGCGCGTGGGTCCTCAATCTATCCACCTCAGATCGGGCTTGAAGAGCGCAGCGCGCATCGGGCTTTCCCAAATCGTGAGTAAAGAGCAGTTTGTATTGAGCGCGGGAGCTGGTGTCAGCGCAAATCGTCTTGTTCGGTACCTTTGTAAGTTAGTGTAGACTTATCTACCCCTTCCGTTCTGCATGCAATGCTGTGAGTGCTCACTCTGACATTCGTAAGTGGACTGCCCGCCCTTGGCACAAGTTGCTGCTCACTTTCTCCGTAAGACTACAGCAGCAATGAGAGAGATATGGATAATTGGCAGTGTATGTTTAGACAAGCTTGACTTTTTTATGTTTCATTTGTAAGGATACAAGATATTGAGATTTTATGATCATTTACATGGATACATGATATATATCTCGTGGTGAGTAAACAGGAAAGATAGTTGTGCATGTTCCAAAGAAAAATAAAACAAACCAAAGGAAGAGGTAGCATATACGGAAATACACAACACCTCTAACAATAAGGAAAACATTAAAGCAGTTCTTATGGTTTTTGATGACTCGCAATTGTGTATACTAGATTGCAAGAAGATAAAAAGAGAATTTATATTTACAAGACTTGAATTGTTGTAAAAAAAAAAAAAATAATCATTATAGGAAAATCTATCAATCAAACTATAATTACTTTACGTAAAATGAAAATAACTTGAAATCCAAATGCTCAAAAAACAAGAAAGAAAACATAATATTTTTTTTTTAAAATAGGCCTGCAGTAGAATGGTTCATTTTTATGTTTCCAAAAAGACAAAAATATTAATGATGATTTATTTACCATAATAATATGTCTGCGTGTTTTGTTTTCCTTTTTTTTTTTGTTCAGATTTTTTATTAATTTTATTTAATTCAAAATAAAGCTTAATCGTTAATTTTAATACCGCCCTATTTGCTTTCTCAATGGCTAAAACGGTGTTCCCTATCTTCACTTATGAAATTTCAAGGCAAAAAAAAATTATCGTTTTACGAGGACTTTATGAAAATAATACTGTAGTTTCATTGTGACCGTTAGTTTGTTTTATTATTTTTTTTACTTTTAACCACTTTTCATTTTGCAAATTATCCAAGCTGTGGCAAAGCTTAAGTGTGTGTTTTTGTTTTTTTTAATAGACTCTGCATCATACATGTGTTGCCAAACTGAATTTTGTACCCCTTACCTTTGTTTAGTCTAAAAGTTTATTGGGCACACATGATAGGTTATAAACAAAAACACAGAAGTGTCAGCACGGACAGTTTTTATCGCAGCCGTTTCTAGTTTAAAACTGAAAGAATGCTAACCACTAGACTTGACTGAACAATACAGGAGCAGATATAAAGTTTGTGTTTGCATTCGTTGGGCTCAAAATTGCTGAAGGTGAATAAAAGAAGTATTATTTCATCGGACTTAAAGACAGATGGAGTACCAGCTCAAGTGTCCGGTTAGTTCCCGCAAGTTGCGCCTCATAGGTAAGTAAAGCTTTAGTGAACTGAGTGTATAAAAGTAGGAGCAAAATAAAAAAAAATGTCTGGGAGGACATGAGTCTTTTATCACCGCGTTATCGCCATCTTTATCACTCAATAAAGGCGCAGTGTATGTTTCATCACAGTTTCATCCTCAGCTATACTCGCATAATCCTATTTTATTCATCACGATTGTTTACATATTTATTATCCTTATCAGCATCTTAGTCATTACAACTATCAACTTATTCAATAACAACAAGCACAACAAGTAACAACGCCACTATATACACTAACATCTTCACCATCAAATGTCACGATATCTATCTGCAGTTGGAGTTGAGGTTATACGTTAAGACTAGTATTCCCTGTGCCAAATTGAAAGAGCAAATTTATTAAGACCAGTCTCATATGTTCTCATATTTTACTCTTTCAAATTGTGTATATTGAAGAAAAAAGTCTAATTACTCACATGTGTATTGAAGGGATTTGATGGGTGTCCAAAGTTCACAAAGATCTCTCCAAGTTTACCTGAACAGTGGAACTCGAGCGTGATTTGAGCAACAGGCGTTCGCCATTTTACGGATGCGCTTTCCTCATTAAGAAGAAAACATAGCTGATGAAGTTTATGGAATCAAATAATGCGTTGAGTTTATAGTTTATGATCTTTATTTGTGTTTACAAGGCGATTATTTTCTTTCTTGGCATGCCTTGCTTCATATAATCTATTTCTACAGTTGCGGAAAATCCTTGCAACTGGAGGGTTTTCCTTGCTTTTCCATCACCGTCTGGCTTGTAAATCCTCAAGGGATGTAACCCGAGAGTAAGGCGCGGTCACGGATCATTAGCTTTACCTGATATGTTTGCTTTTGATGTTTCACACTCTTTTTGGCGCTATCGTTTTCTTGAATGTGTTCCGTAGCCGGCGTAAATCATTGGAGGGAAAGGCATGGCATAATATGAAGGTCTGTAACTGGTACACAGGTTTTTATGCCTAGTTTATCCTGCGCTTTACCTGAGATTCCTGTCAGCGTTGATACAATAGCCAGATCAGAGAAGCTGCTACAGGGATATTCTTACGGGAAGTGGCCAGGTTTAAACGGCTTCGTGGTCTTGGCATTTAAAATAAATTTCTTAATTACCCATCGCTGAGCGGTACGACAAGAAAGCTTTTTTTAACTTCAAGATTCAAATTGTTTTTTTCTCTTCTTCAGGTTTAATTGCAGAAATGGAAGTCTACACTTTGGAATGATTTGTAAAAGTTACGCTTTTCATGCAGACATAAAGTCTAATGTGACATTTTGGATTCATCGTATTTTCTTACTACAAGATTGTCGGAAAATTTTGTTTTTTACAAGCTTTGGGAGAAGAAAATTTACTTTTACTGAATAAAAATTATGTAAGCTTGGCGGATCTTCAAACTGAGTTCATGTCTGTTTAACAAACAAACAAATAATGCTTTGAAATGAAAAAAAAATACATTTTTTTATTTGAAATTGGCTCTTAAAATTTGAATGGGATAAATGCTTTTACGTGAACTCGAGAACACAATCAACTCCAACAATTTTTTTTCCTTCTTTTGCCTTAAGTTGAGTCGGTTAGGTGGGACCCCAAACTCACCTCCACCAGAAGCTGCATGGCTGAAACCTTAGCCATCATTTTTTCAGCTTTCAGTTGCTGAGTTGTGTAAATAGTCATTACATCTAACATTGTCATGATGGAAATAAAACGGCCTAAGTTCTTGAGTAAATGTGTTCCCATCCTGTGATATTACCAACCTGATTACACTTTAACAGCATCGGGTGGCAGTGCGACGGATGAGATTTATAGTATTAGAGAATGTGTAAGTCTTACTTTATTATTGTGTGAAGCCAGAAGGTAATGAGTTTCATCTCTCTCCTTCGCTCTCTCTCTCTCTCTCTCTCTCTCTCTCTCTCTCTCTCTCTCTCTCTCTCTTTCGCTCTCTCTGTCTCTCTCTCTTTCTTTCTCTTTCTCTCTCTCTCACTCCCTCTCTAGGTGTTATAAGCACTTTTCTTCTAATCCTCTCCTGCACCTCTCTTCCCAACTCAATTTTTCCTCCTCTTTGCATACGCACCAGTACACAACTCATCTTTACCTTTCTTAATATTAGTGGTGGTAATCACCTGACTCTCGCACTGACTCCCTGAGAGAAAGAGAGAGAGAGAGAGAGAGAGAGAGAGAGAGAGAGAGAGAAAGAAAGAGTGGGAGAGAGAGCGAGAAAGAAAGAGAGAGAGAGAGTGAGAGAGAGAGGAAGAGAGAGAGAGAGACACACACAGAGAGAGAGAGAGAGAGAGAGAGAGAGAGAGAGAGAGAGAAAGAGAGAGAGGAAGAGCCTAGTTATCATGTCAAGCGTTTCCTTCTGGCGGCGGCTAACCTAATTACACATACAATGGGGTTTTTTTTTTGGAAATCGTTGCCTATGGTTTTCTGTCTTTGGCTCTCTTCATTTCACATGTTATTTTGTTATTTCGTTTAGTTTTTTTCAAAAGCGTAGTCTTCATTTTGATTAGGTTCACGAAATGATCTTTGTCCAGGGTTTTCATCGAAGTGAGAAAAAAGAGAAAAAAGGAAAAAAAATTAATAAATTTGAAAGATTGTTGTAATTGTTTAAGCCAGGAGTTTTAATCGTTAAAAAATAAGGTTTTTAAGATTTAGTCTTTTTAATGTGACCGAGGTATAATGAAAAGACTTAAAGATAAGGACTCTCTGAGACAGCTTAGGTCTGATTATGTAATACTGTACATGATGATTTCAAAACTGTTTTTATCTGTATATCTAGACTTATTTGCTTAGAGGTAAAGACTGGAAACGTTGAGATTAGAATTGGTATACAAATATCAACCTATAAAACATGATTTGTAGTGTATTTTACGTTGATTTATAGTCTATCGAAGCGTCCATTGACTTAACAATCAATCAATCAATCAACCATTAAAGTAATGGATTTATCTACTATCAGATACGACCATAAGTCTAAAACGGACGTAACAGAAATGATTCAAACACCTCAAATGCTTTTGATTTATAATAGTGATGTCCATTACAATTCTGTGCCCCATCAATCTATAAATAGTATCTATGATGTCCGTGTACACTGTTGAAATGCGGTTGGATATCAAACTCTGGCGTACAGTATAACGTTTTCCCGTCAGGCTAGAATTTCGATTTGCCCAAATTAAGTGTCGTCAACAGCGACCCTATTCGCTTCGCTTTTTATCATGAGTTATGGTTAATTAAGCTTCTGCTGCACTTCTTCGTTTTCTCAGTGGATTAAGTGCGCAGTCTGTGTTCTCTGGCGTTGGACGTATTAATTTCTTGAATTACTTATTTGAATGAATGGCGACGAATTTTTTCACAGGCAAATAATCGTGAGACTTTGATTTTTAGTCAAAACTTTTGAAGAACATTGTTTCTAATGCCGCGCAAAACCTAATCGAATCTAATCAAAGATGAACACCCCTTTACAGGATCCGCCATAATATTCTTTTCAATAAATTTGATGCGAATCATAAATCAGTACATAAAAATGAGTTTTTTACCACAGCAAAACAGCTCAGGAATTAATATTTATCACAAAAATATGCCTCACAAATGATTTCTTTATATTATTGTCGACAAGAATTGTATTACAAGTGCAGCAAATTTTCATTGAGCTCACAGCTGTGGGAATTGACAAACTCCCTTCCTGGCCTCCCTACCGCAAACTTCCCACGTACATCTGTTTGAAGCGAAGTACACTTTCTCAAATGATAATTTGAAATGCCAGCGGTGGCACCAAAAAAGGTCACCCAATGCTTCCCGTCCTGGACCTTATCACCTGGCGGAAGATGATTGCGATAAACTGGGCTAATGTGACGGGTGATCTGGCACCTGACTTCAGAACCTAAGCTACGGTTAGCTGGTTGTCGAGCTAGTTCAAAGATCAGAGAGTATTTTAAGAGACCATTTTGCTATTTTATCAAGAAACCCAAAGCGAGAATTAATCGGATCCAGAGCAAAAACAAATTGTGGAAGATTCAAGTTAAAAAAATGTTGGGAAAATTTAACATCAACTTATGACAACAATGGAGAAAGAAAAATTTAAGTAAGCGCTTTGCTTAATATAATCCAAATGTGAGGTTCAAGATGCCATGATCCCAAAAAACACAATTATTTGCCTGGTGTGCGAAGACGCGCAAATGGCTGTAGGTTTGAAACCTCCGACATTATCTATGAGGGCATTCTTCGACCCCCACAACAGTATAATATGGGTGAGTTTGGGGCCTTATCTGCTACTCGACAGCGACTTCTTCAATTGACTGATATTCCCTTTTTGTGGACGTGCTATATCAAACAATGAAACAAACCAAGCCTGGTTACACTAACCTGGTGGAGTTAGAGGGAACTGGCAGGACCAAACATATGTTCAACTATCCATACCTTTCACTGGGCACGCGATATATGATCAAAGTGTTCGCTTCCATTGCCGCATATCACTTGTGCGTGCATTGGGTATCATGCTCACACTTAAACTACAGAATGGTCTGCCTCGGTTGTTATCGTTTGCTTCTCAAGATGTTTAGGGTCAATCACTTTTTTGTTTTGTTCCGAATCTGTCTTTTGTGACTTATCTTGGCTGCAATATTGTCGTTTTTATTGGACAGGATTCGAATACTCCGATCATTTCTATGATTATCATCATTGGTAAATAATTCTATGAGGATCTAGATTACCATCATTCTTGCTTTTATTTCATCAATTTTGAGTTTTCACTGTTTTTTCTGATTATAAAGCATAGTTTGAATGATAAATCCAAATGCAAAAAACTTAAAGAACATTTTTTTCTATATTTCGATATGGTTTTACTCCAAATGGCAAAATTATTAGAATATATTATAATATTGTTTCTTCTGGCATCATACCACTCGAAAAGGAAATCATATTAAGATCATCTACAAGATTCATTCCTCTAAAACAGTATTCTAGACCTTCTTGGCTTTCCCTCAGATTTTCTGGCCCAAAATGGCCATACCTATTGTCTACCACCTCTTTCAACACGTATCCCACAATTCAGTACCAGATGAAAATTCCCCAAAGAAGTACCACCATGGGGGCGTTCATTTCCCTCTTGGACTCTTTTTTTAATTACGCCAGTCGATGGTACCTTGTTTTCACACTTCTCTTACCACAGCATACTCCCAGATTAACTGGATTCCAACAGTCTCCTAAGAAACTAATCCGTCCCAGATGTCTATCACAAGAGACCATCTGATGGTGACATTTCGATCGGGTTTTTGTTTTACCTCCTACCTTTATTTCTATTTATTCCAGGTTTTTCTTCTACCTAAATGCCTATGATCTTTTCTCTTTACTTGTTAAGCCAATAAAAGGTATAGCGTTGTAGTACTAGTGTAGTTGAAAAGGGAATCGGCAAAACACGGAGAACTTCTCTCTCTCTTTCTCTCTCTCTCTCTCTCTCTCTCTCTCTCTCTCTCTCTCTCTCTCTCTCTCTCTCTCTCTCTCTCTCTCTCTCTCTCTCTCTCTCTCTCTCTCTCCAGATCTATGTCTGTAGATGCCAGGAAACTAAGCCTAAAAAATAGAGATCAAAAAGGCTTAGAAATGTCAGACTGAAAATCATTCCTGCTATAGTTTACAAGTCAGAATCAGTTAAAGATACGATTTTTGCACCTCCTCTCTTCCTCTCTTTCTCTCTCCATCTCTCTCTCTCTCTCTCTCTCTCTTTGTCTCTCTCTCTCTCTCTCTCTCTCTCTCTCTCTCTCTCTCTCTCTCTCTCTCTCTCTCTCTCTCTCTCTCTCTCTATTTCCCTTCATGTCTCTCGTTTCTGCGTTATTTCGCCCCTTTCCTTTTTCTCTTTTATCCTCTCTTTATCTTTTTCTTGTTCTTGCATCCTTCTCCATTTCATTTTCTTTAATATTTACCGATCTCAGTTTTTTCCAATCTTTCTCTTTATTATACCTGATTCATCTCTCTCTATTTTCACTCTTTCCTTCTAATTCCTTCTCTCGCTCGCCTACTCTCTCCATCTCTCCATCCTCCTTATCTCTTTTTCACACGCAGACGTTTTAATCTTCATTAACATGCCCGAAAACAATACTACCCTGCCTCTATTTCCAGTAACTTAGGCAATAAACAGACGGTATATCAATGGAACCACAAGACTACCAGAAACGGCCGTTCTCACGGCTTCAAATGACTCGTATCTACACCGAGCGCTCTTTCGCTTTAACCTTCCTTTTCACTGAGAGAACTCAGATAGTGTATGTTTCACCACCCTTTTGACAAAGTACAATTGTACCATCACAGGCAACAAAGGAATCTTTTGAATCCTCAACACAGTAGAAGATAATTCTAAATCCACAAACAAACAGGACTGTGGCTCGAGTCAGTCAGCTCGTCGCCTTGTTGAATCTCCGACGGGTTTCCCTTCGACATGGTTTCCTAAGGTTATTTTCTTTCCACTTCGTGGTCTTCCTTCAGTTCATTCACCAACAAACCTTGTCATTCAACGTTATCTCCATGGGCATCCGTGTTTACTTCTAGATAACCTGTGTTATGGTTTTGATTTCAATCTTTGTGTTTTACGTCCCGTCTGTTTTGACTGATTGTTGTCGTTTGAGTGGCTGCCAACAACATTTGTTGTTGCTTTTGTTGTAGTTGTTGTTGTTGTTGTTGTTGTTGTTGTTGTTGTTGTTGTTGTTGTTGTTGTTGTTGTTGTTGTTGTTGTTGTTATGGTTGTTGTTTTTTCCTGTTGATATTAATTTATGGAGTCCTTATCATTTCCACCAACTTTCATTTCCTCCATTTTGTATCGAACAGCTCATAACTTTGTTACCTTAAGTTCTCAGTTTGTTATATATATATATCAACCACCCTACCTAGAATCTATAATTCTAGCTTTCCAAATATCTATATCGCTCCATCTATTTATTTTCCTCCTATGTATTTATTTACTTAGCTATATTATCTATGTGTATATTATGTATAATCTTATAATGTGAAACTGTTTCCACTACCCATCTATGTATCGATTTTCTGTAAAGATAAATATCTCTTTTGAACGTATATGTGTATCTATCTGTCAAACTATCCAATTCGTTTTTCAATAACTATCTCTCCATAAGAATTCAATATGACAATGTGTTGATTGAGAGATGTAACAGGCTATAAACCTCAGTATTAACTTGGGGGGAGGGGGTGTAATGGTACAGTAGAAAGCTTTGTGTATTCGTGGTCTGGCGCTTCCATGTGCGATCCCAACCACAGATAAAGCTCAGTCTGTCTTGGAATGTCAAATCACCTAAATTTTCTCAGTCCTTCCGTTTGTAAAATAGGTTATCGACTATTGACAGTGCATGATATTTGTAGAATGCTAGTGTATCAGGCAGTGGCGTGTTAACATTCATGAAAATAAATATAAGTTGAATTTGCTTCGGCATGTTGAGAGAAAGATGTTGCAGGATTTTGAATGTGTAATCTTTGCTGGAAAACTATAACTATTTTTTAAATGTGCCTATTAACGATGCCTCTTCTCTATCTTTTGATCTAGAGATTTCCATGTTTTGAGTGCTTTTTTATTTAACACGGTCTTCTATTTAATATTTACCAAGAAGGACTGCCCACTTTCTCCGATCTACGCATTCTGCATTTAACAAATTCATATTGTAAAATTAACCATTAGCAATAAATGAAAGGAGTTAAACGGTTAAACACACTAATTTTTTCCGCCTGCCTTATGAAATAAATCAACAGCTCGCAAAATTGTTTTTAACTTGTAGAAACGGTCTTAGAAATACGCAGTTCTCTCAAACTCGTTAATCTATTATATCAAAGAACGCAGGGTCATACATATTTTGGATTTCGGCAGCCTACAAATATAGCTCGTGGGGCTAAAAATAGATGTAAAGTTGCCCTTATACCTCGCTTAAAAACCATTCTTTTCTAGTATTTTATCATTTTCATGTAATCTTATCTAGAACTTCTACCTTTCAACACATTTTTTCTGCGCGGGTGGGTACTCACTCCCTTACAACTTTAAATAAGAATTCACTAATCCATTCCATTTTATTATTATTATTATTATTAGTCACTAGCCCGATGAAAAATGTAAAAATGTAACTTATTTGATACTCGCTCACTCACTCAATATAACGCAGTTCCACTTTAATCATCCATCCTCACCTAAATCGAATCATCACCCAACAATGTTCAAATTCAACCTCAAGAAAACTCGTCTTTAATGTGCTTTATTATTATTTTTTTTTTTTTTTTTTTTTTTTTTGGCATTCATGTAACATGTACATCAATTCAGTTAATACATGTCTCATTGAGATGTCATTAAGTTTTTCAAAGATTCATTTCTTTAGTCATTTTTTTTTTTGACTACCGGTAATGCAGGAACCTTAGCCAACTGCTTCTTTTAATTTGATATCTCTTTATATGTTTATTTGCTCCTTTTTTCGTACAGTTCGCGGGTTTTATATACAAGCTGTATCATTCCTAACTTTCTCTCTCTCTCTCTCTCTCTCTCTCTCTCTCTCTCTCTCTCTCTCTCTCTCTCTCTCTCTCTCTCTCTCTCTCTCTCTCTCTCTCTCTCTCTCTTTCTATCTATCTATCTTTCTATCTATCTGTATGTCTCTCTATCTATCTTTATCTCTATCTCAATTTATCTATCTATCTATCTATTAATCTATCTATCTCTCTATCTATCTTTATCTCTATCTCAATTTATCTAGCTAGCTATCTATCTATTAATCTATCTATCTATCTCTATATCTATCTCTATATCTATCTCTATCTCTATCTCAATTTATCTTTCTATAAATCTGTTAATCTATCTATCTCTCCATCTATCTCTATCTCTATCTCCATTTATCTACCTATCTATCTATTTATGCACATTTATCTATCTATCTATTTATCTACATGTATCTATCTATCTCTGTATCTATCTCTATCTCTCTCGCCATACGCAGCCTGTACATCTTGCCGATAGTCGCCATCAACGATACTGTCATTTCACGCACACGGTAACCCCCTATGATAGTACATTGTTTATTATTGAAATAATACACTGAGAAGATGGTCTAAATATAGTTGGCCTTTTCAATCATCTTTCGTGTGTCTTAAAGATCCACCATTTAGATGACGCAAGTAAGTTTCTTTTCCTTTTGTTCATTTGTTCTTAAAACGGTCCTCCTGCAACAAACAATATATATTTTTCAGACGGTCCCTGTCCTCTAGTATATAATTATATCCAGTTTTGTTCTTATCTTCTGGCCAGTTGTCTGATAATTAAGTCAAAGACGAATTAAAGCAGATAATATAATTTTTTTTCTTTCTTTAAAAGTCTCTGCCCCAATGACCCTTTGTGTAAATCAAAATATTTTGCTTTCATATTACATAACTGACCAAACGAAATATTTCATCTAAATTTTTTGCCAGTTTTGTGTTAAGTCGACGAAATGATACTCCCAGCTTACTCAAAATTAAACCAATAACACCAAAATATTTTGCTTGAAAATTACAAAAACTGCCCCAACGAAATATTTTCATCCAAATTTTTTGCCAGCTTTTTCTTAAGTTTTTCAATGTTTGTTACGCCGACGAAATGATGCTCTCAGCTTATTCAAAATTAGACCAATTACACCAAAATATTTTGCTTGAAAATTACAAAAACTGCCCCAACGAAATTTTTTCATCCAAATTTTTTGCCAGCTTTTTCTTAAGTTTTTCAATGTTTGTTACGCCGACGAAATGATGCTCTCAGCTTACGCAAGAGGCTGAAAAAGAAAGTGCATGTCGAACGTACCTCCTTTTTTTTTTTGTTTATTTTTTTATCATTAAAGTGTCATTTTAATAGCTGTGAGCATGTAGTCCTTAATATTTTGTAATTGCTTTGGTTAATTTTTTATAAAAGGTTTTATTTTTCCAAGGCACTTCAACCTCAAAATGATTGTCTGTGCCAAGCAACAGATGGGGAGAAGAACACTGTGAAGCATTAGGTTATTTTTTTTGTTAGCTGTCTTTGGGAAATGCACAACCCTCCTATGTTGTGGGCTTCGATGGTTGTTGACACAATTTATATACCGCAGAATTATCGCTCAGATCATCGGGCATTTTACCTATAATTATCTACACCACATTATCGCATTATTTTGCTGATTATTCCGGCAATTTTATAGAGAACTTTGTAGGAAGGGGGTTTATCACTCAGTAGATCGCCTTATTTATGGTGTTATTAATAATTATACAAATTGAATCATTTAGCAAGACTGACTAAAATATATAAGCGGCAAGTTTTGTAAGATACGAAATAAAGAGAGGAAGGGTATCTACTTCATGGGTTGATAATCATAAATATATATATACTAGTAATGCAAATTGTCAAAGTAATGCATGTCTCTTTTACACTATAAATTAAAGAACCATTTCATCATTTTTCCTTTTTCCACTGAACTTGTCCGTATAATGCCTGGTTGATGCGCTTTCCAGGCATGGGTTTCCACAGATCAAAGCACAAAGTCTGCTCATCTTGTGGGTGAATATCATGTAAGATGATTTTTATCACCAACACATTAGCGTATTTTTAGAATGTATTAACAAGATCTTACTCAGCTTTGTTATTCTCAGAGCAAGTTCCTTGTTTTCATATAATTCCTCAAATCTGAGCGACTTCTGCCTGAACCCATTACAGCACTCCCTTACTCTGCATGATGAATAAGAAGAACAGAACGTCTATATTACATTTTCTAGTTCTAAGCATACAAACATATTCAATATTCTCGCATGTTGAGAAATGGAAACCAGATGTTTTCTTTAGTTTCTGCCTCATCATTACATCTAGCTTACCATGAAACTTGGCTGCCATAGACTCATCAGTAGTGAAAATTGATTTAGCTTTTATAAGCAAGATCCGTGTTCATTTTATTGCTTTAAATGTTTTAAGCATAAAAATAAATTGGCAGGTTTGTGAATAATCATAGTAGAGTATGTATTAACATGATGAAAGTTTCTTTTCTAATACCTGTTCTTTGTCTTACCAAAACTTAGAATCAATAAAAGGGTTTTGTCAGGTAAAGGTTCGGGTAAATAGTAAGTTTTGTACAGACAAAAACAACAATAAAACTTCGCAAGTTTTTATTGAGCTATATTATCGCAACTTTTACGTTTAGCAACATGCTTTTTTTTGTTGCTGTTAGACCCTAAGACTCTGCGCTCTTCCTGTATTTGTATGAAAATGCAGCGTCAAAACAATAACAAAATTTGCCCTCAAGGTCTAGACGATACAAAAGTAATTGCTCAATTCAATTCCGCCTTAATTCTGCTCCAGACAGCTGAGAGTTTGTATTGTGTCAATTATTTATGCCACGAGGCTGTATTAGGGGATGTAAACACTACCCACAAACTTGTTTTGCGTGAAAAGATAATGACACAAAGAGCAAGAAGATAGTGCTCTCGGCAAAACGCTATGAACTTTTAGGACCAAAACAGAGATAATGAAAGTCGCCGCAGGGGTGCAATCTAAACCGCTGCATGAATGAGGTGCTGCTGCTGTGTCTTGTCTGAGATTCACATTTATCAAGGAAATTAGGAAACGTAAAACAAAATAGAGAGAGAAAGTTGCGGGCAAAGTATGATTTCCTGAGTGTCCGGAGAGGTTAACTGGGGAAGTGAGTATCGAAGTACCGGAAACATCGTAAATAACTTCCTTCCGGTCATATAAAATGTTTTAAAAGAGTGCGCGTAAAAATCGTCCACCAATTTGACTTTGCCTAATAATAATAAAATATAATAGGAAATATAGTGTAAGCATGGTAGGAAGGTGATAGATAATACAACGGTTTTTCCACTACATTTAGTTTTGAACATACACCGATCTAAAACCGAAGCAGGATCGAAAAAAATGGACTTTGGCGATATCTTCTCGTCAAGCAAGTGTGAACCCAAATTTATCGAATGGAACTAATACGAATCTACAATATTGCAAGTTAGGTAAACGCGTTACTCTCACGACCGTTATTGCCTTGTGGAAAGATAGCTGCACTAAAATTATTCATTTTGCTTGGTTTTTTGTTTGCTTGTTTTTCTTGGCTTTTTTTACTTTAAGATTTTTTATAAAAAAAACTTTTTTTTCCAATTTCCCCGCGGATTAGATGCACTTTCGCAAGTCGGCGGCTCTTAAAAAGGAAAAGATTGGAGTATGTTTTGCGCCGGGGAAAATTTCTCGTCCCCATAGGCCTACTCGGTCGCAGTTGGCACAGATGGATCTGGCCTAAACTTTTTATCTTTCCGCCAGTTGTCGGCAATTAAGCATCGGGCGAGTAACCTTGCTGGCATGCATGAAGCGAGGGAGATCGAGAGCTGATAATGCCGCGATAACTTTGTGCTTGCGTTGAATGTTTGAGGACATTGATTGTGAATCCAAAAGAGCAAGTATGTTTCGATGAAGCATTTTTTTATTGAAAAGTAAAAGTTATTACGGTGAAGCATTATTTATCGAAAAATATTCAAGAAAAATGCCACAGTTGTTTTGAATGTGTCAGATGTAAAGCGCATAACTGTGGTTGAAAGAAGAAAAAGTGGAATTCTTTTGTAAAAATTGGTGTAACAGTATTTTTGTACTTTTCGTTTTTCTTAAATAACTGCTACAATTTGATCATGATAGACATAACAGGCAAAAAGGACATAGCAAAACGATAGCCACTTTCAAACTTTTTTTAACCTTATGTAGAGAAAAATGATTCGACAAAGAAACTTCATGCAATGATCATGACAAAAATCTACCTTCAATAAATAATCAAGAATTTCAATGAAAGATATGAACATGCGGATTTCCCAAATCGGTTAAAAACATCGGTTCAAGCTGTATCTATCGTTTGTTTAATTAAAAAAGTATTAAGTTCGTGCTGTTTATTTTGATGCAACTATCATGGAGATATAAGGCAGCTTGAACAGAATCAATTGGCTTTGAAAGCAGATAACTATGGTGTTATGACGCAATTTCTATTTGTTCAACCATAAACCGTCTAGAAAAAAAAAAAAGATTGCCACGAAAAAGCAGTGAAAGAGATTTATGTTTTTTCTCTTTTTTCTTTTAAATTTATAACACGCTAACTTTAATATGTATACTACGGCCTATTTAAGTTAATTAGTGAAGTTAATGGGCTCCGTCATGACTTATTAACGAAGATTTGTAGCTTAAGTTTCTCACTACTTTCGATTTTAGCATCTTGAGATATTGAAAAATAAAAAAAAAACAAAAAACAAAAAAAAAACACTGTTCTGCACACTTCTGCTATATAATTAAAAAAAATGTATTACTAGAATTTAGGGGCTTTTGTCCCACAGATTTTTTTTATTAATGGAAAGTGATGCAGAAGATGTCCTGTACTTAACACTTTTCGACCTGAATGCACCTCGCAGTCCATTAAGGCAGTCATGGTTGTATGCGCTCCAGCGCATGTCGAGTGCACATGCATGCATGATGAAACTTGGAGCGTTCACATCTTGTAGCAGCTGCCTGCTCAGTGAATCGCTAGAGAGGGAGGGACTCGGGAGCGTCGCCGGACACCGGTGAGTCAGCCGTGCGAGCAATGTTTCTCCATCTATCATGCCGTCTTCCTTTGTATATCTTAGTGTTGGTCTCTCAAGCTGGAAAGTAGTTAAGATCTGTGAATCGTTCTAGTTGCGTTTGTTCTGACAGGCGCTTAATCTTGAATTATTTTATACTTTGACGGTTCATTTAAGAATAATAAGTCGATTATGTCCTGCTTCTATTTTTAGTATCTATTACTCTTATTACATTTCACTATTATGTCAATTCAGTTGTCATATCAGTTTTTTTTTTGCTTGGTTTATCTGCTCATTAACCATTATTTGAATATGATGTAGGTCATTTAAAATGCTCTTTTCTCACCTTGTTTTTTTTTTTCACTATTTATGTAGAAAGGCTCGGTCTTTATGTG
>JAWDGP010003588.1:360000-467500 GCA_033675545.1 Elysia crispata
CAAAGCTATTTAAAATCCTGTTTCTATCATTCTATCTCAGTCTCTAATGTTTAGGTCATCTTCGAGTCTTACAGTCAGTCTGCAGCAACTAAAACACACACACATACACACACACGCTCTCCCTGCTGTAACTCTCATGTGATATTGCTCTGAGTAGTACTCAACATAATTCTCTGTGTTTCTATATTAAAGTCGTCTAGATACCAAGTTTGTGTATTGCAATAAGTTAGAGAAAGTGGTCATTGTTAGTTCAGAAAAAGGGAGTGATCGTGTTAGTTCAGTAAGAGAGAGTGGTCGTGTTAGTTCAGTAAGAGAGAGTGGTCGTGTTAGTTCAGTATGAGAGAGGGGTCGTGTTACTTCAGTTAGAGAGAGTGGTCGTGTTACTTCAGTTAGAGAGAGTAGTCGTCGTGTTACTTCAGTTAGAGAGAGTGGTCGTGTTACTTCAGTTAGAGAGAGTGGTCGTGTTACTTCAGTTAGAGAGAGTGGTCGTGTTACTTCAGTTAGAGAGAGTGGTCGTGTTACTTCAGTTAGAGAGAGTGGTCGTGTTAATTCAGTTAGAGAGAGTGGTCGCGTTAGTTCAATTAAAGAAGGTGGTCGTTTATGTTTAGTTAAAGAAAGTGGTTGTATTCGTTCAGTTAAAGAAAGTGGTCGTGTTAGATCAATTAGAGAGAGTGGTCGTGTAACTTCTGTGAAAAAGGGATGTCTTCGGTTAGTCTGAGCGAGTGTGTTAGCTCAGTTAGAGTGGTCGTGTTATGACCAAGGTAGAGAGGGAGAGAGAAAAAAATAGAGAGAGACAGTGTATTATAGTAAACATAAAATGAATGAACAGTTTGTTTCCCAAAATTTAAGGAAAAACAGAGATATTTTCAATTTTTAATTTTCAAACGCTTTGGCTGGTGAACATGAATAGAGAATACTTGTGTATTAAATTAAGAGATAGCGGTGTGTCAATGTTTTATAATTAGGCAGAGAGAATGGCCGTGTAAGTTTAAACTGAACGAGACTGGCATTTATTTACGTTAGAGAGAGAGTTACACAAAACTAAAAAAAAAGTGGTCGTATAGGTTCAAAGCTAGAAAGAGGGAGTTTGTATGTTCAATTTTATAGAGAGTGGTCGTGTTAGGCTAAAATAAGAGTAAGTGATGTTTGTTTAAAGTTAGAGAAAGATGTCGTGTTATTTCATATCAGAGAAAGTTTTCGATCATCCCAACATCACAATACAAAAACCATTTGGATTGCCATTAGATCCCCAATCCAGCAATCTATGTAACAATATTTACATTCAAATCAAGCACATTGCTTCTAAACGCGACCAATCGAGAAGACTATTACTACCGGTTTGATGACTTCAGTTATATAATGTGCATTAAGATAAGACAACAAGAACAGTTTGCTCTTGTTCCAGGCCTCCTGTATAGATACTTTACGAATTCAAATTTACAGAGACCAATGCAGCTCGCTTACAAAAATGTCACAAAAAAGATCTTCTCAAGTCAGTTTTAGCTAAACGGAACTTTAGGGGATGCCTGTTAATCCAAAGTGAAATCATTTAATGTTTCAAATGAATTATGAGAATCGTGCCAAAATATTTAAACAAACTTGAATTAAGGTTACAAACGTGGCAAATCACTTCGATCATCTTGCAGTTTAAAGCTGTAAAAAAAAGGCCTTGTGAGCATTATATTGATGAAAATTGCATGGTTTTTTGTTGTTTTTTTTTGTTTTGTTTTGGGTTTTTTTTGTTTTTTTTTGTTTTGTTTTTTGTTTTTTGTTTTTGTTTTTGTTTTTTGTGTTGTTGTTTTTTTTTTGTTTTTTTTTTGTTTGTTTGTTTCTAAGATGCAATTTCTGCAGTATTAGTAAAAGAAAAATGACAAAGCAGTTTTATTTAAAAATTTAAACAACATTTGTTATCAAATATAATTTTAAGGGACTGATGCTGAGGGCATAGTTATTCTTTTTGTCGAATTCATTTTTTGAATTAAATGTATATATATAAACTATATAACTCTCTCGAATATATATATATATATATATATATATATATATATATATATATATATATATATATAATTTACGAGCAACATACTGCAAGTTTTATGAACGGCTAAAGTACAACTTAGTTTGAAAATGAAATAAATAGAACAGAGAGAGAACAGGAGTGTGGAATGTGTTTTGGAATGAGAATCATCCTGGCATTAGAGAAGCAAGCTAGAGAGGGACAAGGTGCCTCGGTATCATCTTGATTTCGAGAAACATGATTTGCAGCGTATCGATCTGATGCTCTTAGACTTGTCATGAGCTTTTTTTGCTATATATCGTTTATTTTTTCTGTAAACTTAAATGTTTGAGTTCTTGTTGTATTTTTTAAACCTTGTAAGAAAAACACAGAAATGTAATTTTGCTGATAATAATTTTTTTAAACGTGTTTGTCGGACCTCCTAACTTTAATATTATATTAAGTTACGATAGCGCATATTGACAAAATCTAAAAGCACTATTTAAGTGGTAGTGGGAATATATATATATATATATATATATATATATATATATATATATATATATATATATCTGTCAGATAAGGAAAACAAACAAGTAATGCCGCTAGGTAAAGAAGATCGTATAATAAGTTAATGGAATTAGATCATGTTAACACATGGATATTATTATTTACTGTTTGGGCTGAATGACTTGTTGATGAGACCGCCTCCAGCTGAGTTGTAAAAGAATGCCAAGAAAAGGTAAATGTTCGATGAGAAAAGAATTTTTCAATTTGCATTTATTTCAGTTTGTGTGCACTAAATTCCGTTTTTCTCTCCGGAAATAGCATATATAGTAAGATGGAATGACATCAAAGACGCAGGATGTGGTAAGTGTTGCGTCGGTCGTGTGTGTAGGAGTGGTGCTCCAGCGGGGGTTCATTGAACCGTGTGGTTGGCTTGTCAGGGCGGCTGCCGTGGTCTCAAGATAACGCGCACACTCGCAGAGATGAAAGGCTGTATGCCAAGGCTGAGGATAATCTGGTTAACCAAGTGCTCACCAGGGGGGCACGATTGATAACCAATTGATTTCCTTAGATCAGGACAGAGGGATGATAAATGGCTTTAGTTGTCATATCGGGAAGCCAAAATGTATGATAGCTTTGAAAAATTAGGACAGATAGAAAATTGGACCGGCATATCTTCTAAACATCCAAGTTGAGTGTTTAGCAGTGTTTGTTTATGGTTGATTTTTGTTTTGTTGTCTTTTTTGTTGTTGTTTTTCTTTTTGTTGCTGTTGTTGTTGCTGTTTTGTTTTGTTTTTGTTTTTTGTTTTTTGTCAGTTTTAATTTTTTTTTTTTTTGAGATTACATAGATATACGTTGACACTTTGATTGTAGAATAGAAAGGCTTGAAAGGATCGAAATAAAGATCTTCGAATAAGACTAGTTGAGTTTAAAATAGAATGCAAATCCAGTTTTACTTCGTTATTACAGCACTTTGAGGCATGACATTGAGGAACCATACTGTTTTAGATATAAAGTCACTTAAATCTTCCTTTTTTTAATTATCATATTTTAACGACAGGCAACGCCGTAGAAAATTATAACTCAAACTTAATTAAATAGCTAAAGGTTGTAATTAAGTTGGAAAAAATTCTAGCATCGGTTCCAATGAAATTGAAAACATTATAGTACAGGTTCCAATAACGTTGAAAACATTATATTACCGGTTCCAATAAATGTAAAAACATTATAGTACCGGTTCCAATAACGTTGAAAACATTATAGTACCGGTTCCAATAACGTTGAAAACATTATAGTACCGGTTCCAATAACGTTGAAAACATTAAAGTACCGGTTCCAATAAATGTGAAAACATTATAGTACCGGTTCCAATAACGTTGAAAACATTATAGTACCGGTTCCAATAACGTTGAAAACATTATAGTACCGGTTCCGATAACGTTGAAAACATTATAGTACCGGTTCCAATAACGTTGAAAACATTATATTACCGATTCCAATAACGTTGAAAACATTATAGTACCGGTTCCAATAACGTTGAAAACATTATAGTACCATCTTACTATTTCACATCTGTAACTCCTTCGGAGTCCCCGCTGAGCTCCTCTAAGCTAAGCTCACAAACAATAAACATTTGCATAGAACGAAGAGAACGCATCCTTTAGGGCGTCTTTTCCTCCCAGGCAGGGCACAGGTAAAAGGTAAAAGTCATGCCACAGAGAGACTCGAGGTCCCTGAATGCGCGACTTGGGTGAGCACTTCACGTTGTTATTGGTACTGTACAACACTCACGCTGGGCTGCAGTACTACAAGTCGGGCTCTTATTCAGTCACCGTAGGGGGCGCTTTGCTAAGAGATATCGTTGGTTTGAGCTCTTGTTACTAGAAAAGGGGAGATGTCTCTATTAGATGTACAAGTATTATGACTTCTGAAGCTTTTAATAATTATTGTTTGTACAAAATGATAATTAAACTCTTTTGGTGTCTCTTATATATTATATTTTAATAATAATAATGATGTGAATAATTTTATAAGGAGAGAAAAAGTGCAAACAATACCCACATTTAGAAAAAAAAATATATATATGGGATTCAAGTAACTCACTTTTGGGGCAAACGGTGAAATCTACCATATTATCCATAGATTTCTAATTTTCTCAGCTGAGTATGAAAAGCACCTCATGGCAGCTGCGTTATATTGCTCTTATCCCGTTTTATGGAGCACCGGAAATTGGAGGTGAATTTTTTAAACTTTACATTGTTTTTACGCACTGGATTTCGCCCGCTATAGATGGAAGCATCTTATAAATACCTATTTGAGGCATTGCCACTCAGTTTGGCTTTGCCCTGTTTAAAAAGGGTCTCAAACGACCTGAGATCGAATTCCTGCAAGCTGCATCAACGCAATACTCCCTCTTTTCTACAGCTTTCATTTAATTTCTGGCTCAGCCAGGTAGGAATTTCTAACCGAATGTTCCTTTGCTGCTGTCGGAAGTTTGCGCTAATTACTTGACCACCTGGCACCTTGACCAAAGTTCCCCCCCCCCCCTCCCAGTATCTACCGTTCTGAGGATGTAGAGAGAGAGAAAAAATAAATCAAAAGACGAGCATGTTTTTCAGCAATGAGAAACTATAGACAATGTTTGATTGAGGTCAGGAGAAAACACGGATTGGGATTTGGGAATCTATTCACGGTCGGGAAACCCCTGGACAGAAAGTTATTCGCGCGAACAATCATCACTTGGCCGGTAAGGAAAAAAGATGCTAAAATAATGATGAGCCTGTTTGGAACATTTGTTTGTTGATACATAAATGAGCGAATAGTAGAAACAAGGCGGTGTAGACTTAGATATTGGTCAGCCAGACAGTTTTACTGCTCGGTAAGGTCAGTCAATAAAGTGGCTGTTGTATTTTTGTTTTGTTTTTTTTTTGTTTTTGTTTGTTTGTTTGTTTGTTTGTTTGTTTGTTTGTTTTCTTGGGGGGGGGGGGGGTTAAGAAAAAGAAGGAGAATCACAAACTAAATTTTAAAACTTAAGAAATTTCCGATTGGTCAGCCTGTCGAAAAATCTTAATTATGATAAATACCAAAAAGAATGTTTTTACGGCTGAAAATATGAGTAAGTATTGATATGAAAAATATACCAATTTTTAGAAGCCGTCATGAATTATTTGTATTACAAGAAACTGTTTGAGGATTGAAAGAAATTTGAACAAAAATCAGATTAGCTGCAGATTTCGATTGTCTACCATCCCCCATGTCTTTTTCAGAATTTTATGTAAAAAGATTTTGAAGCTTTGCTCTTGGTGAATACTTTAAGTTTAAAGGATTTCAAGCAACGAAATATACCTCTCCTCCCCATTTTTCTTTGTATTCTCTCTTTCTCTCTCTCTCTCTCTCTCTCTCTCTCTCTCTCTCTCTCTCTCTCTCTCTCTCTCTCTCTCTCTCTCTCTCTCTCTCTCTCTCTCTCTCTCTCTCTCTCTGTTTCTCTCTATCCTTCTCTCACTCTGTGTGTGTCTATCCATCTTTCTAGTTTTCCTAACATATTTATATGTCTATCTATCTACCAGTCAAAATTTTCTCTGCGTATAAATTCACCTTCACCTTTTTTCACCATCTAAATCTATACCATTTACGTATCATTCTTGTCCTTTTGTCTTTTTTTTTTTTTTTTTAGAATTTCTTCTTTTTCTTTCGCTTCGCTCCGTTTCAGTTGTTCTTTTCACATTACGCTCTTCCTCTCCACTTGGAAACCCAGAATCGGATTAGTCCGAAGCTGAACTGAGGCCAGAGAGGCGCCAGCGAGTCTCTTGATATTATATAGAAAACCGCTTGCTAAACAGACATCCACAAGTACCTCAATAACCGCCTAGTAAAGGTAACCACTTAAATAATTATGGGGCACAGGGTAGGAACAAAAACTGCTCTCTGTTTAAGTTTTTTTTTCCAGTTGTAATTTGTTTTTCAAGGTTAAAGAGGTAAAAATTGTATTACTTACGAAATAGTAAAGAAATAAAAAGTATTTTTAAAATTGTTTTGTCAAGTGTGCAATATAATATACCCGTAATGTATTCTGAGTTCTTAGTGCTCTTTTACCTTCTAGTAGAGTTTGTACGAAGATTCCAGTTGGGCTTTAATTTTGTAATCATGTTATATCTGCCTGTCTCTGCGTGGAAAAAAAATATTTTAAACACAAGCTGAATCAGTTTGTTTTGACTTTTAAGATTGGATCATTAAATTTGTCTTTATTTACAAGCCTGTGTAACGTAGATCCAGAATAGTATTGTTGCCAAAGGTAATTTTTTTTCTTTTCATATTCTTTTTCCTAAAGCTAAGCCTTTCATATCTCAACTTATTGTATTGAGATGGAAAAAGTAAATTTCTGCAATAGATTTAGAATTATGCCTGGGTTATAAATATAAATTATTGAAGAAAAGCAAAACTTTATATCAAAGGGCCATGTGGATTGGAAAGATCTTTACCTGGAGTTTTCTCATTAGTTCTTTGAGGTGGATCTGTTATTCATATTCTTCTTCTTTTATTACTTTTCGTTTTCTTTGGTTTTTGTTGATTTGTTATAAAAAGCGCACGAATGTTAATTACAGATTGTACATGAAATGAGCATACAGCTTGCTTATAGAATTCCTTATGATGTTTTCAATCACACATCTGGAATTATGTTTTAGCATACATGAACACCTACACACAGAGCGTGTGAATGAAGACAATGGTTTGGTGTGCATCAAGGGGGGTATGGTGTCTGAACTGGGAGGAATCCGAGCTCTGTCAAGTGTGGGTACCACGCTGTGGAGATGCGCGTGCATTGTTCCCAGGTCGGTCCCCAGGTGATGGCAGAACGGAATTTGTTGCATGCAGGTTGCGAGACGGGACCGGCATACACCCAAGATCACTTCACACGGGGGTTGCTTTCTCTAGAAATTTCACTCACTCTGTCGGTCATGTTGGGGTGCAGCTGGCAAGCAACTTACTTAGGCAGAGCGGTGGGTTCTGTTATAGATGCCACTATACACTCTGTTTTCATCACCCATATCCCTCATCACCAGCCCACGGTGGAGTGACTTTTGCTTACTATTAATTTTGTCAGGAAAATGCTTCTTTTCTGTATGTATGGGAATACATCTGAGTGTCAGTATCAGTGAACGTCTCATTGTTTGGAGCAACGGGTTCATTCAAGCATAAGTCATCAATTTAATGCTAGTTGTAGTGTAAAGTATTCTACAATAATGATATCGCCTGCACAGTCAAAGAAAGAGAGTAAATTAATATATTCATAGAGGCGTAGTTAAATCCAAATTACTACAACAACGAAATGGTGTGCATGTTTCGTAAGATATGCAATGTTTGCAACAATAGGAATTTTAAGAGAGCTTATAGATGGCCAAAACGCAATGCAGACTCAAAATCCTCAGCAAAAATTGCTGCCCCTTTAAATCATTTTGTTAGCACAGGAAAAGCATTTCATTCATCATCATTTGTATAGGTTTTTTGTTTTCTTTTCTCATGGAGATAATTTGGGATTAAAGCCAACATAAATTACGGTTTGAAACTTTTTAAAGGTTTTTTTAGTCTTTGTCAGAGTCTCGAACGTGGGCGTCTGTTATTCAAAGAAATATAAATCAGAAACCAGATGAGCTGTCTAAGCCAGATATCTGTTTCAGTTTAAGATATCACCTGTAAGAATTACCTGATAGAAGCGCTCATAGACGATTATTTAAAGCAATAATCTTCATGCTTTCATCTTCATGTTTATCTTCTTTCCTGTAATGCTTTTTTCATTTTTTTTCTGCAAAGAACGTAGCAACGAGAATTGACCATGTGATTTACCACAATCCATAGAAGCAATAGCATTATTCAATTACGCCTAAGGTACTCTCAACATTGTACCATGAAATAAAAATAATGTGCAAAATAGTTTGATAATATCCCCCCGCATGATTTGAAAAAATCATTGTGTTTGGTTCAAATTGTTTATGTCTCGAGGTACTCAATGCATTGGGATTGAATATTTGTCCAATTTATTGTCTTTTGCAACATAAACATAGTCGCTGTGTTTCTTTTGCTCATAGCTTTTCAAATTGTTTTTGGCGAGTCGCGATTTCATTTTTCGCTTCCTTCACAAGTTTGGAGCATGGTTTTTATCAATCTTTGAGGTAGTTGATCTAGCTTACATCCCAATGCAACTGGTACCCGCGACCGTCACTGAGCAAGTTATTCAGAAGCTTCGACTAATGCTTTCCTGCACCGTAAATGTCTATCGTTTAGCAACGATGTTTACATTGAGCAATTGGTTTCAAGCATATTATCAGTCTGCTTATCTGAGAAGCAACACACCCTTCGATGCTTCACGGCTCTTCACTTGCCCTTATCCTTCTGCACTGCTGCCCCATGCTGGGCAGGTTATGTCCCCTTAATCTTCCGGCCTCTCCTTTTCCGAGAAATTAATAGATTTTCCGTATAGGGAACACTTAACTCTTGCCCGGAGAGAGAGAGATTATCTGGCCTCTTCCACATCCCAACTCTCTCTGCTACATCTTCCTCGGGATGTGGTCGACATTTCTAATCTTTCTTCCTTCCTCGTCTAACTTAATTTTGAGAAAGTTAAGTAAATTGACTCAGAGTGCAGTCTTGCAAGCGGAAGGGGGGAGGAGGGGCGGGGGGTTGTCCTTTCCGAGAATAGAGTAAAAAAAATTTATCATCTTCATACTAGGAACCAACGAGACTGACATATGAAATATTTGCTGCCAATATAAGCATTTATCTCATACTTTCTAATTCTAAACTTTCAAAGCAATTGGATTGAATGAGCCCCATGTTCAAGTCTGTTTCACTAGGAGTGGTTTTCTTATGCCTTCTTTAGCTTTTCGAGAGCAAGAGTCGAAAATTTGCTATAAAAGAGAGCAAAGTAGAGACTTCGAAGACGGTATGATAGATGTGGTAATGAGAGTTATCCCCGATGGGAACAGAGTCCTTTCCTTATTCCAACCTTTAACGGCATCATGCACACTCGAGTCTGGTTCAACATCTTTGATATTGATTCTTGATATAGTCAGTCCACGTTATCAGACATTCACAACATAACAAAAGAACCTCTTTTCTGAAAGGTAAAGCAGAAACAATGAGAATCTCATCTCATTTTTCGGACGACATGAGTTTCTAGCCCACAAGGAATGATGCTTGCAGATCTCTTCTCACAGACACCAATGTTTCCCAAGATCTATATGATTTTATATCATTGTGCTGTTAGGTCATAAGTTGTACGAAACTGAGACTTCAAAATCTAGACCGTCCTTGGTCGAGTATAGTAAAGATAGTTTGTGGAAACTGAGATCTGTATCTCGACCATCCTGAATATTGCATAAAGTCCTGATTCTAAGTTTCCGTCAGTACTTTAGCGTCCCCTAAGTTTCCCGAAGAATCTTATACGTAGGAGTCTTAAGACTAGAGATGCAGAAACCTCTAAATCTAGACCATCCTGGATCGTGTAAAGTTGGGGGAATCTGTAGCTGCAGGTGCTGCAGATGGCAGTTTGGAGCCAGTGTTGATCACGCGACAGGAAACCATACACCGGTGGCCATGTTGAGAGCGTTGCTTACACACGTGGACCACATTAGAGCAGACCATGAGAGGAGGATCAATTGGGCCTAGTTTGGGCTCTCTCACTTCTCTTGCAGGTCTTATGTTTTGTTTTGTTTGTTTTCTCTCGATCTAGCTTCCACGACAAAAAGAAGTAGAGAGGAGAAAAATAAATGAAAAGAGTCTGAACTATTAAATTATTTCAGACATCGTGATAATCTCATCGGCCTTTTTAGGACAACTTCTTACCTGTTAAAACTGTATTATCTTTGCCATGTACTGTTAGTCAACCTAATTTTCTACGAAATGAATTACGTCTTCGGAAATTCATTTTTGAAGACATGTGGACAGGTATTCTAGTACATAAGCATCATCTTCTGGATGTATGGTTACATGATGAAGATAGAAGTAGCTCGATTGGTTATTAAATAGACTGGAATATGGATGTGTTATTGACGAAGACATTTTGTGACCGGATTCCCTAAGTTTCAGATGTCCAAAAAAAGATTTTAATTCTGTAAGATGATGCGCAGTTTTAGATTAGCAGTGTTGCATTGCCGTTCCCTCAAGAACTCTTGATTTGAGCCTCGAAATTTGCGGAACAGGTTAGGCCTACCGCTCGAGATGTTTTTAAAATAATGGAACAAGGAACTTTACACCCAATAATTTCTGCTGAGGTCGCCCAAGGTCAGCGAGTATTGAAAAGGCCAGGAGTGAACACCTGTTGAGGATGTTAACCGCCTGGTGGGACACTGGAGAGATTGGGGAGAACCCAAAGATAAGATAGAAAGAGAAAGGGAAGGGAAGGATTGAGAAAGAGAGGGAGAAGTGAAATATTGAAATCTGTTCGACTCAGATTGGAGATGGGGTGTAAAGAAAATTATGGAGAATGCACCTAAAAAAAAGATTGATGGAAGAAAAAAGATGGTGGGAGATACGGACAACAGGAGAGAGGAGATGAAAGTAGGTAGAGGTACAAAGGGTTGCAAAGGGGGGAAGGGGGGGGGGGGTTGTCAGAGACTTGATTTGATCGTCGCCGAACGATAATATATTGAGCTAACTAAAATAGAACACTCTTTGGAGTTAATTGAGAGTATTGGTTCTCTTGCTCACTATGTATGTAGTTTAGTAATCCATCAACCATACCAAAAGCACTTTACTTCGAGCTTTACAATTTTCATTCTCATCACAAAGACAACTCCAGTACGCCTCTTCATTTCGTGTTCTGTTAATTAAAGGAAGAAAAACTGTTTGATTCCCCAACGCAGTCTCTACCCGCCAGTTTCTCATCATCTACTTTTGTTTGAACTGAAAATTATTCATCCTCAATATTATGACGTGTCTCGAAAACTTTCTTACCAAGGAATTAATTATGTTTCACCATAAACATTGCCTGTAAACAATTTATAAATGGATCAAGCCCAGTTCCAGACCACACCAGCAAAATGTTAGGTGCTCCGTGCCGGATGGAATCTTTCATAAATTTTAATGTATAACCAGGATCAGGTTTACACAATTTTTTTCTTTTTTTTTTTTTTTTTTTGTTAGCATCTGGAGAGCAATTAGTGTCCCTTACAAGATTTTCTTTGAGAAAGAGAGTGGTTAAAGTTTGTTTGGTTTTCCTGCCAAATCTGCTGGAAATGCTCACACAGAGTCGCCGCGAACCTCAAACAATTTTTTTAAGACAATTAAAAAGCAAGAAAAGGAAATGCCAAAGCGTTGTAAGAAGAATGACAAGTCGGCATGTTTAAAAACCTTACGGCTCCTAATTTCTGCTTCGTATGCATAAATATTGTGTCTGCGACTAATCATCATTCTTTTTTACAAGGATTTATGTTTATGTATTTGCTTAGCGTAATAATCCCGCACAACCTAAAATTTTATATTAATGCGTAGCCAGATCTGGAAGTTAATCAAATTTACTTCTGCTATATCTCTATCTATTTCTATAACGCTCTTTTGTAGATTTTATAATGATATGGATTTAGAGTTTAATAGACAAGATTTTGTATCATTCAAAGGGGTGAAAATAGTGTGCTAAGATCTTGATAATCTCAGTCTGTACTATAACCACTCTCGTTCTCCTCATGTATCATTAGTTTTTATGACGATCGTTATCATTATCGTTTGTGCTATTGCCACCAAGCCCAAAACCATATCACGTTTTACCGCCGCCACCATAATCATTATAATTTCCATCATCACTTCATAAATGCCATCATCGTCCTCCCTATTCTTTCTCTATTTCTACAACCACCAATACTACTGCTACTACTACTACTACTACTACTACTACTACTACTACTACTACTACTACTACTACTACTACTACTACTACTACTACTACTACTACTACTACTACTACTACTACTACTACTACTACTACTACTACTACTATTACACTTGTTCTTTAAAGCATAGTTTATAATGTGGTCATTGTCTGTCTAACAAACCTGCGCGCATGTGGTTACGATATCTACAAAGGTTCAAGAACTAACAGCCTCTCTAACAATGATTGTACTAACAGCGGTATAGTCATGATAACTATGAATACCTTTGCCAAAAACGACTTGTCGTAACTGCCAACTGTTACCGATACTTACGTATAATTACCTGAACGACAGGCAGACTGTTCCTACCGTATGAAAATGATGACTGAGGACCTCTGTTATGACCCTGGCCATTTTAAGTCTAGTCTCGGGATATCCGACCAAGACTAAGTCTTGCACGTCGATGGACTTGGTGTTGTTAAGTTTTAAATCATTTTTCTTTATTTTCATCTATACCAGCACGTAAAATAAAGGGCATAACATGAAGAATTTTGTAATATAAGGTTTTTTGAAAGGATACATTAATTTATTGAAAATGTTAACTGTAATTATTTTTCGAATTATCAGAGAAGCAAAGCTCTATATACACGTTGAACTATTAGTTGTAAGTATTTTCGTTTTTTATGAGATAAGAGGTCATCATAGGAACATAATAACAGTGTGTTCCTAAACTGCCTTTAAGTGTAAGGCTATATCGTTGAATTCTTCTCTTCCTCCTTATTAATTTATATATATATATATATATATATATATATATATATATATATACATATATATTGATACTCTATGATCAAGATTGGATTGCCCCATGTCAGAGGAAATTTTGTGCAAAGCAATATTACTGTTTCTTTCAAAGGTGCTGTTCTTTACATCTCTTTGTTCAATATGGCATTTTTGCTAAACTATAAAATACAACTTTTCCTGTAAAAAATAAAAGCAACTGGTGGTCACTTCTCCTTTTCTTGAACTCACATAGATCGCAGGAAGATTCCCTTGTATCTAGTATTCATGCGTAACCATGTTGCTAACTCTTTAGACAGACAGATCTCCACTCATCATGGGGCAGTAGAGAGGTGCCGCACCAAACCTGGTATCCTGCTCACTAATGAATCCCTTCACGTGCCCCCCATTACGCCACTCAGGCAAAACCGACAAGAATTTGGAGCTCTGTCTCTGTCTGAATCTTTCTCTTTCTATTTTTTTTTCTCTTTCTCTTTCTTTACTTTTTTTTTTCGGTCGTTCCCGCTCTCTCTCTCTCTCTCTCTCTCTCTCTCTCTCTCTCTCTCTCTCTCTCTCTCTCTCTCTCTCTCTCTCTCTCTCTCTCTCTCTCTCTCTCTCTCTCTCTCTCTCTCTCTCTCTCTCTCTCTCTCTCTCTCTCTCTCTCTCTCATCTTTTCTTAATATGTCTATCCACTGCTCTCTTTATCACACATTATTCTCTCAGTCCATTTCCATTTCTCGCTTTCGTTCGGTCCCTAACTCTCTCTCTCTCTCTCTCTCTCTCTCTCTCTCTCTCTCTCTCTCTCTCTCTCTCTCTCTCTCTCTCTCTCTCTCTCATCTTTTCTTAATATGTCTATCCACCGCTCTCTTTATCATACATTATTCTCTCAGTCCATTTCCATTTCTCGCTTTCGTTCGGTCCCTAACTCTCTCTCTCTCTCTCTCTCTCTCTCTCTCTCTCTCTCTCTCTCTCTCTCTCTCTCTCTCTCTCTCTCTCTCTCTCTCTCTCTCTCTTTCTTTTTAGCTTCACCACTCTCTTTCTATGTCTCGGCGTCCATCTTTCTTTTTCTTCACCACTATCTCTTTTTCTCCGTCTCTAACTTTGTCTGAGAAATTCACTTATCGCAGTGGCCAGCTCGAGAAACAATGGGAACAGCTGTTGTTATTTCTTTTGTTTTTTTACTCGGTCAGAACAATGTGGAAGGCTACAAGATCCACGCGATTATCGTCTGTATCTCTGTGTGAGCAAAAGGATTTTTATTAGTTTGAAAGAATCCTAGCAGAGGGGAATCAGAAAGGGAAGGAGGAAGGATGGTATAGAGGAAGATGGTTAGGTATTTCCAGACTCATTACACGTTAAAGTTGTTAAGTTTTCAAACCTAGTGTTGAGCTCGGAACTGCAAAGTCATCTTTATGCAGGTATGAAGACAGGATATGATGAAAGATTGATAGATATATGGATGGGCAGATAAATAGAGATAGATGAATAGATAGATAAAAACAGGTAGTTAGATAGATTGATGGATATATAGATAGATAGATAGATAGAAAGATAAATAGATAGGTAGATAGATGTATCATAATAATTATAATAATTTCACCATAAATGGCCTGCCGTGCCACACAATTGTTTCGAACGGAGGACAGGGCTGTTCTTTGTCCTCCATTCTCTTCAGGCATATGAAGCACTCTAATTAATTGACCACATTAATCTCCAAATTAATTAGATAGCTGGGTACATGAGATGTAAAGGGAGAGATAGAATAGAAGACATAAAGTGATAGGCAGGTATGTAGATTCATAAAAAAAACACGGAAAGACTCAAAGAGACTCAAAACTTTGGATAAGTAAAAAAGGAAAAAAAAAAGCAATAATTCAAAGATAGACAAAGAAGCGAGATCACTTATCGCTACCATTATGTTTAGCAGTTTGGCATGGGCTTGACAAAAAATGTAGTCACGCAATATGTCACAAGTATCAATAAGTTATGGTTTGTGTAATGAATATAATGGGGAAAAGATTTATCTCATCTTATTTCCACTTACTTTTGATCACGGTTTTGTAACTTCAATATAACGGAAAATGTTGGTACTTTTCTTGTTTTTCCTTTTTTTCTAGTAGAGCATCTTTTTTATTGTTTTCAAGCATATATCCTCGTTAGGCTGACTAGAATAGCATACTAAGCATATAATTTACGATTGTTTTTTGGTTAATTGCAATACAACAGCTATTTGCTGCATGTTATTATTGTTTGTGTTTTCTTTCGTTTCGCTTTTTTTCAATTCTTTCATCTGTTTCAACATTTGCCGTATATGGTGGTATTCTATCTGGCTGTTTCTTGTCCCTGTTCTGGATAAATAGGTCGTTCATATCGTGAACTAAATCTAGACCGATTAGAACTAAACCCCTCGTATACAATAAAGTATTCTGTATGCCTTCTCTCTACTGTGTCTCTGTATCTCTCTCTATCTCTGACTTTTCAGTGATAAAATCACAACATGCACCAAACATTGAGCAATGATTAGATTTAGAAGTGTTCCCCTTCCCCCCCCCCCCTTTTTTTTTTTACTGGATGGAGAAGATCACCATCCCTTAGACTGGTGTTTGACAGTGAGCAGCGTCTTCTCCATCACTCATTCTCCAACATCGAGGTGGTATCTTCAGTTTTTCCCTTGGCTCCAACCCTCCAATTAGTGCCAAACAAGGAATCTCTTGTTTTACCTAGATCTATGGCCGTATGTTACTGACATGGCACAAAAGGTACAAGGTCTTCAATATTTAGCTCTTGACATTCCTCCTGATTTCTTCTTGCGTTTTTTCTTCGTTAAGTTCACTTACCATAAGTTTAAAGAAGATGAGAATCGGTTAAGTTTACAGTTTTTAGCAGCAAGAAGATTACTGTGGATGCAAACAGAAGGCAGATTTTTAGGCTTACTTTGTGAGAATATTCATAAATAAGTTGGGCATGGTTTATAAATCTTTCTCTGTGACAAATTTGATCTCGAAATGTGATGAACAATTTGTCTTGAAGTCTAGAGCATCAAAACATTGAGATTGGTTTTATGTATGATTTTACCTAAACGGTATTGGTTGGAATTAAGGCATGCAATGCATGATGTTTAGAATTGGTCGAACTTCATCTCATCATTACTTGCCAATAGTCTGGATGCTTCAAAAAATGGAGGAGATCGTTTCAGCAAATGCCAAAATGAAATTTGTTCTATATCATTTTAGGCACGAAAATGTGGTGATCTGAAACAACTTTTACGGAAACAAATGAGGCGAAGTCAACTCCTCCTTTTTATTCGATATGATTTTTTAAACGGCACATTTTTCATGGAAATTTTACGCATGTTTATCTAAAGCCTTTGATGCATTTTTCCTGATAACCCTCTATGTTAATGCCCTGGTTGAGACCTTTTTTTTTCCGATATAAGATTATCGTTTAGTGAATCTCTATTATAATTCTTATATAATCGAACAATAATTACTTAACATAACTATTTTCATATGAAACAGCTTTTTTTACTTATTTCTCTCCCCCCACCTCCTTACCTCTCTCATTTTATTATCATATCATATCAACTTTTCGAGTATGTCATTTTTCTGCTTCTTGAATATGATCGAGATGTTCCAGTTTGGCAAAGTTTTGTTTATCCTTTATCCATGGAGATTGGTTATCCTCTGTCATCAAGATGGTTGGTCATATTTATTTAAATAGTTATGTAGGTCAGGTATTATAAACTATGTACAGCCGCGGCATGCTACAGGTCGGACGGGTTAGGGTGAGTTGGGTATGAGGTGAAAATAGACTTGGTGATAGCAAGATGTGAAGGTAGAAAAAGAAGGGTCAAAGAGAGTGAAGAGAGAGAGAGAGAGAGAGAGAGAGAGAGAGAGAGAGAGTCTGAAGTTAACATCTTAATTGGCACTATTCTGTCGCTTGTAATATTTGTCGAGATGGCTGTCGGAGACGGGTTGTGTTAGTGGCCCACTTAGACAAAATGCTCTGAAACTGATGCGAAATTTCCTATGCTCTAAATACCATTTGTTTCAGCCGGATATCTATTGATAACTTGATAACAGTTGGAAAAGATTATAACGTCTCTAAGGTACCTGAGAAAACCAGTTGATTTTCAGGGATTTTGGGGCACTGATTTGAAACAAAAAGAAATTGGAAAAGAAATTTTATATTAATGAAAAAAAGGAGAAACTTAATAGTTGAAAAATTTTTTTAAAAAAATATGCTCCGTCATCTTCACATATTCATCCTCTTCCATATTCTAAGAATGAGGAACATACACATTAAAGTGGGATATGTTCGTGGAACTTAGCAATGTTTCAATTCAATCTACTCAAAATCTCTTTTTGCAAACCATCTCTCTATTGACTAATGAAGTGAATGATGAGGAAAAAAATAGCATCCCTCACAGTGTAGGCACAGCTGTTATCTATCTCAGTCATGTGTAACGGTCAAATAATTTGTGTCTTCTTTATATGGATCCCTGTAAAAATGAGTAAAGTAGCATGAAAATTCAGGTTTTATTTTTCGTTTTGTAGAGTTTACTTATTTTTTCATCAATTTCTATGAGTGTATTTGTGGGGAAAATTGGGGGGAAAGGAGAAAGAGAGAGTGTGTGTGAGAGAGAGAGAGAGAGAGAGAGAAAAGAGACAACATTTAGGAAGTATCTATATCATTGTGAAAAAATACTATACTGTTTAATCGATTTGTACAAACTATTAGGTCATTATCAACTTTTGGACCTCATGGAGCCTCCTTTTCCATATAAGCAGGAACTTGCTCTCCTAGCGAGTAAAACTAGATTTTAGTCCTGAGCTATCCTTATTAACACATTTTTTTAATTTTTAATCCCACCTTTTTTCTCCTACTACATCACTTGTGTAAATTTAAGATTCATTTGAAAACTTGGGTGGTGAAAAAAAAAGTAAAAATATTCTTGGGGCAACCAGACTAGTTGTAGCCTTCCCAACTACATTCTGACTCGCAGTTCATTGTTCTTGATCAGTAGCAAGTCATTTGTAAGGGTAGGATTTCTTGGCGTAACGATAACTCACGTCATAAAAAGTCAATAACTTTTCCCCATAATGTTGTCTATACGCCACTAAAACCAACCCATGGCGTAAGATCTGTCAGGTTCATTTGTAAAAATGAGTTCTGGATGCCTTGACAATCTTTTTGTTGCTGCCTCGATTACAGTGTATGTTTGGTATATCTTACCTACACAAGATAAAATCATTAAAGATGAGGTTGGCAAACAGATAATCTACTCCATGTTGTGGCCATGTAGCTCGTGTAAACAGGTAAGCTACCTGCAACTCTACCCTCCTATTGGTGTGTAAACAAGTACCGAGCAGTCGCAGCGGATCTAGTTTTCTCTCGGAGGAGACTGGGGAGCGACAAGTGTTGTGGTGTGGCATTCACAGAGAGCAATGTTTGGCCAAAAAGCTCCCTGAGGACTTCGGTCATGTTCGTAATACTCAGTTCCACTGATGGAAGCGAGCCATCATCTACGTCAGTTTCTTTGTCTCATTGTCGCTGTTTATGCTTTTGTCTTTCTCTCTTGTACTTGCGTATCTCTACCTCCTTCTGTCTGCTATCTATCTATGTTTATACCTCTTCATCTCACTCTGTCTTTCTTTTTCCTTTAAAAACCCCAGAGTGTCTATGGGCTCACCCTCAGAATGTCCCTCAGATCTAGACGGGCTTTACGCTGAGAGTTTAAACCTCGCGACTATTGGTGGATGCTTAGCTTGAAGTAGCTTTGGGATAGGATCGATTAACGGGGGTGAAGTCTCACCCTTTCAGCAATATCCTGCCCTAAAAGGGCTTCTTTCATATTTTTCATGGCCTGGAATCGTCCAAAAGTGGAGGGAATAAAAAAATTAAATTATCATTCTCTGCTTTTGTATCATTTCTTCCCCTTGTCATATCATACCGAAAATCTGTATTGTAGTGTATATCGAATGCTTCCCCTACAGCTAGAATATTTTAGGTTGGTGGGTTTTGTTTTGTTGTTGTTGTTGTTGTTTTTTTTGTTGTTGTTGTTTTGTTTTGTTTTGTTTTGTTTTTTAATTGGCTTCTATTGTGTTGTAAGTTTGCCTAAACTTTTTTTCCTCTCTCTCTCTCTCTCTCTCTCTCTCTCTCTCTCTCTCTCTCTCTCTCTCTCTCTCTCTCTCTCTCTCTCTCTCTCTCTCTCTCTCTCTCTCTCTCTCTCTCTCTCTCTCTCTCTCTCTCTCTCTCTCTCTCTCTCTCTCTCTCTCCCCTCTCTCTCTAAGTCTTTTCTCTCTCAATCTATTTATCCTCCTCTCTCATAGTATCTCCATCTTTAATCGCCTTCCTACCAAAAGGTGTCCTGGTGAGCCGCACTGCCCCCTTCGGAAACAAAGCTGGAGGGTTAAACAAAACCCACCTGGGGCCTAGGTATCATACAACGCATGCGCAGGCCACAAGCCAGGAAGTGACGACAACATGGGTAATTATTTCCACCTGACGTGTTTACCTAGACTGTACGGGTTGGATGACTACAGTCGGCTCACGTTGCAAGGTGCTGACTAAAGGGCAGACAAACTATACCAAATAGCCGGAAGACTTTTTAGAGAGGAAGAAACCTTTCTCCACCAAAATTTTGTTTTTTTTCTCTTCACCATAAGTATGTGTACGGGAATTAAGGTCCAAGAGTTTACAAGTTTACAAATAAATCTTCTAGGGTTGACTCTATGGATTTGTACCAAGGTATATAACTTGGGCATTCCACAGATTTTGGTCTCTCGAAATTCCCTTGGCTATTTCTTTGTTTATGGTTCTTTTTCACCTTTTTGTCCTTAACTTTGCTCTGGGTCGGGGTGTTATTAGGGATTTTAAAGGCTGTGTCTGATTACAAAGATTTTTAGATCTTTTTACCTGTGCTATATATGGTGGAAATTGTTGATGTCTGGGGAAAAAAATTTTTCTCTCCCTCTCTCTTTCTCTCTCTCTCTCTCTCTCTCTCTCTCTCTCTCTCTCTCTCTCTCTCTCTCTCTCTCTCTCTCTCTCTCTCTCTCTTTCTTCGTTGTGTGTAATTCAGAGACCGCCCTCCTTTCTACCGCTTGCATTGTGACCAGGATGTAATGATGAGTATTCCATAGTCCCGACTGGGTCACTTGGTACTTGGTTCCATAATGCAATCAGGCAAAGAATGCATGGAAAACCTTCAGACTGCTTTCCCATCTATGTCTAGGCTACCCATTCTCTCTCTCTCTCTCTCTCTCTCTCTCTCTCTCTCTCTCTCTCTCTCTCTCTCTCTCTCTCTCTCTCTCTCTCTCTCTCTCTCTCTTTCTCTTTCTCTCTCTCTTTCTCTCTCTCTTTCTCTTTCTCTCTCTCTCTCTCTCTCTCTCTCTCTCTCTCTCTCTCTCTCTCTCTCTCTCTCTCTCTCTCTCTCTCTCTCTCTCTCTCTCTCTCTCTCTCTCTCTCTTTTCATCCATTGTTTTGCCTTGGCCCATGCACGGCAGGTGGGTGCATTATGCCTCATTCTTATACAAGCCATTATGCAATACAGGGCTAGAAATTTCTCGTCAAGACTTCTTGTTTGGACTAGTGGCCTTAATCCTTTTAACTGAAGTCAGCTCAGAATAACAGGTTCTATTGGTTTTTTACTATCACTATAGACTTATATTTCGTTTGCTTCTTATTTTTTAATATTGATGTTATCCAAGGCATTTGGTTTTTATACTGCAAGAATAACAATGCTTTCAGCACAGCTGATTTTATTGTGCATAGCCATGTTCCCAAACGACAGGTCGTTGACGATAAGTTCCTACCAGGGCAGAGTCCGCGTGGGATTGATGTCAATTTAATTATGAATTGGGATTTTGGAGCTAGTTATCCTAAAAGGAAAATCAATTAGTTTTATCATATTGAATGTTTATGAAGAAAGAAAGAAGTGATTCAGGATATTCTTCAATATAGAGTGATGATTATTATTCTAGTTAGGGTGTCAATGGTTTATCAAAATAGATATTGATACAAACATCGCTTTTGCCAAGAAATATATTGTCATCACAATGTTAAATGTATATGTTAAAAAGGCTGATATCAGCTCACTCCTTCTACCATAAAACTTGTTGTTATATTTCATACTTTTCATACTGTAAAAATTTTTTTTTCTTAACGACAATAATACTGAGATACAGATATTCAAGTCTGGGATGGAGCAGGATGAATGTCAGAAAAAGACAAGAAAAGAAATAGAAAGTAAAGAATCAAATACAATATATAATCTTTTAAAGCACTCACAGCACTGCCGTACTATAAGTTAAGGAGGAATCAGCACTTTGGTTGAATTTCATCTCCAAATGTTTTCTATTTCTAACAAAAAGTAGTGTAAACATATGAACAAACTACGATGCTTAGAAAAAATTTTCGTCCAACTGGTTTGTCATGTTTAAGGCCTCCATAATCTTTTCCAGAGTCGAAATCTTACTAAAGCCAATTGCAATGCTTTTTTTGTGCTCTCCGAGTGAGAATTCCCCAAAGTGCAAGCTTCCAGACAAGGTCGTAAAGTAAAGTAAAATGAATCCCAAACTCAATCCGAGCGTAGAGGGAATCAGGAGTAGCGTCCTGATTTTTCTTGGAGTACGACATTATGAAGTAGTTTGCCATTGCTATCTTCGTAGCCCCATTGCTATCTTCGTAGCCTTTATTTTCGAGTCTAAAAAGACAACTATTCATCTAGTGCTGGTGGACACAGGGGAGCAGAAAAACCTTTTGGCCCGGACTGTGATTCGAACTCCGGGGCACTGGGTTGATATCAAGCGCAATACTGATTTGACCACCGTTCACCCTAAGGCAGTCTAGTATGAAACTTTACTAGGCTCACTGTTAAGTAAAATTCTGGTCATGAACGTGAGGTATGTTTAATCTTAACTTTGCTAGGTCTGTTTGTTCAAGCAGAGTATTAGAAAAGAAAATGGATGCAGTGATGGTTCTATATTGAAGAATAACTTAAAAACAATTGCCCCTGATATTAATATGTGAGCATCAGTTGTTTTAAACTTAAAGGCAATCGATCCCGTTTTGATAAAACAGTGATTTCAAAAATTTATTTTAGAAATTTGAAAGGCTCTTCAATGATTGGAAGTTTGGTCCGAGTTGAAATATAAAGCAGTGTATCACAAGTCGACATAACAGTTTAGACTATAATTGAATGCCATGTATGAGATAAAAGTGAAACCAAAAAAAAAAGTTTTAGACTTTTCTTTCAGAAGCTTAGTCTTCAGGCTTGTCTGGCGGTATGGCTCGGGAAAAAAACTGGCTTCTGCGGCGCATTTATAATAGCACTGTTTGTCTTGCATTATTTTCACAAGCGAAAACAATTTTCCTCTAAGATTTCTGCCACTACGGTAAACCGCATTTATTACGATAGTGGCATCTTGTCCTCAAAGCTCCAATATGTTCAGAATGAAAGATTGCATCATAGGTGAAAGCCGAAAAGGATCAGAGTATATTTTCTTCGAAGGTATGCATTACATGCAAAATGATGTAGTCATTTCCTATGGAATGTGTAACAGCAAACTCGTTTTATTTCATTATTTTTTTTTTTTCATTTTATGAATATGTGTGTGCGCGGTTTAATAGATTTATATTGATTATAACAGATTCCGAGTGTTCACATACTTGTAATTAAAGGATGGAGTGGAAAAAATTCATTTTCCTATCTTGTTTAGTCCTCGCGTACTCGTTTTTTTTTTCCAGCCGGCGTATATTAATTAGTCGTAACTTGAAGATGAAGAAAAAGTTAATTACTTTTTAGAAATTTCTCCCAAGATTATGAAATATAGACTTCATTTTTTTGTTTGAAAAGCTTTCTTCGTGTTGTTTATGCCCCCGTGCTCCCCCAGCGTTTATAAACTTCCCTGTCAGTGTTATTAATATTTATAGCGGAACTTGTTTGATGATATCATTTTCTTCCTTTCATTACTTTAGTTCTCAGGATGTTAACCTGCGAGTTAAACTTTCTAATGCTGAGTAGAGAGAAAGCGTGCCCCTCCAGCCCCTGGTCTCTGAGCTCTTGACGTTTATATGTCAAAAAAGTTTCCGTGTACATTTAAAGGAAGTAGGCAGTGTTTATAGAACATCGGAGGTGTTTAGAGTATCGTCATCTGTCTGTCGTCAGTGTGAAAAGGGGGGGGGGGGGAGGGAGGGCGGTATTACTGCACTGCTGGCCCACATTTAGAGGTGGCAGGGTGGGAAATACTCATGCCATATGGAGCAGAGGGCGCTGTGCGATCAAAATGCCCTTGTTCTTAACATCAACCAGAGCTTGCTTCTACTCTGCCATTCTAGACAACAAATTTTCTCCCTTTCCTGTGCACCTCCCTTGATCTTATGGCAGAGTGTACTCAGTGTCACGAGGATCTTAGGTCAGAGTTGTTCTCCTTCTCTTTGATAACTCAAGTCATCAGGAACGTACTTTTTGTTTAACTTTCATTTCCTTTTTTGTATTTTTTATATCATTGTTACTGCTCTTTGTGATTATAAGCACTGGGATTGGGCAGGATATGTTAGAATCGTCAGGGATTGTGGAGATGGTGATATATCTCGTGAGTTGGAAAGGAAATTCTAGGAGTAAATCAAATTTCGAGGGAGTTCTTTCGTGAAAGACGTTCTTAAGAAGAACGGACGTAATCTATCTTGCAAAACGACATCCAAGGTAGGCTTGCGTACCTTTTTCAGCTTTTTACACTCGTGACGTGTGACCATCGTGAGTGCCTATGCTCCTATGTTTTACTTGTTCCTAGGAACGTTTAGGAAGAATAACGTTGGAAACTTCATTGTAACTCATATTCATATAGGGTAAGCTTTCTACCGTTGTGCATGCCCACTTTATGTTTATAAAGTAAATCTGTTTTAACGCGACAAACCTAGCACTTTTCCGTTACTGTTGTATTCAGTATGTTCATAACAATTCCATGACAAAAGAGACGGTAAAAAATTATTATGTAAAAAAGTATATGGGAAATATAGAAAGCGATTTTATTTATATAAATGCGCATTGAACTCAGAAGAACCTAGTGACTTGCGCCCGACTAAAAATGAATGTAAATGTTCATGCTGAATATAATAATTTAAAGGTTTGTTTTCACCGTTATTTTCAACACCCACAAAATCACCTGATGTTCTCAATGTAATAAATTTCGAAGATTTGGATCTGCTCCTATTACAGCTATTTTTCTTTGGCCACACCTCGACGGATAGTATTTTGACCCCTCTTATTGTGTTCCACGTAATGATGTTCTATTGGCATAAAAAATGGGAGGGTATAGTTGGTAAATGATAAATCTAAATATATAAGCAAGGTTGTTACGGTACATTTCTTCCTCGCAGACTTGAACGTTTCTTTTTTAAAATAATTAGTGTTTCCTGATTTGAAATCATTAATTACTTTTTCTTTACAACATGCTCTCTCTCTCTCTCTCTCTCTCTCTCTCTCTCTCTCTCTCTCTCTCTCTCTCTCTCTCTCTCTCTTTCTCTCTTTTTTTTTCCTCTTTCTCTCTCTGTCTCTCTCTCTGTATCCCTCTGTCCCTCTCTTTCTCTTTCTTTCTATCTGTCTCTCTCTGGATCTCTCTCTTTCTCTCTTTCTGTCTCTCTGCCTCTCTCTTTCTCTCTCTCTTTCTCTTTTTATTTTTTTCTAATCATTAGTTCCGACGCCCTGAAAGAGTATGATCTTTGTGGATGTTATAAATCTGTCTCGAACTTCAAAGATTCAATATTCTCCTAATTTCCTCTCTGCCCTCAGTATTCGCCTTCCCACGGTTATTTCATTTTACTCATTTATCCTTTATTTATTTTGTGTTTGGTTTCTCATGAAACTAGTATCCTCCCATCGCTTCCCCACTCCATCCTTTTCAGGTTGCTAAGATCATTGTACCCAATTTCCCATTCGTTTCGTTGTTTTAGCGAGCGGGTAGGCTGGACCCGGTTTCAATGTTTAAAATTTGTATAAACATCTGGCTCGGTCTTGTTTTACAGCATGATACATTCTTTAACTTGTCTTGGTGCAGTCTAAACGCTTAGATCACAAGCCGTTTGATACAACCCTGAAGCTTCACTCTGCTAACCATCCATCTACTGATCATCCTGTCTTTCCACGCATCTTTCTGTTTGACTGTATATCTACATGTATATCTGTACATTTTGATGAATTTTGGCAGTGGTTTTTAAGGTATTCAAAGCCATGACTTTTCGTATTATTTATGAGCAAGAAGAAAGTGTGAAGAGATTGTTTTGTTGGGGTTTTTTTTATTTGTTATTTTGTGATGGAGAATTTTTTTTGTTTGGGGGTTGTTTTTGTTTGTCTTAGTTTTTTTTTTTTTTTTTTGGTGGGGAGCATTCAATTATTCCTGCAATCCGTCATCTATACGCCACCATCTAATTTCTAACTTAATTCGTTGGCTTCCTCTCACCTCTCCTTTATACATTCCTTACAAGGGACCTATTACCCCTGCATTTCAAACCTTTTCGTTCTGAATGTACGTGAATTATGCTATATTTAATGATTTTTTTTGTTTGCTTACCTGACTGTTTGTCTGTTTCTGTCGCTGTGAGTGTCACTCAATCACAACTCTTACCTTTTTTTCCTCCCTTTCCCAGTCTCTCCAGTCAATTTATGTCCTTTGCTTGATGTGGATGGTTGTTTCCTTATACATTCATCTTAGCCATCCCTCTTTACCAACTGAACTTCACAATCCTCTTGAGATAAACGTGGGCATACGAGTTCTTTTTCGTTCATTTGTTTTTCTACTCAATTGTTTCCTTGAGTGTGAGGTTTTTTTTTCCTTTTTTTCTTGTTCCATTTTTAAATTTCTGTGCCCATCTGGAGTAACAGTCTTTACAACTCATGAAGAAGAAAAAAAAAAAGAAGAAAATTGTAAACACATTTATATATATGAACTACTTTTTCAGGCTAACTTTTCAAATCACCAAAAAATGTATTATTTGAGTGAGCAAAAAGTCTATTACCGGCTAAATTCACGTTTACCGATTGCCTCGAGCAGCTCAGTAAAAGGGCTTCGCTCATTCTGAAAGTGTAAGCAAAAATGATGTCAAGTTCTAACAGGACTGTATCCTTATTATTTTCATTTTAAACCTGAGCTTTAAAGCTTGCTTTTAATGCATCGTAGCTATATCAAATTTAATGTGGATTTATGAAGCGGAAGAGCTAAACGCTTCAATTTACATGCGGTTAAATTTTCGCAATAGACTCGTGTAATCATGTGAACAACTCTCAAGACTGAAGCGGTAACAGTTTTTTTTTTTAATTTTCTTTTCACCCAGAACGGAGGTTGAAAATTAACATTTGTCATTATTACTTGCGTCATTTTCCTGTTTGTCATAATGACCTTTCACTTTTGAGAATTTTTTTTTCTTTATTATAATAATGTCAATGTGATCCCGTGACCTTACAGTTTCGCACTCCAGTCTTCTGAACTTCCTCCCGTCCTTACAGGTCAAACTAGCTCCGGTTAGGAAACAATTCTCTTAATGCTCAGTTTATCAGGCAACACCCAGCCTTTTTTTTATATTTTGCGACAGATTTCAAGGCGCGCTTATTATGGGCGTTGCGTTATCTCAAGAGTTGTTTTTTTTTTATTATTCCCATGCCCGTCTCTCAACTGCGCAGCTCTCAAAGAGGTTGTGTCGTTGGTGTGAAACTTATTTTCTAGCCACCTGTTTCTTGGAATTTTACTCTATTCTGTTAACCAATTTCTAGATCTGAAATTCAATCCGTATTGCTCTTCTCTCCATTTGTTTACGTCTTCTAATCTGTCTTCCGGAAGAAGTGTACTATTTTTTTAAATCATTTAAAATGTATAGGAGTATAAAAATTTCATAATAGTATAATCATAGCCAAACTTTGAATTTTCTTTGTTTCGTCTTGATCTTCATGCTTGTGTTATTTCCATAAGTTCTAATGTGTTTTTTATGGTAATAGATATGCTTTCGTTAAGCAGAAATCATCACGGAATATATAGAACAAATAGCAATCTTCAACATTATAAAATGCAATTATTTTTTTCTCCTTTTTGTGTCTTTTAACAGCGCATTTTGGAACTCTTTTAGCTTTATCAGGTGTTAGAAATCAAAGTGGCACCCATTAAGCAAATCACGTTTTGTTGTATTTCGGTTTTATTTCTTCCTTTGTTTTTAACCCACGAAAACTGTTTGTTTAAAGCGCGCCAGCTACAAAGTGAGTTCAGGCGATTTGCTGCTGAGAGACATTAGAAACCAAAATATAACCAGGTGAACAGAAAAACGTATGAACAATCAGCATGAAGGAAAAAAACCGCAATCAGCAGTAGTGGTAATGTCGTCAACTACAGATAATTACCGTTTGTTCTGTAGCATGGATCCTTTTATAGCATACCCGTAATGCTGTTTTTGTTTTAAGTTATTAAAGGAGTACGACAAACTTTTCAACTGCAGTTTGTTAGTGTGTTTCCAGATTTGTATTCTGTGTAAAGATATTTTGGCTACACAAAGAACATGACTTTGTTGCTCTGTTTAGTAACGTCTAACCCCACCATATCGGTCGTGATCGGTACGCAATTCTACCTAATTCGCTTTTTTCATACAGAATAATTATCGTAAGAGTAAAATGAATGTAAGGAATAAAAAATTATTGTCTGGAAAACTTTATTGAATATTTTTTACCTCAAGAATCTGCAGCACGTACTTCTTCAAAAGAGCATATTGTCTGAATATAATTTTATGTATATATTACCTCAAGGGTGTAACGGAAAATATGTGCATTTTTTTTTTCATTTTGGAGTAAATTTTAAAAACAATGGGGAAATTCTCGTGAAGCTCATACTGGATTTCTACAATAGAATTGGTGTAGCTTCGATATATTTACGGCGGTGTTATTCCAACCATTCGTCAAAGCATTTCGCTGGCTGGAGCAACAACAAACCAGAGAAAAGATATCAAGTTAAAAAATTGAAGGTAATCCAATGAAACGTAAATGTTGCAAAACACTGGAAAAGTTATTTGTTTTATTTTTCACATGTAAAATATTACACCAATAGCAAACAGATGTGAATGCTTTCTGCGATTTTATGCTTTTGTGAATTTTAGCCAGCCAATCATGAAAAAGGCCGTTTGAAGCATGTTGCCAACTTTAGCTAAAGGGCAGTTGAGCAGATTCTTTTTAAGCTTAAATATTTACAAAAGGTTAGTTTTCGTGTGCGGCGTACAGAAAACATGAAAACAATACAGTGAAATATAAACAAAGACATTGAAGGGAATATGAAGCTTGGTTCTTCTAAAAAATTGTTTCGTGCGAGGAAAATCTTGGGAAATCAGCCAATAACAATAGAGCATATATTCCATCTTATTCCCACCCATATATTCTGGGAAAACGTATCAATAAAGTGTTTACAAAGGTGTTTATTTTCTTCTCCTGTAATATTATGGTGTTGATAGGTGAGCAAAGCGCAACCTAGCTGTAAACCAGTCACGTAAATGAGTTTAGTTTTCCTTCACGATATTATTGCTAACAGCAGCCCGTAACGCACGATAACCTGTGTGTTTGTAGAGGTGAGCGACAGGCACTGATGATGCACTCTGCACAGCTACAGATAATTTATATATCAGCAATTCAGCAGTTTTGTAGCGCTACAGTTACTCTTCATCGTGCAGTTTTTCGCATTAAAAATCCAACAGCTCCATAAAGAAATGATGTAGACTACATCTAACATTACCGAAAATCTAGAAGTTATCTAAACCAAAAAAAAAAACAAAAAAACACTCCGAAATATGTCTTGTTAATTTGCGTTTAGAAGCAATCTCCATTGTCCTGAAACTAAAGTGACGCTTTAGAAGGAAATAATGATAGTCAACGCGAACTGCTTAGACTAGCGCATATTAGGGTACGCGGCTTTTGGACTAAAGCTTATAGCTTGCCGTAACATTAAATTTTTTGGGTAAAATAATGGTCCATAATTATCTTTTACAATCACAATTATTGACATCACTCTCTTATCAGATTTTGTCAGCATTCTGAAACGAGCCACTTTGGCTGTTTTTAGCGATTTGCTGGCAATGATTAAGGAAAGCGTGATGTATTTCTGTTCTCCTTGGGCGAAAATGTTCGTATGAGAAAGAAGCATTCTTATTCACCCAAATCTTTAATATTATACGGCGCAGATTTCGTTATTTGTCGAAAATCCAACGTCTTCTCAAACGGCTTTCTTGTGAAGATCTGTTAGGGGGTAGAATTACTCAAATTAATAAACAAACACAAATGTCTCATCAAATCCTACGGTTTCACAACTCGATTCTTTAAATTTAGATTCTGAGCAAGGAAGGAGAGATTATTTTTTAGCTCACGTTGAGAGGGTTTGAATTAGGGAGACACAACGTTTGTCACAAGACTTGGTATTACTGGCGTCAGTTATTCTGTCATGGTTTTAGTAAGAAAGAGGAGCAGTATATCTATACAGACAACAAAATAAAGTAGCAAAACTGTTCAATAATAGACCGGTCCTTATTAAACGGAACTCTTTTGTTTCTCGTTTTCATGCACTCCACTTTTTTTTATACCTTTTACTTAGATTTTTTTTATGATCTAACATTCCAGATTTTTTATTGTGTCTCCTCCCCAAGACAATACAAGGCTCCTGAAGTCAAATCTGACTTTAACAGGCATAATCAGTAACATCAGGCGTCTCGAAAAGTCTGTTCGTCCTTCTCAGAACTTTAAAAGCTAATTGTCATTTCAATCACCATGTACAAACCACGCCTCACTCCGCTGTCAGGGATTATTTTTCATAATAAAAAAAAAACATCGTGATACACAAAACTTCAAGCAAAAGAAAACAAAGATGAAGCAGGTCTTGCGCGGGCGAATCCCACTCATCATCTCCCTGCCTGGTGTTCTCACGGTAGAACTGTATGAACCTCAGCAAAATGCTGTTGTGACATAAACTTCAGGGCAGGAAAAAAAATTCTCCCAGCAACCGATCTTGAATGGGAGGTCAGGATCTAGATCTGCGCAGCAGGAAGGAATAATTGGAGGATTGTTTGTTTAATCCAGCTTGCTGCTCCTTCTCAAAAGTCTGCACTTTGGTATTGCAAGATGATCCTTTAGACAAAAAAAAAACGCGTGTTAGCACTGCAGTGGGTGTAATGGGAATAATTTCAGAGCCTAGATCTACATCCTGGTGTGTGAGGAATTCAGCGATTAGCAGCTATGCTGCGTTATTATTAAGCATCGTGTGGAGGTGATTCTTAATCAAATACTGATGATCCCCATGTTCTTTTTTCCTCTATGATCTGACGTGCCTTTTTTCACCGCGCTTGAAGATTTCTTTCTTTAAGAGTAGCCCTAGAAGCTAGATTTAGAGAGGTGGGTCCTAGATCTAATTTTCGGATGGCGAACCAAGTATCACGAAATTGTTCTTTCTGTCTAGATATCTAAATCTAGCCATCTCAATTCCTGCATCTGGTATATAATAATAAATACAAGTAGAAACACATCTAACTTGTAGAAATAAGTTAGTCTTAAAAAGGTTTTTGGCCAGAAGATCGTTATTTGAATGAAGAAACCGGAAGTTTTTAGTATATCAGTCATGAAGATAAGAGCATTAAAAATTGAGATTTAGAGCCCAGAAAGGGACTGAACCCCACATTTTAAGGCTCAGTTTCTTTCATGTTTAATTGATTTGGCATTCTCAATATCAAAAAGCTACCCTTTTTTAACAAAATAGACTTGCTGTCCAAATTTGCTGGAAATCCATGCAAAAAGTAAAGCCTTCAACCATTTCAAAGATATCACCAGTTATTTTTTTTTTCTATTTGATAAAACTGGCCCCCTAAATTCAGACTGGTTATCGCATTTTCATTTTTATCATTTTTTGGAAATAAGTGCGTTGGTTTGGTCACGGAATAACTAAGAGAGGAACGATAACTTGCTAAATATTTAATTTAGAGAAGTTAAGCCAAAGGTCGGCCGTTTGTTTATAGACGTATTTCTATGGGATTGGCTTTCTCATGCCTAGAAGCTGAGACTATAATTGCCCAAAAAGCGTTGCTTTTGCTTTACTCTGTATTACTTAAGGACACTTAATAATTTTATCATAGGTCTGCTTAGTGTAAAGGGGTGTTTTGTATGATTTTTTTTCCTCTTCATATTTAAGTTTTGTTTTTGCTAATATGATTCAAAAAGTGTTCGTAGAACAACCGTCACTTCCCACCCCCGCTTTGAGGCACTCTTTAGTTCCCCTTAAGGTGTTCTTGATAAGATGAATGATTGATATAATGTCTTCGCAACTTTAATACATTATGAACGGCGATCCGTCAGCCTACAAGCATGGGAAAAAGTAACTGATAAATCAGAAAGAAGTGCAAACAGCGCCTTTTCTTAAACATTCATTTGTAATTTTAATGAATACAATTAATAATAACTTGCTTTGTTTAATTATGGACGAATTAGAATTACACGTGCCTTCCCATATTTCTCTATCAGTTTAAAAATTTCACTTAAAAAGAAGTCTGCGATGGTCCGAATTAGCAGACCAAGAGACGAGGCGGGGGCTGAGGTATGAGTTAGAGTTAAGGCTGTAAAGGAAAGGTAACCGCTTTGTCTGTGGCGATCAGTGAACCGATGGCAGGCCGAGGAGTCAGACTCACAGGCCCGTGAAATTAAACACTGCTAGGTGCGTCTTCGCTGTCTCGCCGCTAACTACACCAGACTGACTCACCCTCAGCTACATCTTTGTTGCACAATATACATCCTATGTCGTTATCATCCAAGGTTTCCCTATTCGCTTGACTCTAATGGTTGTAGACAATGTTTATATTGGTTTTCAACATAAAAAACATGAAAAAGTGGTATTAACGGTTGTTGAAGAGGTGTCTGAAAGCAAGGCTAGGGAAAAGAGAGAGAGGGAGAAAAGAGAGAGAGAGAGAGAGAGAGAGAGAGAGAGAGAGAGAGAGAGAGAGAGAGAGAGAGAAAACGAGAGGGGGAAGAAGCAATGAAGCAGTAAGATGCAGAGATAGAAAAAAAAAATATACGAACAAATAGACAGATGAAATACATGAAACATTATATAAGAATCGAAAAACAAGTAGATAGATCAATAAGGGGCTTTCATTGAAAAAAATAAGACGGATAATTACTGCCTCTGTTTTTTATGCCAGTTTCGTTTTAATTTGAGGGAAGAATTTAAAGCTTTATTGTTTAGAGATTCGAACGCAAAATAGACCAAATGGAATGTGCCTAATATGTTGCTGCAAAAGGAGACGGTACAACTAGACGTGGTTTTTTCAAAAGCATTCAGAAAATTTTGCACCATTCATACGTTCCCCCTTTCTCATCTGAAGCGCGCCTCGTGATCATTTCCATAACTGTTTCCAGTCAAGCAAGGGCAAAGGCTATGGTTATTTTACCTATTTGTTTGCCTTTTTTATCTTTTCAAATTCCTCATCCTCCCTATTAAAGTCTCCTAGATAGACTTGGAGAACTTTAAACACTTTTGAGCTACTACTTGGTCAGTATCCTCGACATGAGCTTTCAAAGACAAAAGAATGAAACTGCAAACAGAATACTTCTCACAGTAAAGAAGAGAGATGCTGGTCTCTACAAGATCTTAATACTAAAACATTTTTATTAAAAACATATTTTATATTCAGGTATATTTATTTACCTTTCGAATGGCAAGAACACATTGCTGGATGTCAATGGATTTCCCCAGTCCCCACCCATTTTTTACGTTTTATATAACTTACTGCTGCACTTGAACCACGAAGCGGTAGGTTCCCATAATCCCCTGCAAGTGGTGACAACGAGGCTGCGGCAGACGCCTACGTTGAGGTGTTAATCGACATCAGGGGCGGTTAATATGTTAGAAACAAGATCTTCGCTATGGGAATTGTGGTTAATGCCAACCTTAAAAAATACGACCATGAACTAAAGAAAATAGTGCGATTGAAGACCCTGATGAAATATGAGGGAAACCGTGAACAGGGTTTCCAAGTGTTGTTAGAATCATTAAGACGGTCTCTGAGCCATCTTGTTGGAAACTGAAGGGCCGGGTTGGATGCAGCAGACTGTAGTGTTGTAGTCATCTTACTATGAGTGTCAAGGGCAGTAACTTTTCCCATAGCAAAAGAAATAGTTCCTTTTTGTTAAGGAAAATAAATAAAACAATGTGTGATGACTCTGGCTGATGATTGTGTCGGTATAGATCTTTAAAAATATAGGATTATCCAATTTCATTCCCTATACTTTTTCTCAAACTTAATTCTTTTTCATCTTCGAATGTATTGTTTTCAATATTTTTTGTATTAATCTAAAACTGAGATGCGACCTTTTCCGAAGAAAAAAATAGACAAAAGCAAAAGTGGAAATATTGGATTTTCTTTTAAATTTATAGCTGAAACATGAGGGTGTGGATTTTTGAAGTGACTAAAATAGGTAAGACAAGTGAATACCTGATGTTCTAGTTATATTCTGTTTACTTACTCTTCTTAATGAGCATGATATGAAAGATTACGTGAAGGTATAAATAGAATACTTTGAATGGTTCTAATTTCTGGTGCACCAGCTCTATTTGAGCCTTGGTTTCACATACTGTTCTTGTTATGTAATCGTAGAAAAGTAAAAGAAGTGAAGGTAACAAGCGTTTCCACTGAAAGCACACTTTTAATATGAAGACCACCCTCATTGAGTCGCAATTTTAATTACTTGAGGAAAGTAATGTTAAGTGGAAACAAGGTGGCAGACCAAGTAATTAGCAATCAATGGATTGCTTTGCTGTGAAATTAATGGTAAAATTAATGGAGCGAATCCGCTTACTTGGTAGCAAAGATAAGTGAGCGAGAGGAAGTGCGAAGCTATAGGTATAGAAAGGCAAACAGTTACAGGTAGAGAATAACTAGATGCAAGCACTTTAAAAATTTCATAGACATGTATATTGATCAATGGATAGTGACATAATTATTCTATTTTAATAAGATAATTGGGCAGATTTGTAAGCTATTTTTTCAGGTAGACTGCGAGCTATTTATAGAACAGCTGAAAGTCTTATAAACAAATAAAATGATTGGCAGATACAAGGATCATATAGACAATGCATGGAAAGGGTAAAAAGGACTTTGATTTGTTCTAAGAATATTTATAATAAATGTCTATTAAAACTGGTTGATATCAATGGGCGGCATGGCTCCATCGTTTGAAGAAGGAAAGCTAGAAGATTTAAAAGTTTTTCTTCAAAAGCTCGATAAGGAAAGACCAGAATGCATCTTCTTGGACATATGATATAATAAACTTTCCACCAGAAAACTTCGTAGGCGTAACGCAATTTGGAATATTGCATGCGGGAAAAATCAGAAGTACATTAGTTATTACGATTAGAAAAAAGTTAATTATTATCCATCCACATCTTGTCTTTGTATTACTGGAAGGTTGTTGGTATTCTTTGTTTTATTTTGCGGCTGTTTTCTTTTTCTTTAGGAAAACAGTTATTGCATTGCTTCAGAAAAGCAAAGTAAAAAAATACTCATGAAGTTCAGAGAAAAAAAAGCAGTGCTGTCTGTGTCTGACGGCATGAATCGAGATGTTAACGATTATTTGACGAACATTACTCAAGGTGCGCTACAGATGTTGCAAAATTTGAAGACCTCATAAAGCAGGTACTAAGACTTGAAATCAGCGCCTGTAATATATACCTTCCCGTACAATTTTCTTCGGAGCGTTACGATTTCGAAGTTTCCGAAGTAAAATCTTTCCGGTGTTGCCTATGCAGTCCTTATTTTGCACGTTATCCTATACTGCAAGTTTGTTTATTTTTACTTCGAAAAAACATAATGCTGTCTCTTTAATTCTATCAAACTAACTTGGTCTCGGTAAACTGTGGGGAAGAATCATGGGCATAGCGGAAAAATCGTGTGTATTTGTTGGAATGTTTCACGTCGCTAAGCTCTACATCAGTGATGTGTGTATTCCAAAGAGGAAGACCAAAGTTTAAAGAATCTATACTTAGTAGAAGCATCAACGACAAAGCATAACTAAAGGTAATTCCACGTGAATATTCTCAACACCAGTGAAGTTCTCTCAGATTCTGGGCTCCTAGCAGGAAAGTAGAAGACTGAATGAATACCGCAGTCATCTTGGAAAATGAGTGCAATATTTCCCCGAATAGACCTGTCAATTACTGTAAATGAGTATGAATGAGGTATCTCCTGGTTCTAGCTACCTAGCAATTGTTGATTGTTTAACGTCTCCTAAGTTTTTCTCAGAGTCTTATACAAGGGATGTATGAGCATCTTAGTGCATATTCATTTCCCCCGACTGTATTTCTCTTTTGTCTAGACCTTATAAACTTTCTCACTGGTTTCCATTTACATCCAGACGGAGCATGCATATCATTAGATAGATATAAGAAACTGGGACCTTCTCAGCCTTTTGCCAGTTTCTTTTACCACTCAATATCAGCCAATAGCTGCGGAGTGAGAAAAGCTTATTGGAATATTCTGATCTCAAGTACTTGAAATATTTCATTAGCATGAACACGACTCTTGTTTGAAAATGAAATTTTCCTGTTCAGTAAACACAGCTATAAAATTGGTTCGTTTCATGAGAAGTTTTTTCCTTGCAAAGTTCATATTAATATTATTAGATTTACTAGATTCATTGGGACGTATGGGATTGTAACTAATACTTTTGGTGTAGTGTGTTGTTTGTCTGAATCGTTTTGTTATATTTGTTTTGTCTTTTTTATGTCTTTTCTCATTCTTTCTTTGTTTGATCCTTTAGCGAACTACCTAAATGAGCTTTTACACGAAAGATCTAAATTAACTTCTTTGTATGTTATTCTCAGAAAGCTTCAGAGGAAATGAACGTAATACATGATAAAATCTAGTCTGTGTATTCTTTTTTGTATCACTGTGAGTTAAAATTCAAATTTAATACGAAATTGTATATCTGTTAGCTTGTCTGAATTAAATAATGGCAGCCTTGCATTGAGGTGAAAAACGCAACCTTATCACGAAACACATCTCTTTTTGTAATCATCTTTATTTGTCTATTAATCTATCTCTGATCTTGCCTAGCTCTATTTACCTGTTTGTTTACCTTCTGGAACAAATGCTATCTCGGTATGAACATAACTTCATATTTTTCTTATCCTGTAATTGTGTCTACATGCACATTGCTTTCTAGTTAGTGCAACATCGGTTTCCAATCTCTCCTTTTCTTTCGATTCTGATTTTCTAATCTGCTATTGTCCTTCTCGTGTTACATGTATTGAAAATCCTGCAAGTTCTCAGAAATACTCCAGTGTCTAAGTTGTAAAACCTGTGAATTATCGGCAACTGGATCTGCGTGAACAGAAGGGGGGGAGAGAGATTCTTCATACTAAAGGAGTTCCACTGACGCTAGGATCAGTGTCTTCTTCCTACACCGACTGAAGCCAGAAGAAACCAAAACGTAATTTAGATGTTTATCTCGGTGGTGTAAGCGGTCTGCGGAGATAATTGTATTGTCAGCTGGGGTTCAAGGAATAACCCCATCTTCTGCTATTTCTTTTTCTTCTGCCTTACTTCTTTTTTTCTCCATCACACAATCTCTCTCTCTCTCTCTCTCTCTCTCTCTCTCTCTCTCTCTCTCTCTCTCTCTCTCTCTCTCTCTCTCTCTCTCTCTCTCTCTCTCTCTCTCTCTCTCTCTCTCTCTCTCTCTCTCTCTCTCTCTCTCTCTCTCTCTCTCTCTCTCTCTCTCTCTCTCTCTCTCTCTCTCTCTCTCTCTCTATATATCTCTCTCTCTCTCTCTCTCTCTCTCTCTCTCTCTATATATATATATATATATATATATATATCTTTCTATCTCTCTCACCCTCTCTCTCTCTCACTATGTCTCTCTTTCTATATATATATATCTTTTTATCTCTCTTTCTCTTTCTCTATTTATCTATCTATCTATCTATCTATTTACCTATCTATCTATCTATCTAATGATAAAAATAAAATTGACTAAAATTTTATTAAAATTATCTATAAAGTTCTCCCACAGTTGAGCACTCTTATCAATTATTCCAACTTATCTTCAAACTATCTATCTATATATCTATCTATCTATCTATCTATCTAATGATAATAATAAAATTGATTAAAATTTTACTATTATCATTATTAACGCTCCTTTTTGTCGAGCACTACTACAGAATGCTATAATAACGATGAAACATAATCTCTCTCTCTCTCTCTCTCTCTCTCTCTCTCTCTCTCTCTCTCTCTCTCTCTCTCTCTCTCACACACACACACACACACACACACTTTCTCTCTCACACACACACACACACACGCTCTCTCTCTCTCTCTCTCTCTCTCTCTCTCTCTCTCTCTCTCTCTCTCTCTCTCTCTCTCTCTCTCTCTCTCTCTCTCTCTCTCTCTCTTAGTTCTTCATATATTCCCTCTTTATTTAGCCTCAGCTTACCGCCAAACTATTTGTGGAAATAATACTTCGTTTGTGCCTTTTTTATTTTATGTTCCCTTTCTTCAGTTTTTATCCAACCTTCAAAATCTAGACATATGCCACGATCTTTACTCCAATGTGCAAATAAGATAGGCTTATCCATAGAAAAAAAAAGGCAGAGGTAGTTTTATCTAAAAAAAACTTGGTTTATCCCAAAAAATATTCACAATAATATTAATACACCATTTTTTTCTTCTGATTAGCATGTTATACTTTGTTTTTTTTTTAAATTACGAAAAAGACAAGTGACGCACATTACAACTATTATAAGATTTTATTTTTTTCAAAGATGTTGTACGAAAAACTCCTGTGCGCTTAGTTATTTGCAAGAAAAATAAATTAGCATTCTTTTTTTAACAGCTGAGCTTTAAAGAGAATTTCAAAGTATCACCGCACAACTTATTCTATTAAGTCAAACGCTATCTCCTTATCATCCACAAGGATTTTTAAAGAAACAAAATAATTACAAGAATCATTGTCTTTTGTTCGAAATATTTTAAGGTACCCAGATTTTGATCGAAGTGTTTCTAGAAATAGTATAAAGTATTATTGGTTGAATTAAACCTTTATAAATTAAAAGGCATGGTGATTTTTATATCAGCATGTCTGTCAGAACAACCCAATTAGACTAAAAATCCTACACCACCCCACTCTCCTCTCTTTATAATGTTAATTACACTCAGTCGTAGGAAAGCAAATTTCAGACTACTAAAAAAGTTAAACCTCTCAGGTAAAAAAAAAATCACCAAGGGTGGGTCATACATGTAGAAACAGCAAAGCAATACCATGGGTGTTCAGAAAGCATCATCTTGTGTTTTCAAAAACACGAACATGGCAAAGATAAATAAACTCTGGCTGCTTCACTCAAAGGCTTTCAGCTCAAAGCTAACTGGCTGGTGCTGCACCGCTGCTGTCTATGTCATTCTGGTGAACCAGCGTTCTCTCAGCGGCCGGCGCCTCACACAAAGGCAAGCATTGATGAAAAATACCATGACAAAAAGCCGTGTATGTAAACAGCGATTTATTTGATGATGTTCAACGCTAAAGAAAATAAATGAAGATTAGGGAAGGCGTGGTGTGAGTGCTTTTTTTTTAATTGAAAAACAAAGACATCAAAACTGGTTGAGTAAGTAACAGATTGATTGTTAAGTAAGTTTGCAGATTAATTTAAATAAACTGAAACAAAAGCAACTAAGAATAGCAATATTGGATTAACATTGTAATGAACATCAATTTGGGTCTAATTCTCAAAGCTTAGATTGGTGGTCCGTGACATCTGCAAGGCTAGTTCAAAGCTTGTTCGAAATGCAAGCCGTAGAATGCTGAGTTCTCAGCTCCGTCCTGTTTGCCAAAGTTTCATTGCCATTATTATTAGTGTGCACTGGTGGGATAATTTTCCTCTGGAAATATTAAAACTGATTGCTAAACTGACAAAACAGTCCCAAGATTTTCTACTCAAAGTTCAAATTCGCTGCTCTAGTGTAAAATAAAGCCTTTCTTACAAAATTTTGCAGTTTTCTTGAGAATCATTAAATAGCTCAATATTTTATAACTTTCTTAAGGCAGTCAAATTGGTTATGATTTTCTGTGTGCACTGCTGACTGATATAGCATTGCGCTTTCTAAGCATCAATAAAACTGCCGTTAAAACAAAGTTGCTGTGGTCGTTAGTTCAGTTGAAATACAGGTTGGTTCAAAACGAAAAAAAAAACGGAAAGATTCAAACAAAAGGCGCCCCGAAATGTTAATTGAAACTTCCGTTCAAGAAAGAACAAATCTGTTTTCATTACAAAAGAATGGTACAAAAATGTGTTTGAGGAAGTAATTATCTTTTACAAGAGGGGAATGCATCAAGATGTCCTCGATAGATTTATAACTCTGTTATGGCAGTGGATGTTTATCCGTTTACTTTGTAAATGAAATGTGGGTGCCTCTATTTCTGTCTTTTTATTCACGTTCTATTACCATAACATTCATGCTTCCTCGTGAAAATAGATTGACTTGGGGTAATAGTTTTTTGTCTTCATCGAAGTTGAAAAACTTTTTTCTTCTTTTATTTCAGAGTTGAAATTTAGAATATTCCTCTTAGAACTGCTGTTTCCAGCCGTCGTTTCAATTTTCGAATGCTATGCTAAGAAAAGCGTGTGCACTTTTCTTTTCTTTCTATTCATTTAGTGGTACTCTAGTGTATTTATGTATGTAAGTATTTTGTCTTTTACTTTTAAGTTATGTTTTCATATTATTACCAAATGTTCACAGCTTAAGACTCTTTGTTGCAATCTTGTTGTCCCTGAGAATTTTGTGGATATGTGTAAATTGGAAAAATTTTTCTTTCTTTTTTTTTTTTTTAGCCTACAGGCAGAATTGAGAAAAGAAAACCAGAATTATAGAATTAAGACTGATCAAGAAAAAGTAATGACTTGGTGATACCGATTTAAGAAATTACTCGGTGTCCTGGTCGGTTTGTTCTATCTGTAACCTCAGCTGGTTCAGCTTATTTAAGAAACGTGGATCTCCCCTCCACGTTTAGAACAATAAACGCCACTGAGGGAAAAAAATCAGCTCGCGCCGTTTATTTTGTCTCCGTGCTTGTGTGAGGGGGTGAGGTCTGGAGATAAAATGGATGGAGTATTGAATTGTTGTACAGATACCGAAAAAGGTGGGTGATAGGAACTAAAAGGCAAAGCTTAGGAAAGATTTGAAAAGGAAACGGTAGCAGGGCTTGGTGATGTCTTGTGCAAGGTATTTGAATGTGATGTCCATCATGATCTTCTGATGTTACGTCAAATAATGTGTTCAACACGACAACCAAATATGCTCATTAAGTTATCTTAGGGTTGTTTTTCTTTTTTTTTATTTTTAAGAAACAATGAAGTACTCGAAAGTTTATATCAAAGCGACAGCGTATTTTTGCCTTCAAACTGCGTGCCATATTAGGAGGTAGATTAATCTCTGCGAAATTGGAAAAGTTCTCTTTTACGCAGAAAATTTTAAATTTTGGCGGAATATTGCAAAGACTAGAGTTAGAAAACATTCTTTAAACAAAACATCAATGACTAGTATAAAGCATGTGCATTGTCTTTAGATGAAGTAGAATAATATTTTTTCCAGTCGATCCCATTTAATAATTATGTTATAATCTTGAAAGTTTATTAAATCAAGTTTTTACGCTGTTCACCGGATATTCCACATATTAAAGAAACCGATTTTGATTTCAACTTAAAAACATCCCAGTCCTCGGATTTCCCCGTTTTATTCTGTGCCGCAGTCCTGAGATTGACTGTTTGCAGTCAATCTAATCTTACACAAGGGAGATAAAACAAAATATCGTCCCCAAGAGACTCATTGCTAACGAATGTGAGTGAATCTTACTGGCTACTCCAGCCACTTGAAGCAACAAGCAAGACTCGCTCTTTCCTGCTGTTTAACGACTTTCGCCAACACGGATGCCGTGTAAAACCCATAGACTATCATAGGAAAGCAATAAACGAAGACGTTACTGGTTTCACACTGGCTGCGTTTCCGTCTTTTGAAAGAGAAAAATGGGGGAAAGGTGAGTAAATTTGGAGAAGAATAGATCGAGTATTTGCGTTTTCGGTTCCTAATGTTTTTGAAGATGACAGGATTGGGTTGGACCGCGGTAGTTTCAAAAAATGGATGCTCTGGATAATATGATCCAGGACATCTGGATGATTTACGGACGTGTCTTGCTGCCTCGGTTTTCATCTATTAGTGCTTTGTTATTAAAACAGGTGTGTTGCTCATGATTTTTCTTCTTTTCTTTTTTTTTTCTTTCTTTCATTTCAAAAACCACCATTTCTTGTTATTTTACTTTTTGTTAATTTTTTTCCTTTTTTTAAGTTGTTTTTTTTTTTTTTTTTTTTTTTTTTGTTATTCAAGTTTTTCCTTCTTTTTTTTTTATTCATGTACCTTTCGTCCTTTGTTTTCAATTTATTGAATCCTTTTTAAGGGAAGTGTTCTTGTTAAATCATGGGTGAGCTAATTATGATTGATATGACGGTGGTAATAATGATGATTGCGTTTATTTCCATCTTGCCTTTTACAACTTTTGGGTTGTTTTAACTCCCGCAGCGTTATGATCGACAACAAGAATTGTAGAACTTTATCGAGTCGGCTTGTCTCGACTGGTTTTGAGATTTTGTAGATTATGAGCCAATTATCGTCAAAGTTTTTTTAGGAGTCAAATGTAACAGCTGCTTCATTGCAAATGGTGATGCAGTGGGGGCTCTCAAGTCAATTAAAAAGTTGTAAAACAATTACATAGAAATATAAAACGAGGAAACTCTCAGAGCTTCCTCTTTGTCTCTCTTCCACTATCTCTCTCTCTCTCTCTCTCTCTCTCTCTCTCTCTCTCTCTCTCTCTCTCTCTCTCTCTCTCTCTCTCTCTCTCTCTCTCTCGCTCTCTCCTTAAAAAAAAAAAAGTAATTAGTCTCGGTGCTGTATTTTTAATATGGTATAATTAGTGTCCTGAAATTATGCTTCCTTCCTTTTTTTTATTTTTTTGTTTGTTTATCAAAGGTCGTTCTGCCCCCCGCTCTCATCTTAAAAAAAAAGTAGAAAATTCTCGTCCTCTTTCTCCATACATATGCACAGCTTTTTTCATGCCATTGCTTCTTTTGAAATCGCATACATAAATGATTAGCCTCAATATTTTCAGAGAATCATTAAGGGTGTTTTGTTTATACTATAAAATGAATTTTTTTTTTTTTCACTTCCAAGTTTACTCCTAACTTGTTCGCGGAAGTCAATATTTACGCGCACAGGTCCCAAATTTGATGGTCGCCTGTCATCACCCGGCGTGCCTTTGCTCCTAGCTGGAACAGTCGCCACGATTGGCTAGCTGTCATCACGGGGTCTGGTGAGGCCATCTTGCCGGTTTACACCGAGTCTCTTGGGAGTGTTCCACCAGGCGCGTCAGGTTGAAACTTGCCGGGAGTTTTCGGTAATGCGAGATTTTACGGCTCTCGCCTCGCTGGAACGACTTTCTTTGATGGTCGCAGATCATCCAAAGCATGAGCTTCCAAAGCTATTTACATAAACTTTTTTTCTGTTTTTTTTTTTTTTGTTTTGTTTTGTGTGTGTGCGGCGTGTGTTTTTTACAGATTTCATATTTTGGCGGGGCTTTTAATGTATTAAGTCATCATAAATAACAAAATATTTAGAGTGGTTCAAGATTTATTGAGCTATACACGGAATAGCCGACTTAATAAAATTGGCCTCTTATACCTTCTTTTCTGAATTGTTCACTGTAACCTCTTTTAATATCATTAGCTAAAATATTTTATGATTTGTAATATTAGGGGGGGGGGGGGGCAATTTTTTTTCTTGACTTTTCCCTGTCACTTAGAGTATCTTACCTGGGCCTGCTGAAAGTGATACTCAGAATTGAAACAACAAAAAAAGAGAAAAAAAACAGCAAAACTGTAAAACAACTTGTACAATATAGCAAATTCAATCTGGATCAGTTTGGTAACCAAAGAGTCAATAGTATAGATTATTTACTTCAATATAATAGAACAACACGTGGGTTTAGTTTTGAAGGCGTGATGGATGACTGCGCTAATTAAGCGCATATGGTGAACCTTAGGTTTTCCCACAAAACTTTTCTTAGCTATTACAGAAGCAATGAAACTACGCAATGAAAGCTTAAAGAGAGGTATTCGTTCTATTGAATTATAAATATATACAGGAAACTATTAATTTTTAACACATTCATCATTGACTGAATTCAAATGAGTCATGTTTAACAGGGTCATTTATTCTTTGCTACAGTATGAGTGTGTCTTTCGTAATGTTTTTTTTAATTCGCCATATCTTTATATAACTCATACTTATACCATTTCAAAATTGGTTTGAGATACAATTTTATTTACTTGTGGCAACATTCATATACGCCTTTTAAGAAACTGTCACTTTTAGCAGAAATAGCATTGGATTTTAGTGACCATTTTATTTAAAGAGTGTGGTGCGAGAGGTGACTCTACCAGCTGATTTAGGCGCAATGTTATTGTTAAAAAATGAGGAACTATAGCACAAGGTTTTACCTCCCGCTTGGTACTTTGTTTTTTTAATCATTAAATTTTGGAAAAGAACCTCTGCCAATTCGTCTCAAAGTTCTATCATCACTTTGTTTTTGGCACATGTCAGTACATTTTATTTCCGTCTTTGATGCTACCGTGTAATGACTAATCATCAAAACCTGTTTTTACAATCTCAACGAAAGCATGGTTTACAACCATTTTTTTTTTATATTTTTGCATTTCATTATTTAAGTCATGAAAAAAAGATGATAGCAATGCCAATTTCTCTCTGAAAAGAAAATCGTAAGTAGAACATAATCTCACCCCAGGGATTTTCGTTTTAACCTTTGGTACATGGATCTAAAGCCTCGTATACCTTTGCAGTGAGTATTTGAAAGCAGGAATATCTCTAGATCTATATCCATTGAAAAACAAGCTGAAGAAGAAATATATCTGTATGCTCTCTTTACAACGAATATGCCTTCCTAGTAATTCAGCCTGTGAGAAGGTCTTGTCCACTTTCCTAATGATCCTTACAACTGTTAAACCTGTAACTCGACCACACGACAGGAAAGATCAGGAAGCGTTAGTTCAGATCTCGATCTCCAACGATGAAAATCGCTTCAGGTTCTGGCCTAAAGCTTTACATTCAGCGTGGACAAGTTAACAGAGATGGGACATAAGCTTGTGAGAAATCTGTAATCACAGTGACTCACATGACTCGTAGAACTAACAGTTTAATTCTACTTGATATCCAGCCATAGAACTACAATTATGCTGCTGATTTAAAGCTTGCATACAAATCCGAAACACTGTGATTATTTAAATAGTAAAACAAAATAATAAAATAAAACAGTATAAATACGATGGTTCTATCATTCATTCTGATAAGAAAACGTTTTTGTTCCCTCTTCAATGAGATTGTTGCTTAAACTACATTTGAAAGATTTTTATAGCCCTCAACTGAAGAGATATTATTGTTTGCAGTTTTTTTTTTTAGCTTGGTTAGCTAGATTTTTGCTCTGACAGATTGTGGAATTGTGCAGTCGTTACAAATAGACTTAGTCTAAACTCGTGAAATGATTAGTTTTCCAGTCTTTTGGGGTCTTTTTTACATTTCCTTTCAAAATATTTTTACAAGATTATCCATTAAAGCGGCCTCATGTCTAAGATTTGAATCAGCTATAAGGCCAGGAAGTTATATGGATACACCTTAATTCATACTTTCATAACTTTCTTCAAAGTGTAAAAATAAATGGGTCGGCATAATCTGTTTTTAGCTTGTTATTTTTAAGGTCAGATTATCGAGTGATAGATTGATTGCCATAGATGTTCAGCGGACATGCGCAAATTTTACCTCTCGTGGTACCTGGAACAGTTACTATGCATTCTCTGTGACGTTGCCACTGACAGATTGGCAGTACTGTTGACTATAAATCTCTTTTTATTGTCTTAATCTGCCCTTGTTCTGAGATGCACAGTATCACCGGTCCAGTTCTCCTTTCACCCTTTTCTTAATTCTGAGATCAGTTTTCCAGGAGAAGGGGTTAGAGTGTTGAATATAACTATTAAATGCAAGATTTCTTTCCATCCCTCCCTATGCAGTAGTTCCTTGTTACTTTGAGTTAAAGAATTTTAAGACAATGTTGTTTTACTGTGATCCTAAAGAGAGGATGAGGGTCAAATGTCTTTACAGGATACAGATAGATGGCCAAAATCGAGAGGTGGAAAAGACAGAAAGAGTAGAAAAACTATAAAAGATGAAAAGAAGGGGTCAAGTCGTATAATATTATTTATGGAATAAATAGAATAGATAAAACGTATGCATTCCTTAAGCGCTTTCAACAGGTGTTTTCAACTGGGCAATCTTTTTTTTTTTTTTTTTTGAAACATAGGATAAAATAGGATAAAAAGTTTTCCAATAAGAAAAAGGTGAGCCACAGAGTAAACACATGATCTGAGTGGCTGGAGATATTTTTAGTCTATCTGGTGCCTGAACCGTGAGTCAGGGCTATGACTGAGTTGGCATAGAGAAACTTCGTTGTAAGCAGCGCTAGGGCGGATTGGGTGAGCGAAGACTCAGGGCTTACGTCCGTCTCAGGTTACTGGTGGATGATTAACTCATAAGCCTTGAGGATTTCAAGGCAAGGGAGGATTTCTGCGTGTAAACACAGACGTGTGGAAATATAAACGGCCCTTTCCTAAGGACGTAAATACTGTTTATCGTATCCAACACAGTTGAATAAAGTGATCTCTAATTTGTTTTTAATGTTTCTTTCTTTTTTTTTTATTTGGTCAACATTGTCGGCTTTTTAAAACGCGTGTTCCAATCCCCAAATATAACCGTATGTTTTTACCATAACGTGACACAGCTTATCCCTGGGAGATTAAGAAAGATTCGGAAAAATCGGGAAACTGACTCTTGTAAAATTTGAAAGTTTTCTTGAATGGATGTATCCGTTAGTTAATATACATAATTTATGTCCTGTAAGTGCATCCTCTACCCCTGCCTCAACTTGCTACTCACACGACCGTGGTCAGCGGTCAGCCTTTCCGAAGAGAATGTGGCACTGCGCTGTCAGTAGGGCAGCACTCGTGTGGAAGCTGAGTTGGCCCCACTGCGCTAAACCAACATGAAAACGGCGATTTCCACAAGGATTTAATGCGATGGTTGGAGGAAGGAGCAGAAAACTGTGTAATCCACTAAGGTTAGAGTTACCTGGTTGCCCTTGACTCAAGAGTGGACAACTTTTTTACCCTTCCTCCCGTCATAACATTGACCAAAATATCTCGCAGTACCTAGTCGAAGTCAAGTCTTGACCTTATGTTTTATCTTTCTTCACAGCGTGTCAAATAAACTTTGTCTATAATGATTTTCCGTTTTGCTTTACAATTTTTCAAACAACTGAAGTCATTGCAATTGTACTAGCATAAGATTAATAAGGGTTAAAAGATTGATAAGTTTTCAATAGCAATAAGGTTGAAGTAAATCATGATCATGATAATATAACACCACATAAATGTGCAGTGCTCAGTCTTAATCTAAAGATTTATATTTCATCATAACTTATCGAGTAGAGATGGTATCGTTTTATTTATTTTATTTACCGTCTTACCAGACATGTTTTCTAAAATCTGAAGACAATACAGTTGTATCAGAATGTAAGATAAAGGCTAAGAGGGTGTTAAATTTGATATACTAGCGAGAGGGGGAAACCAAAGTTCTAAAATTGTTGATGACGGTAAGATAGCAAAATGACCCTTGAGGTAGAATTCTTTGAGAAACTTGGATTCGATTTTCACTCTACTGGCTTGATATACTGATGTATAATATTTTGCAAAGAATTTTTTAACTGCAAGGATTTGTTTTCCTTACTCTTGTTTTATCCCGTTACCTTTAAGTTCTTTTCCTTCTTCGGCCTTTCGTAAATGGGCAAAGTATGCAAAGACTGTACATTTGTCTTTGAAGGATTTTTTACAGACTTTCATTTATAGTTGTTGTCTTTTTTTCTTCTTTTAAAATCCTTGGTTGAGAGTTGTATTTGTTCCTCTAGGTACCCAGGTGCTTGAACTCTTGGTGAGGTACATTTCTTCGTGTACTTACACCATACCTTTTTACCAAAGGGTCACTCCCGTTAGCACTTCATTCATAATGCTTTCTGCCAAATGCTTTACTCACCGTCCATCTCTCAGCGGAAGAGCTTGTGGGTGAAGCCTAAAAGGTTACCTGGAAGCTAATGATGGGAAGATACTTTGAGGTTTCTTTATTTGTCATGGGAACATCTTATGTACAACAGGTACATATAGGTATACTTTTTATCTTGCTCTCTCTCTCCCACTCTCTTTCTCTCTCTTTCTCTCTCTCACACACACACTCTCTCTCTCTCTATCTCTTTCTCTGCCTCTCCCTCTCATTCTCTTCTTTGTTTACTGTTCTCACATTATTTGCAGTGAGATAGTTTTATGATCCTTTGCTTAAATTGAGATACAAAATAGTTAGTTCATTAGTATAGTGAGGACATAAATGAACCATATGTGCCACTAAACTGCTTGAAAATTACCGGCATATCCTAGGGGGTGGTAACTGATGGCAAAGTATTGATCATCTTTATGAGGTCTTTGGTTTCAGAGAAATAAACCTCTTCTTCATTCCCATTTGCTTTCCTCATACACTGCCATTGGGATAAGATGGGAAGCAAGGTGGAAAATCAATGTATACTTTTACATCAAAGTGGTTTTTATGCACATCTTCGTGTTATACACGCAAAACGTAAGCGCATGTAACAAGAGCAACAAAGAGCAACGCTCGTGCCCGTTATGGCGTTCTGGGTTACAAACAGTACAAGTCGAGCGTGAAATGGTACGGTCGGGCGGAGAAACAAGTCGTGAGCTGTCTGGTTAGTTGGTTAAAGCTGGCAGAGAGAGGGAAAGGGCTAGAGAAAGAGAGAGAGAGAGAGGGGGGGGGAGAGGAGAGACAGACAGACAGACGGAGAGAGACAGAAAGAGAGAATAGCTTATAGAAAGATAGTCAGATTCACAACATGACAACAACAAAAAAACAGTTACTCACACAGAAACAGATAGAGAGAATTAGGAAAGCAGAGAAGACGAGAGGTGAACAGACAAATCAAATCACAGTGAGAGAGAGAGAGAGAGAGAGAGAGAGAGAGAGAGAGACACACACACACACACACACACAGGCAGACAGACAGACAGCCAGACAGACAGAGGAGGGGAGAGAGACAGATAGAGACAGAAAGAGAGAATAGCTTATAGAGAGATAGTCAGATTCACAACATGACAAAAAAAACAGTTACTCACACAGAAACAGATAGAGAGAAATAGGAAAGCAGAGAGGGAAGAGTGGTGACCAGACAAATCAAATCACAGTGTGAGAGAGAGAGAGAGAGAGAGAGAGAGAGAGAGAGAGAGAGAGAGAGAAAACTAAAGCGGATGTAGAGAGGGAGAGAAAGGATGAGAGAATGACAAAAAAAAGATGTGAAGAAAGGCAAAGGGAGGTAGGTAGGTAGAGATAGACATAAAGACTGGCAGACAGAAAGAATAAACAGTTGGAGCGATATGTATTTTATGCAGGGATAATTTCTCTTCTTACAAATTTGTATCTCTAGACACTGTGAGCTGTGAGAATGCCTCTGTAACATCGAGCTAACACATTTTAGACAAGTTTCAGGTCAGGAAAAAGGGAAATAAATATAGCATAGAATTATATTGTTATTCCATGTTTCTTCTCAAATTAGCGAGGGTATTGTTGTTGATAATTCATCGGTTTGTTTGTTTTTTTGCCCTCTCTTTCTGAACTTAACTCGTCCTCTTATTTCCGCCTGTATAAAACACGATATCGTTTATTGTTTTGTATAACGGTTATGTGACAGCTGACACTTAATTTTTTTTTCTTCTATTTTAAAGAGGAAAAGATACATGCTTTTCTGAAAGCAAGGTTTATTATTGCCTTGTTTCAAGCTCACCCTGCCCGCAAGGTAAAATAATGCGCGTTGCGTTTGCAAATTTTATATGAAAAAATTTATAGACATAATAAGTATTTTTTTTTAATACGTTTTAAGACATGAACAAAAAACGGAAGAAAAAAAAAGGTTTCAATGTAATTTACGTCAGTTTTTATTACAGAATAAACTTTTTTTTATGAAAGAATAAAAGGTTTTTGATCCATTGAGATTTCAAGTCTTAATATCTAATGGCTGTGGCACGTGTCGTGTCATTAATCTTTTAAGAGTAGCTTTATTATCGCTTCTTACTTCTAAACACACAAATTGTATCTAGCCTATAACCTTCATCTCTTTCTCTTTCAATAAGAACTGTCTGTAGTACTCAGACTGGTAGAAATAAAAAGAATTAGTTGGTTCGTTTTGTAATATCAAAATCCATTTATAAATTCTTATAAACGTTCACTGTCATTAACGAAAGATAATAATGAATTTTTGCACGGCAGTTCATCTCTCGGCACTTTTTGTTGTTCCTTGTAATGAGCGTTTACAACGGTTTTAAATAGATTTTTAGAGGATCGTAATCATTTTTTAAGTATATTTAAAATATTTTTAAGATGTATTTAGAGTGATATTCCTTGACCTAGAAAGATTTACTCAACGTGAAAATCACAGGTTCCGACATGAAGTAGCAATCAGTTTTGAATAAATATGAGGCACAATAATAATTCTCTACAAATGATAGTAAACAATTTGTGTATACAGTTAGGTGATTATCTTATCACAAAGAGAATGTGTAAATTTTATAAAAGTGGGTATATTTTCCCTGATAAACTAAGCAAGAACGTGCTTCGCGCAACCTATTTTTGAGCCAAATTTATGCATATGTAAATAGAAAAATAAATAGAGAGAAAGCTAAAAATGTGCAAAATATGCAATAAATTACACTTATTTTTGTACGTGGTGTTGAAAGGAATGCACTATTATTCATTTTGCAATAAATTATCCTGTAACTGCTTTGCTTTGCTAACTGAAATTTCCTGGGAATGTTAACATTAAACAAATAATACGCATCTTTTCATATGCTTGGCATTTTAGAGCACAGACAGAGACTATTATTGTGTCATGAAGCGGTTTGTGCAATAACCAGTTTGTGTGCCTGTCAGCAAATGGTTCCGTGCACTCAACATTCACTAACAATATCTGACAGATTGTAACCCTTGAGATTTTTCAAAACTTTCAAGAGAGTTTTTGTATTGTAATTTCGGATACGATCCCGCCCCAGCATGAAAGCGGTAAGAAGATTCGTAAAGAAGCGCAACATTAATTATCTTAGCTCCACGGGTTTATTACATCCGTTGTGGTCTCAATTAAATTTTGAATGAGCCCGGCAATAAAAGTGCAGGCTGTGCTTTTGAAAATGCGGAGAGTTGAAATTACACTGCTGTCGGTTTTTAATTAAGTTTCAATTAAGCTCTTTAATCACATCACGAGTTAGTAAGAAGAGAGTGATGCGTGTTGTGGTGAACCATCTCAGCAGGTAGGCTATACCTGCAAACACACCGTGCTTGTTTCAGAGGTGAACTGTATCAAGAGTTAATTTCTTTATTGGGCTTGAGTGTACCAATTTCATTTTTGAGATGATCAATATTATTTCGTCTCAGTTATTTACTTTTCTTTCTTTCACTCCTACGCAAGTTCGTGTAGGTGTTGCTCGAAGAGAGAGCTTTAAAGTTCAAGGTTCAATGGCGGTTTGGAACGCTAAAAACAGTTTTTAGGAGTGGAGGTGCACACTTTGGGTGTCAGTTTGGAGGCAGGAATAATTTGCTAGAGGAAAAGTTATTCGGGAAGAGCAAGAAATGGTGAAGGGATCTTCTGCTTGCGATTGGATTAAGAAAAATGTCATACTGCTCAAACACACCTACTGAGAAGCAGGAGAGAGAAAGAGAGAGACAGAGAGAGGTGCATGAAAGTTAAGAAAAAGAAAGAAAATCGGGATTTTCGAGTGTTAAAGATTTCAGGAAACGTAAGAGTTGTTACTTCAACTTTTGTTTTACCTGGACCAATTTATCAACCTCCCCTCTCTCTTTCTCTCTCTCTCCCTCCCTCTCTCTCTCTCTCTCTCTCTCTCTCTCTCTCTCTCTCTCTCTCTCTCTCTCTCTCTCTCTCTCTCTCTCTCTCTCTCTTTCTCTCTCTCTCTTCTCTCTCTCTTTCTCTCTCTCTCTCTCTCTCTCTCTCTCTCTCTCTCTCTCTCTCTCTCTCTCTCTCTCTCTCTCTCTCTCTCTTTCTCTCTCTCTTTCTGTCTCCATGCATTTATAGTTTTTTCTGTCTCTCAACCTGTTTATTACGCGTGCTCAATATAGTCGTAATCCCTGTGTATGGACAAAGATCTCTAACCACATCCCTAGAGGACAGAGGTGAAGAGAAGTTACGACCGCTTTACTGCCCTTCCTCCAGAACGGAAGTGCTCCGTTGCACATGCGCAGCGTCAAGCAAAGCCTGCACAAACTAAGTTTGACAAGGGAATGCTGCGAGTTAATGCATGACCCTGTACCTGGGCTAGACAAAGACCTCAAGCGCAGCATCATGTACACGACTACAATTTCTGACAATGCTAGTTTACCTGAATCGTTCCAGACCAGAAAGAAGACGGAAACTCTTACAGAATGCAGGCTCTTTACGTTTAATATGTTCTGAAGATTGATAATGAGAGGGGGGAAAAGCATGTAAGGTTCAAGGATTGGCCACCCTCAAGAAGATTCATTCAAGGGTATATGGTTAGAGAAACAGCTGAGCCCATCTGTGTTCTCATAGCGTGATGAAAATTGTGCTCTGGCTTTGACGCTTTAATGAGAGACAACCAAAACACAGTGCTTGATGTCTTAACATCTTATACGCCTCAATAATTTTAGTTCAGAAAATATGACTTTAATACTCCCTTACACACAAAGTTTGGCATTTTAAATCAGGAATTTTATTGGAGTAGCTAAACTAAGCTTCAATGCATCACTGTGGTGGTACCAATAGAAGCAGAATTTATCTTCAATGCTAGTAGTTTGAGACTTTTAAATGTCAACTAAATATGAAATAAGCAAATAAGCAAACAGTACTACCTATGCTCCAGTTTAAGACATCTTCAAACTAGATTTAGACTAGATTTATACCTATCTGAAATATTAAACATGAATGCCTAGGAGTAAGTTTATTTGGCAAAGAATTTTGAGTTTTGTCTGAAAAAAGTAATCAACCGCAATCCAGAATTATCCAGTTGTGGATAAGTCATAAGATCGTGTTGACTTATCCCTTCTGTCCTTCAAGTAAAACTGGGTATCTCAAATCGCTGAGTATAATTATGGTATCACAAGACGGATTCAGTTATACAGTGTTTGGAAAACAAAAAAATAGATCCGTCTTGACGGAAAAGTAAAATTCCAGCTAAAATCGGATTCGGTTAATATGGAAATTGTATTTTATGATAAAACAATAACTTCCTCGTGTATGTAAATTTTCGGCGTCTGAAGGGACAACACATAACTTAAGATGTATTTGGGCCAGAAAATCGAGTTTACAGGTGACACTCCACTTTACACCTTTTTTTTAATAAAGATCATTGAGCCGGTTTATGTCATATGACGTGAGCCAAATGTCGAGTGAGTCCTTGGATGTGGCAAAATATGTACATGAAACATCTCGAGAGGCTTCTCCAGCAACCGTGATGAGAGACTTGCAGCTGTCCATTTGCTTATCCATCGGTACGGATGCTGAGTCATTGACCCTTCGGCGGAATACTTTGATACAACAGGATCGAATTAGGGGCTTTTTTTTTTCTAGTCTAGTCTGCGGGTTTGGGCGACAGGCATGTGGCAGTTCTAACAGTTCTAGCGGTCTACTTCATGGTCTGACTATGCCACACAGGGTTGACGTTAATTCGAGGGAATATCAGCGTCACCATGTTGGGCAGGGCAACAAGATGTTTTGCAAAGGGAACACTAGGTTTTATCTATATGCACTAATGCCTGTGGGCAAGTAAATTAAAGGTAGTGTTGCCTAAGCTATATAATTGCTCATTGAATGAAATCACAATCTTATCGGTTTAAATAAAATCATTATCATCATCATCATCATCATCATTATCATCATCATCATTATTATTATCCACAGAGTTATCATCATTATCATCAGAATGTTATATTTAAACCCATCATAAAAATCATCCATGTCATTGTCAACACTAGAAAACTTAAGCGCCAACATCAAATATTGCAACTCGAACATGGGCAATATTGTCAGAAAATATTGTTTCCTTTGCCAGGTCAATATTATATGGATTTGGTCATTATGAGGGTTTTTGACCACTGTGATATTTTTTGCAGGCTGGGAACATAGCATTTTTTATGTCCACATAAACAAACATCCCTTTGTGCTTATATAAAAAGATAAGCTGAGTGGTTTTCACGAAACATGTAAAAAAAACATCAAATTCTCCATAATTATGGAGAACTAGGGTTCGCAATAGTCTTGTAGACCCATTGATTATTGTATGTGAATGAAAATTTCATCGCAAAGCAAGATCAAAGATACATTATGAACATTATTTTATCTGTTATTATTCACCATATTCTTTTTCAATACTAAATAATAGTAAATGTAACGTAAAACAGCAAAATATCAATTGGTAAACTTTCATTAAAAACTAATCGCAATAAGTTTTCAAACCGACATCAAAGCCAATAAGATAGATATTTATATATTTTTATCATGGCATGTAATATCTTATCAGATTTTTGGATGAAAAAATAAATTGAGGAGAAAACAGCCGGTCAGTCAGCCATGCATGTCAAATTTTCCGATTCATCTTGGGGTTATGAGATGGAAGACAAGTTTTTACATGTTTTTCTAATCTTCATGTTTCTATATTTTAAACCCGTATAGTTAAATCCTGTAACTGTGACTGTAAAACTCCCCCAATCTTGTATTTTACCCCAGATATGGCTGTGCCGTTGCTACTCATCCTGGTGGCGTCGGTCTCTGGTCAGTACAGAGGTAAGTCGAGAGAGAGAAATGATTTTAGAGGCTGGAGATCAATATTCTAAATTTTCTCTCTCTTTTTCTCTGTCTCTGTCTGTGTGTGTGTGTGTGTGTGTGTCTCTCTCTCTCTCTCTCTCTCTATCTATCTATCTATCTATCTATCTATCAATCTATCTATCTATCTATCTCTTTTTCTCTTCTTCCTTTCTCTCTCTCGCTCTCTGTTTATCTATCCATCTATCTATCTATCCGTCTTTCTATAAAGTATAAAAGTGTAATTGTAGAAACCTCTATAGCTGAAACAATCTTTTGCCAGAAGCGTAGAAGCTAGACTTTGATTTTGTTCGATGTGTAAATATTCCGAAATTTCCCTAAACGCTAGGAGCACGGTAGCCTGCTCACAAATCCGCACCATAATTATCTCTGTCGCGGACCCAAAAAAGTAATGAAAACTTTGGATAAATAGAGTTCTCAGCTTCACGGCACCTAGCCTGTTGTATGACACGTGCTTAGTTAATTCCCTCAGCTCAGCTAATCAATCGACCAACCTGAGGACTCATCGCATCTTCAAGGTATTTCATATTGGCAAATTATAAAACGTGCATTATATTCAGCTTAATAAAGAGTTTCCACCAAAACGAGATTTCAGACCTTTTAGCCATTATCAAGCCAGGTACTCATCTCCTGAAAGCGTTTACGCTCGAGCCCGGAGCGAAAATCGCTTCATGCTTCTAAGAAAACTCGTTTGCCACTTGGCCACGAGCATTCCCATAAACAGTAAAAGAGGAACAAGGAAAATATCAAGTGAGCTTGAAAGAAGTAAACGTGCCGCTCTTGGAAAGGAAGGCAGACACAGACAACAGATTTATGGACCGCGCTTAGACAGAACGACCGCGTCCATAAGACTGTGAGTGCGTGTCCTTGACAGATAAATGGCACAAGTAGTACCAAGAGGTCTGGAGTGCATGCCCCTGGCACTTACGAAAGGACTTAGAGAGGCTTGCGGAGAGACAGCGTGTGCCCTCCATGGGGGGTGCCATTTCCGTAAAATTCCTCTGCTAAGTTGTGTGTGGCTGACGGCAAGACAACATGGTCTACAGGCTGGTGAGGAGTAGATGGGCTCCTCCTAGGGAAGCTCTCTCAGAATTATGTCAGCCATAACATGTCATCATTTATGCGTGTTGCGGGTGGGGCTAGCATCTTGGTGTCTCGTTATCAATTCCTGTAAGAGGAACTTTGCTCTGGTGAGGATGGAAATAGATATTGTGACTATGAAATGGTATCCAAAATGAAGAATGAGATTTACAGCACTAAGAAGGAGATCATCTAAATCGATTCCTGTAAAGTTGAAATTTTTTCAATGGCAATATGATATCCGTGCACCATTCATCTATATAGTTTTTGTTCTGTCATCCGCAAACTTTTTTTCTATTATCTGCACTAAGCAATTCCAAGTTCTCTTTCGGCACAGCAGGTGGTAATTTCACACAATGACAAAGTCTTTGGCATCCGATGTTCATAAATGGAAGCGAAGGGGCAGATAGTGGAAATCTTGATGTGTCTTGTTAGCACAAGTCTGCATGGTGTCTACATAAATTAGAGTAAAACATTAGTTATGCTCCCAATGCAGCCTCTCCTTCATGAGCTTGTCAGTCTATCACCGCTGATTAAGTCAGGAACGTTTGATAACACAAAGAGAGAGGGAGAGAAAAGGAGAGAGAGAGAGAGAGAGAGAGAGAGAGAGAGGAGGTCAGAGAAAGAAAGATTAAAAATAGGAATATAGAATACATAAGAAGAAGAGAGCGTGAGAGCGAGGAGAGAGAGGCAGAGCTTATCTGCAGTTAACTAAAATTGTCTATTGTGCAGGCAGAAATAGAACTTTTTAGGGGGCAGAAATGTATGTAAATACATGTAATAATATTAAGAATATTTTATGAAGAAATGTTTATAGAAACAATCTGTTTAGGCGTATTTAGACGTAGGAGGAGATCATTTTATTTTAATTTTCTTTAAAAAAAAATTCTGAGCGATAGGATTTGGAGTAAATTTAATTACTTTTCTATCGACCGCTTTTAGGTTATAGTTTAGAAATATCCAACGTGTTTCAATTACCATTTTCTTTTTCATCTATGCTTGATATTCATAAAGTCTCTAATTATGCTATAGTTTCAGTAATATCATCCATATTGCTATTAAGATTATCATAGACCTATTACATACTACATTTCTTATAAAAACCATCTGTTGTGTTTGGGATCTTTTGCTCTAAACTAAACACACGTTAGCTTTGAAGAAAGTAAACGCTAAGAGCTTGCAAATCCCAGGTACCCGTGTTTAGATTTCAGGTACTTATTAATAAACACAACAAGCCATAGCTCTGCGCCTTTGCAGGCTTGTCTCACCTGAGTGTGATTGGCCTGACAGATAAAAGTCTGAGAGGCAAAGCAGCCAGCTCAAACATAGCGAATTCCTCTCAATATAGTTTAGCTTGTAAAGACAAGCGCAGAACAACCGGAAGAGGGCAGGGATCAAACGTGACCAATCAAATCATCAGAATATGGAGTCATGGAAGACTGCCAACAGGAAGTGGACGGCCTTGATTCTGACAGGTTTAAATTCTTTTGAAGAAAAAGTTTACATAGAGATGTGTCAAGATAATAAGATTATACCACAAATAGCGAGAATTACTCCCCATTGACATATTGATCAATTTAAAAAAAAGAGGCAAAGTTAGCGATGCAAGGCTAAATACGGGAAAACAGCTACATTTGTACTTTCTCAATGTATTTAAGACCCTTCTAAATGCTCATTAAAAAGTTATAGCTTCCCTCAACAAGTGCCAAGAGATATTCTGCCGTGTGGGAATTCATGTTTTTTGTACTTTTGTAGATTGGAATGTTACGAAGTTAGCAAAATGATAGGCGAAGCACAAAACAGTGAAAATACATGACTTGTTTATTAATACATGGCAGTGGGAAAACTCCCCAACGTGATCTCTTGATATGAAGTTTCTTCTATTATCTTTTGTTATTGGATTTAGCTGAGGACTCACATTCATCTTTCAAACTGTTTTCGTTTTGGCTAAGCTTTCTTAACCCTAGGAAGTGTTGTATAAGAAACTAATAAATTCATCAACATTCATTGTTATCAGTGGGCCAGAGGAATTGTGCGATTGTGTTTAGCAGGTGATGAAAGCTGTTTGGGATCGTTGAATACTTGGGTTTCTTTTCTTTCATTTTGTTGTTGTTGTTGCTGTTTTTTTTTAATCTCTCCCAGTTGGTAGCTGTTGTAAACGAGAAGAAAGTGCTCAGTGAACTGCGCAACAAAGTATAAAATTCTTTTTTATTAAATCCTGGCTTGAAATTTTAGATATTTTCTTTTTACAAAAGCCCCCTTATTTCTGTGCACGAAGAATATTTAGTTTTTAGGAAGAGGGGTTAAAATTGATCAACATAAAATGTAAAAGCGGACAAGTGACCCTGTTTGTTTTTGTTTGAAGGTTTACATCCGCAAACCAGTTGATTTTACGGAATAATGTTGAATAAAAGCATTATTCATAATTGTATCTTATTACTTTACTTGCCTTTTTTTTTCTTGTTTTAATGTATCGATTGGTAAGAATTTATCATCTTACTAAGAAAATATCTTTTCACTCAATGGATTTTTATCTTTTGCCCATTTAGTAAATTTAAAAGTTTTTCTCCAAAATGAATTTTAGTATTAATAGGACACAGAAAAAAGAATTTCATTTTGTAAGATCCATGGTCGAAGAGCTGCAATTCGAAAAACTTTGGTCAGGAATTGTAAAGAATAGTGCCGGTGAAACAGATTGATAGACACAGGTGGAAGATTAGATTATTGTAGAGAAAAGTGTGAGTTTTAGGAAACAACGGACCGCCTCTTAAGTGGGCTTCTATTGTTAAATATGAGGGTTTGCCTTGCAAAGACTTGTGACTGAATTTTTTCGGAAGCAAAATAAAGTGAATTGCAAAACACAGAAAGAGGAAGAAGTATGATATCATTGAACCATTTTCTAGCTTTTATGTCAACCTCCCTCTCTCCCTTTCTCTGTCTCTTTCCGCTCTTCTCCCATACCTTATCTTCCTCTATCCATACATCTATTGGCATTCTATTATTCTTTTCGATTTTTTTCTAACTTCATGCCTCAACACTGTATAACCTTGTCAACTACATTGAATGATGAGTTAAAGATAATACATAGCCCTCAGAAAATGTAACCGTTTGAACCACATTCTTGGTAACAATCGGTTCCATCTCCTGTCCAGCCTCTTGCAGGCCAGCAATTTATAACCGTGATGGCATTCCCCTACCAATCAAGTTTGAGTAAACCATTCACCCCATAATGTTTAAACATTTCCCGCGGAGCTCTGAGAGTTATTGAAGAGGGGAATGGAAGATGTAGACAACTTCTAGTGTTAGTTAAAGCGGGGAAAAGGAAAAGAAAGATTGGGGAGGAGAGAGAGAGAGAGAGAGAGAGAGAGAGAGAGAGAGAGAGAGAGAGAGCAGGAGGAGAGAAGGCAGAGGAAGTATTCAGAGTCAACATAAACAATTATATAATATACATTTATTGAACTGAGATCCAACCCTTCATAAAGATATTAACTATCAATGGGTTGATGCGCCTGAGAAACTCTTGTGTAACAACCTGTGATAAGCTTATAGAACGGTAAATACGATACAGAATAGTGCCAGGAAACAATAAGGGTACAAACAAAAATAAGCGATGATGCAAAAGAAGAATAAAAAAAAACAGCAACATTTAAGAAACGAGACTTACTAGCAGTGCACGTGTACTCATTAAGACAGAGAAACCGTGAAGCGAGTGGGCGGTGGGTGAATGATGACGACACTTGAGGTGAGCAAGCCGCCCTGTCAATGGCTCGCCAGCCCTCAGTACTCACCTAAACATCATTAGCTGTTAGTGTTGCTGGGAGGGAGAGAGAGCTCTCACTTTAGGTGCTCGGCGTGGGTGTTATCAATCTAGTCGATCTGTAACAGTCACGGCACGCCTGTCTCTAGCTGCATGGCCTGGCAACTCAAGTCTCGTGTTGTGGTGATGCACTCTCTGCTCCTGACCATCCCAGTGTCTTCCTGTTAGTACCATGGTTAAAGGTTACCTTTCCTTCTAGTTTTTGGTTAAGTTTTTAGTTGCTTTCAAATTTAAAAAAAAAAAAAAAAAAAAAAGTTTGGAATACTTTTCGAGAGATTCTTATAAATTTCTTCATTTTTCAAATTTAGAATTTCTTTTCCGCAAAATGAAAATAACATTTAATGGCCTCAAAAATAATCTTTTCTTTTGGTCTTCTGGGAATTTTGAACAAAAATCATTGGTAGCTGAAAATACACCTCTGGAATGCAGCTTCATTTATATTCAAAGTAAAAGTCTAACGGAAAAATTATCGGATCCACTATTCTGCCTTCCGCCACGCATATTTGATTTGCATCATGTATATTCAATTCACCACAAAGCAATATTCAACCCATTTTGACATTGAACAAAGTATCCTCAGGCAAAAAAGAGGTGAAAAAATGAGGTCCAAACTCATCTATCGACAGAGTTAATTTTTATTACTAGCAGATCTACCTCGGCCTTTGTTGCGTTTGTTCCTGGAAAGTTACACGCCCAGGAAGATGTCTCTTCGGAATAAAAGATGAAGGAAACAATGGTCCACGTCCAAATAAATACGTTTTCAACACTTTGGAAATAACGAAATAAACATCATTTAACATTGAGTGAATCATTTTATCCAGTTTGCCACAGTAAAAAGGCAACCAGGATAAATCATGCTAAAATCGGAATTTCGACTTTTTGAGATTTTGACATGATCTTATTGTTCATGTTCTGCTCTTCAAGGAGATAAAAGATATAACTTTGGCCGTGTTAGGTTATGAGATAATTCTCTTTCAAAAAAAAAATCTTTAAAAAGGTCATAGCATAGAGGGATTTTTATCTTTATTGACTACCGCAAAAAAGTAGGATTTACTTGTTCCCGAATCACCCTGGATGTCATTGTTGTTAATCAAAATTAAAAGGCTATTCACATGACTGTTATGTTTACATGGAGATATATGAATCACGAATTGGTCGCAAGATAGAGACTAATGGCCCTTTAAGCACAGGATGTTAGCACAACGTAATTGGCTGGATCTGCCGTTGGAGAGTCCAGGCATTGACGATAAGGTCAGATAGACAACCAGTTACTGTGCCAAGTTGGATTTGTCTCTGGGATGTCTCAACCTTGAAATTTCGATATTTAATGCTTGTAATGGCAGCTAGAAAAAGATTCGCTGGTTACGATCTTTTTCACGTTTTGCTGTCAAAGCGTATATTTGTTCCTATTTTGTGTTGATGAGGACTTAAAACACAGATATGTCTTTAATTTAAAAGAAAAATGAAGATTATGAAGAACAAACCAAGTTCAACTGGGTATATATTTTATTAGATAGACGCTAAGGCAAATGAATACGAAAGTGGTTAAAAGAAAATGAAAAGATATATTAATTTGAAGAGAAATAGATTGTAAGAGACAAAATTATAGATGAACAGAAGATATGCAGATAGGTATAGATAGTGAGTGAGATAGCTGGAGAAGCAAATACTTAGATTGATAGATTAATCAATGGACAGACAAGTAGAAAGGATAGCCTAGTTTTTTGATTGGTTGACTGCTTGTTAAATTAGTGTATAGAAGGACATGTTGGTTGTGAAAATGGGTGTATTTATTAATTCTCTTCAACCTGGTTAAAAAGTTTGTTGGAATAGGTATTGTTAGACCTCTTAGACGATCTATTTTTTATTCTTTGTTCATTTTCCTTGTATTTTTTTATGTAAAGTAGAACGTTAATAACTTTAAGAAATAAAGCAGAGTATTTCACCAGCCTAACAAAGTAATGTTAAATCTTTATGAAAACATGATATAAAGCCAGTGAAGCTTTATGACCTCCAAACAATATCTTTAAACGTGAAAAATGTTCGTGACAAATTCATGTTTACAACAAAGAATCTCCCCATATTTGAGAATTTTCGCGAGAATTTGCCATGGTTTGGTTTTTATTTCACACCAAGAAGATCCGCGGGAAATAATTTTTTTAATGCGTTTTCAATTTCAAAGTCATAATTTTATGGTAACGTTGTCGGTAGGATGACGATTTGATTCGTACAAAGTCACTAATTTCCTCAACCAAATCTCATGAATCTTTTAAAAAGCGAATGAAAGTTGTGGTTTAGCTTGTACTGCAGGAAGAACTCGAATTTAAAAAATCATATGGAAATTTCGAGCAGCTCACAGCTTGCGCGCTAAAGTCATCAGCTTTGGAAGAATGTAAAATTTATTTCAGTTAAATGTAAGGCTGAATGCATAATGACTCTAGAGCAATCAGAAAAGATCTGCGCAATTCCGTGCAGACCTTTGACTCCTCCACACATCTGGTCTGGGTGGCTAATTGCTGCTGTGTATTACTCTGACAACACCCATCCATCTCCTAAGTGTTTTCCACCTCGTTAGCACGGGGCTAACAAGAACGACTCGGCTGGCACGGATCTGTGGGTATTCTTAACCTTGTCAGATCCGCCAACAAAAGCTACAGAACTCCACGGGTCGAGCTGCTCCCTCAGAGACGTTTTTTACATACAACCGTTCTATCATAATTATGTCAACAGATCCAAAGCATTGATTATGTTCCTGGAGCTGCTTTGAATTTGAGTAAAACAAGCAACGGCTACTTGCAGATACAGAACGACGGAGAGGAGAAAATGAATAAGTGTTGGGAGAGAGACTGGGAGAGAGAGAGAGAGAGAGAGAGAGAGAGAGAGAGAGAGAGAGAGAGAGAGAGAGAGAGAGAGAGAGAGAGAGAGAGAGAGAGAGAGAGACAGACAGACAGACAGACAGACAGGCAGATAGAAAGAGACAGAGGCAGAATGTGGACTAGAAGGGAGTGATTCCACTACTGTACAAGGTTTTACATTGCACAGAATCTGTTTTGCATAATGTGGACAAAGAATTGTGTAAGTCCAGATCATCTGAGCCGATATTGATAAATACAACATAACCTAACGACGATCCTAAGCATATATTTTGACATGGATAAAAGTCATTGTAAAGTTCATTATCAATCTACAAATACAAGCTCAGAACCAATCCATTGTTACGTGAAAGGATATGCGTAAAAATAGCTTCGCATTTCGTTTTGAACACTTTTGTCATTAAATATTATACACTGTAGTTTTATTGAATCAACTGAATTTCTTATAACAAGCCCAGTCCACCATGAGCGGTGATTTTAGATCTTTACTTCTATTTGGTTACTGATCAATCAACAATCATACCAGAGCAAATTGCGGGATAAGAGCAAAATATCAAACAAGGATAAAAAGGATATGTCAAAAACTTTTATGAGTGAACTTTGGTGCAACTCAGATTTAACAGAAGATTCCAATTTTTTTTTTTTTTTTTTTTTGGGGGGGGGTAAATCTTTAATCCCTATGGACGGAAAAATATTTACCAATAAAGCTTGCTTGAATGTGTGAATAATTGGAAACACTTTTAATTTTCTTTTAGGTTGTTTTGTTTCTTATTTAAAGATGTTTCCTTCTATTATACAACGAAAGTCATATAATTAATTTATGTAATGCATTTAACTGGTAAAGGATTGTTTAAAAAATAATTCGTTAGTCTCCCACTAGTACTGAATTTATCCCGAGCAAATCTATCAGTAGAGGCTAGGGTTGAAACGTCAGTGCCTTCTCTATTTCCCAGTAACATCAACAACAGCGATACATTCTCCCATTTAGAAACATGGTAACATGAATAGTTTTCAAGAGGTGAACTTCCCAGCAAGCTTTACCTCAAAATATATATTTAAGTCATCGTGTTTGTTTGGAAAATTTTGCGGAGACTAATTAGTAATTGAAGAAACGAACGCACATAAAACGTAATAGCTTCCTAATTACATTTTCAACTTTTGAAAGAAACTTTTTGAGGTCTCTATAACTGCTTGTTTATTTTCTTCAATGTTATCGCAGACTATTGTAGTGTTCACATTAAAATGTCTGTTATTTACATCTCTTTGTTGCTCATCGAATTAACAAAGAGGGTTAGCATTGATTTTACAGCTAGATTCTTTTAAAAGAAAATTGATTCTCGTGTAGATATCAAAGCAAAATTGATGTTATCATAGAGCTATGAGTACAGAACTATATTTTAGATCTTTTGAGCCGTGAATGGGTTCATATTGCTCAGGCTAATATTTTTATGGCACTGTCTTATCTAATTTTGTCTCGTCTTCCTGTGTCCAGTTCGCCCTAAGGCGCTGCTGAGGCCTCCACCAATGATTATGGATGAGATCGACCCTACGTGCCGGAATTTTACGTACGGCAACTGGCGAGAACAGACTTTCTACTCGCCCAACTACCCTGGAGAATACTTCAACGATACCGACTGCGTGCTGTACTTGGAAGGTAAGTTGAGTCCCCGCCAGTGAGGAAGATGAAGGCGAAGATGCTTAATATATTATTATAAAGGCGATGAGGGAAAAATGTTTTGATGAAGAGAAGGAAAAAAAGGAGAACGACGACGATGATGAATATGATGATGGTAGTGGTGGTGGTGGTGGTGGTGGTAATGATGTTGATGTTTATAGATGTGATCATAAAATATTTCATAAAACTCGTCACTTTTAAGCTATTAATCTTGTGTTTGACAAAGGAAAAGAAGGTTATCATCTGAGAACAGGAATCGTGAAAGGTAGGGGGGAAGCTTCAATTTACTCCAAATGATCCAACAAATCTTAAAATTTTTTTCCCTCACATAGCTGCCATTAAGTCGTAAAATATATTTATCTTCAAATTCACTTTGTAAAGAGCGTGTGAAGATCTTTTTTTTTTCTTTAATAACAATTTACGAAGTGCAGCTTCAAAGTGTCAAATTTTTTATGTGTTTGGCTTCGCATTTGTCAGCTCTTAAACGTTGATAGCCTTTGAGATTGAAGACAGGAGACAAAAAATGAACAACGGCGATATAAAAATATGAACACCTAGTGAAGATCCTTCCATTAAGTATATCAAAGGCACGACAGGTCGATTCATCATTCATCCTACATTATTTCACTTTGAAATACAGAGGATCCAGAGAAGTGTTAATGTAATCAAACAATGATATTTTTAGCGTGTAAGCCGTTTGTCTTGTCAGTCAAACCAGCGGAGGTTATAATTATGCTGCCTGGCATTTTCATCGAATATTTTGGTTTTCAAGATCAGAGAAATAATAGGAAAGAGGTTAGTAAATTATGTTTGTTTTTATTACTATACTAGACTTTGTACTTTAATGAAGTCAAAGATTGGAAGGAAAGTTATGTGCACAAAACAAGAATGAATAATGAACAAAATAAAATAGAAGGAGGGGGGGGTGGGGGAGGAAAAGTGAATTGAAAAAGCTTTTTGGAATGGACTTAGACTACAGGATAAAAATAGAAGTGGCAGGAAGGAATAAAAGCGTGCAGATGTGCAAAGACGCCCAATTCAAGTCACATGTGAAAAAATAATTCAGAATAACAACGGGGATGTGAGAAGGATAGCAGATAACGTGAGAAATAGTAAAAGATGGCGAAAAGGAGAGCGAGACAGAGAAGGGAGTGATGCAGATAAAGGTGGGGTGGGCGAAAGGTCAAATGGCACACGTCACTTGACTTGAACTTGTAGGTTGATTTTGAAAAATGCATCCTGTATAAATCTTTTAATCATTGTACTATGTTACTTAAAGATGGAATCGTATCAAATTTATCGTTCTTGCCTGAAAATGATAAAGACTATTTTGATGTTAACTTAGTCCACGTAACTAACGTCTCGAGATGTTGGTTAAAAAGAAAAACAACAGTTACTTTTGTTACTATAAATTTTAGATTCTATTTCCCTTTCTGCTTCTAGCTTTAGACATTTGAAAAATTTTCTTCGTTAATTTACATTTGATTTGATTTTGTTTTTGCTGAGAGAGAGAGAGAGAAAGTGAGAGAGAGAGAGGGGGGGGGGGGGAAGGGAGGTAGAAAGAAAGGCAGGGAGATAAGTAAATAAGGGCTGAAGAAAAGCAGGTTAGCCATTCCTAACCGAGAGTTGATAGGAGAACATGCTCTTTAGTGAATGCATCTCTAAATCTTATAAGCTGTTCTATTTTTCACGTTTAAGAATAAAAAGAAAAAAAGTTTCCCTATCTTTGTTTTTTGTGATTATTCGTTCTAAATCTCAATGCAGCCGAGTACAGTTACGTAGTTGCGCTAGCCATCTCTATAGTGTGCACCCACCACAGTGTCACACATGGCAACCATTTCTACAGGATGGATGAGGGAGGACAGAACAATGCTAGAAAACCTTTCTGCACTAATTTAGCCTTCAAAGTCACCCTCAACCAGGCTTTGACAAACGGAAGTAAAAAGTCTATTTTAACTCTCATTTTTTTTTTTTTTTGATACTGATGCGGGTGGTCGACCTGTTTTCCAAACACAGATGGCGGCCAATTTAAATAGTGCATTTTCTTTTCCTTGATAATCCTTTAGGTTAAAACCATCACGATTGTAAAACTTTCTTTTTAACAATGACACGAGGATAGAAATTATGCTACAACTTTCCAGTGATTGAACTCACAGCCGTCTATTTTTGAGATTTAAAAATAGATGAAGTAAGAGATATAGCGAAATTGATTTGAAGCTTTAACTTTTTAAAGAACGTTTTATTTGCGGTCATAATGAATTGATAAGTTCACGTAAAAAACTTTTTCACGTATTAAGGCACCTGCGACATATTGCAATGTGACCTTGTAAAACCAAAGAGAGCTGCACAGAATCGGAAAACAATGGCATAGCCACTGTAAAAGATCCTGTGGGACAAAGTTTTACCTGGAGAGTCTCTCTCACTCTCTCTCTCTCTCTCTCTCTCTCTATCTATCTATCTATCTATCTACCTACCTATCTACCTATCTGTCTATCTATCTCTCTCTCTATCTATCTATCTATCTACCCACCTATCTACCTATCTGTCTCTCTCTCTCTCTCTCTCTCTCTCTCTCTCTCTCTCTCTCTCTCTCTCTCTCTCTCTCTCTCTTTCTCTCTCTCAATCACACACCCCGTAAAATGTTTTTGTTTCTACCTCAGCCATGAGTTAACCGCTCGAGAAAAGACGTTTTGTAGAAGAGGTTACTCGCGTGCAGGCCTGCATGTGATAACTGTCGACCTGTCTTTGCTCACCTTCGGCCCTCTCTGACTCCACCTCTTCTCTCCCTTATCTGTGGCTCTTTACACGCGCCACATTCATTGCCCTGAACCTCCATGGTAAAGTTCAAGTTTATGAAGACAACTCCCCCATATCCCTTCTTCATTAAACCATTACCCTTTGCCATTTCCTAGACAATTTCTCCGATTTTTAAAAGACATGATCAACCTCTCTCAGCCTTTCCTAGCATTTCGAACATGTTTTCTGTAAACGCATGAACACATAGGTATGCTAGCCGTGCTAACATGGCTCCTGTAGCTTAGAAAAGGATCGTGTCTAAAAGGCAAAGATGCTGCCCTCAATATAGATTGCAAGATGAATGTTTTTTGGGTTTTGCATGAATAAAATAGAAGAGAGAGAGAGAGAGAGAGAGAGAGAGAGAGAGAGAGAGAGAGAGAGAGAGAGAGAGAGACATCTTGAAAGGTCAAACTTTTTCTGTAGGAACCTTTTATATAAATTTAAGCCTTCAAGAGACCTGATCAGTTTGCTGTGGTGGAGCAACTATAGTTATAACAAACATTGCGTTCCATCAGACATGTTTTCACAAGCATCCTGTAAAAGGCATGCAGAGTGGTTTTGTATTCTCGTGGGGATAAGAAAAAGATTATGAGAAAAATTTCTGCTCTTTGTTTTAAACTAATCAGACTTTGTCAACCTGAATAGTTGCTAATTGATAAGATGTATCATTTTTTTAAATAAATCATCTTTATATTTCATGTGCATAGGTGAATGTTACAAAATTAGACCAAAGAAAATTGTCTGAGAGTTGTTTGCTTAGAAAGATGTACTGGAAGGGCAGATTTCTTTTTAAAAAATACGATATTGATTATACTTTCGCTTTGTTTTCTTTTGTTTTTGTTTTTGCTTTTTTTTTTTTTTTTTTGTTTTTTTTTGCTTGTTTGTTTTTTTTACAATATCACATCTACTTCGAACAGGCATATAATTCTCATGACATCTTTGATAGAGAACTCTTATATATTCTAATAATTTAAAAAACATTCAAAGTCGAGTGGGGGGAGGCATATTCTGAGAGTTTTTTTTCAGTTCTCAATTTCCTAATGGGCATCTATCTATCTCTCTCTCTCTCTCTCTCTCTCTCTCTCTCTCTCTCTCTCTCTCTCTCTCTCTCTCTCTCTCTCTCTCTCTCTCTCTCTCTCTCTCTCTCTCTCTCTCTCTCTTTTCTTTCTTTTTTTCTTGTAAAGAGAATTAGCATGCGTAAAAAAGAGGATGAGATATTGTTTCATTAATCTGATACCAACAAAAATTTCACAACTTCTTCTGATACCATCTAGCACAGACTCATGGGAAAATCTACAGATTTATACAAGCTTATATTTCTCGAAAAAAATAATATGGTGAAATTCTATGCATTTTCCCCAAGTCATTTACAGTCTAGGCAGGATTATTTAGAGTATGATCACACTATGTCACAGGTTTCTAATCTATACAATGTTTGAAAAAAAAAACGTAGGCCTAGGGTACTTGCTCTTTTTCTTGGTTTGTTAAGTTTGTAAGTTTTGAAAAGAAAATATAATTATGCATTTCTTTTTAATGAGTACATGTTTAACAGACCTAATTCCCAAATTTTCACGTAATTTGCGACACATTGCTGAAAATTTTTCAGAGGACAATAGGAAACCTTTTAAGATAGTAATCGTGGTGTTAGCTTGTGAGGCTGAGAATGATTTATTAAACAAATATTATTTTCTTTTATTTTTTGCGTGAGCGGGTTCATTATTTCCAGAAAACAATTCTGCGCCCTTGCTTTTCATTTTTACTTTATCAGATCGGCATGTTTTGTACCCTGTCAAGAACTGATATTTTAGTTTTTACGAAATCATTAAAAACCGCATTTTAATCAGCAGTATTGTACACCATCACCTATAAAAAAATAATTGTGAGATGGAAAATGATAAGCCTGTTCTGAATGAGGTCATATAGAAAGTTTCCTTTGTGACTTTACAAGACCCTTGGTTTGGGCACAAAGAACCACCACTTTAGCCATTTATACTTTAAATATGACTCACATGGACTGCTAAAAAAATTGTGAAAAAAATTTTAATTAATTGATTTATGTTAGGCAACGAATTAACCCTTTTTTTTTGAGCTGACAATTACAAGGATTATATGCATATGCATGTGTGTGGGAGAGTGAGTGGGGTGAGGTTCTCATATAATTAATGGTGGGTTTTTATTAAGCCACTAATGACTTGAGAGGCGAAACCAGATCTGCTGGTAATGAAGTTTCATGTTCAGTTTAAAACAAATACCGGATGGTTGCATAGATATCAGCAAATGCTCTGAAGCGAATATTTTCAGAAAATACCCGTTCTACAGGTAAGACTTAGAGAGAGAGAGAGAGAGAGAGAGAGAGAGAGAGAGAGAGAGAGAGAGAGAGAGAGAGAGAGAGAGAGAGAGAGAGAGAGAGAGAGTTGAAAATAGAAAAGAAATAATAATAGGAATTGTTACCAATCCCGGAGAAAGATAGTTGCGACTGCTCTCCCATGGCGGCCAAAGAAGATATGCTGATATTGTTTTGTTTGTTTTTCTAGTTCTGCATATTTCTTTGCGTGGGGTCAGAAATGTTTTCAGTGACAATAGTAGGAGGTTTTACTATGTTTTGTTGTTTTTTGTTAATTTTGTATTAAAAAGACAAAGAAAGGGAGAAAAGATCTAGCTGTTATAGTAGTGTTCTATGTAGTCTTGTCTGTTTAAATATCTCATTAAATAACCGTAATGAACTTTCTCCATCTAATTCAGGAAAGGTGGCAATGTCTTTGTCTTTATTACAGGAAGTCTCGAGATTAAGTATATTTTGCATAAGTCAGACTGATTCTAAAATTTCATCAAGTCATTTTTTAAGATATTATAGTTTTGTTGGAGAAGGCAAGTGACGCAGGGAGAACCCGTTAGTAAAGGGTGGAGAAGGAGTTTATCTTGTTTTATTCTTTCTCTGCATTTGTTTGAGCAAAATCTTGAAGAAAAAATACAGAGGGGGAAAAAAGCATGGCAACATTTATTTGGTGTATTTCCCTTCAGTTGCTCTAATGACGCAACAAGTGGTAAGGACAAAACTGCATTAAAACTATAGTTTGTGCCACTAAGCAGAAATCACTGGCTGCCTTTATTCATCTTTTTTTTATCAAACAATCCTAAAATGTGACTCTATTGAATTTAACTATTGGGTTTGGCGATGAATGTTTCCGTAAAGATGTGATAAAGAAATATGACTCGACACAACAAAAGTTTTGTTTATATTTATCGTAGATATCTTGCAAGAGTGGTAGAAAGTCTACTGGATTAAATTTGTATCTCACATTAAAAGGGAGCAGAGTATTGATAATGACTATTATACAGTAGCACCTGTGTGCTTAGAGTTGCCGCAGTTGAAGTTTATCTTTTACTTCAAGTGAAATGCCGATTACATGAAGAGTCACGAAGTCTTGCACGTATGATTGGGCCAGAATCTAAGAACATGTAGCAAATCTTTAACCCTATTAGTATGCACCCATTATATTTAAGCTTTGCCCTGACGTTAAAGTACTTGACTGCTGCCAGGGTACTCAAAATTGTATTAGTTTCTCTCTCATTTACTCCTCGGTGAACTTTGATCTATGATTGACTGATTTCACAAATAGTAAATGACTTTTAGGTAAAACCATATTAACCATTTCTATTCCCAAGACCGTTCATTGAACCTAACAATTTTACAATTTTGTCTTTCAAAAATTATGTTAAAACTCTTATCAAAATCGAAAATTATTTTAAACTTGCTCTTGTTTAACCAATTTTTGCTATTTGGAATAGCTTTAGCTTCACAACAATTTCAAAGGGATTCTTTGCGTATGAGGCCTTACAGAAATGGTGATAAAGTTATTTTGTTACCACTAATAATCTTGTACAAATTATATTTTACCTTTCTCATGTTGTCTTTTGCCAACCATGAGAAGAGTTTACAGGTAAACCGACTTACGCTCTCGTTTTATTCCGTGGATTTTAAACTATCTTCTCCCTTCCTCTGTCTTTCCCCTTTGATATTTCAATACTTTTACCCTGTCTTTGATGCAGAAAAACCTCTATCTTCTGCTCATCATCAACAAATTTGTTTGGATTATGTAAAAGTAAATATGTTTTAATGTTGCCATCCCATAAAAACAATGTTATTCATATCAGAGATCAGAGATCAGGGTGACCAAACGCTCATAAAGAAATATGATCGTTTTGTTACGAAATTTTAATCCGAACATTGTGACATTCCTAGAATAAATTGCATAATCAGGAGTAACTTTTTTCTCTCTGAAGATAAGACGTGTAGCGAAAAGTAGATTGTATCAGACCAAAAATATTTCTACATGACAAAGAATTATCTATTAATACAAAACAACACAAAGATTTTTCGACAAATTAATCGAGAACCAAGAGTAGTGTTATAATGTTTCAAATAATTGTATAAGGGAAATTTTTCACGAATTTCCTTTTCAGCACTTATAGTTGGCTTAGAAATTCATAACCGTTTAAAAAAGTATTGCTTTAATTAATTTTTTTTAATTTCTTAGAGATAGGTTAGCTTTCAACTGTGTCTGTAAATTTAAAAAAGTAAGCCCAAATTACTGTGACTGGCAAGTTTTATAAATTATGTTTCAACTATATACCACATTCATAATTTTGGGCAAAACATTTCATTTTGGTAAGAAGGAACCACATATAATTATAATGTGTGATTATTGATTATCTCATATGCCATGGGAACTACAAGCTGTTGTTAGGTCTTATGTAACACTTCGATCAAGTCCTCTGTCAGGTAGGACAAACCAAAAATTAATGAGATGCCTATCTTATCTTACAACTATATTCGTATAGGGATTGGAACCTGTGGTGGAAAATTTCCCTACGTGTTCCAATGTTGGCGCTTTACCCAGTGACCATCGGCGATCCTATTCAAGATAGGGGAAACGATGATACAGTAGTGCTGTCCGTAACTCAACGATGGAAATATGTTGTATAAGCCGTCTAGAAGTCTTTTAGCTGTAGGGCTTATTATGATACACAGAGCTTAATAACTCGAGAAAAATATATATGAGTTATTGAGAAAATTTTAATGGGTTTTTTCAGGTGTATGCTGCCATTTGTTTGATTTATTCCGGATTGTTCGAGACAGGACTATTTATGTGTTCTATTTTGGATGTCATGGTCCGTCTTGCTGTATGTGATCATGAAAACAGGCAAGCTTCAAAGCAGCGGATTGAAATGTCAAGCGCTTAGATCACTCCGAGTGAACGCCCGTTGAGTGGATGAACTAATTACTCTATCACTTTCTCTATTTGTTTATAATAAACACTTCATTGGATTGTGGCCCCTTTGAGGCGGTTTATTTTCCACGGGCGCTGAAGTTTATACCCCACCTGTTCTACAAACTAAAATTTTCTCGATTCGCTGTTTCTTTCGTGTTTTTTTAGTCTTTTTTTTTTTTTTTTTTTTTTTTGTTAATGCACAGATTCTTTCTTGCTTCGTCTCAGAAGCCGAAAATGCATAATTACTTTATTACTTACGCTCGACACCACTTTATCATTGCGATAAAGATTTATGAGGTCGTCGCAGTTGTTTAGGACACAGGTGAACTGTGCTTCACGGTAAGAGGCAAGATTTCTTGGAGAGCGTCGCTCTGTCGCGCCAATAATAAAACAGAGCCAGGGGAGATCTATTTCAGGCACCGGCTAACTGAACGCGAGTCGAGAGAAAACTGTTCTTCATAATCTTCTTTAGTTTGGTTGTTTTTTTTCTTGTTGTTATTGCTCTTATAGTTGTTGTTGTTGTTGTTTTTGTTGTTGTTATAGTTGTTGTTGCTGTTGTTGTTGTTGTTGTTGTTGTTGTTGCTGTTGTTATGGAGGATGGTGGTATGGTGGTGATGCTTATGAGAATGGTGGTGAGAGGATAGTGGTATGGTGGTGATGCTTATGAGAATGGTGGTGAGAGGATAGTGGTATGGTGGTGATGCTTATGAGAATGGTGGTGAGAGGATAGTGGTATGGTGGTGATGTTTATGAGAATGGTGGTGAGAATGATGAAAGTGGTGGTGGTGTTTTGAAAGATCATCTCAAATTCCGGGACTACTAAATACTGAGCCAAAAATAATTGTTCAAAAATTTAACCACTTCAACTTTTATGAAGTTTTTGCTTTACATTTTTAATTTTTTTTTAAATAAATGCTTTACATTGGTTGTAGTTGCGATGATAACGGAGTAATTATTATTAATCATCTGATACGAATTATCTCTTGCGAATAAAACACACAGTGGTTGCGTTCCGGGTAGAAGATTTCAAATTAACTTAAACTATAAGCGAGCAGTTGCTGTTGAACGTTGCAGTCTCTGAAAATTTAAGTCAGAATATTATTTCATGTAAAACAAAATTGGTTACAAAATAACCGGAAGTGAAGATAGCCCGAATCTCATATATAACATCAAACAGAACGCACCGAGAGAAAACTATTTTGTTCTTCATAATCTTCGTTAGATTGTTTTTGTTCTCGCTCTTAATATGGTTGGAATTGTTGTTGCTGTTGTTGTTGCTGTCGTTGTTATTGCTGTTGTTGTTATGGAGGATATTGGTATGGTAGTGATGCTTATGAAAATGAAAAGTTACTTAGTTATATTAAAATGGCTAACACTTTGTTTTTCTCGTTAGAGTAATGTTCACTTTATTTTTTTTTTAAGCGAAAAAGTCCTGGTTACATTCTTTAACGTCCTTTAAATCTCTCCCAAAGTCTTAAACTGGGTCCATGCATTTTATCAGAAAAAAAAGTACAATCTTCGTGAGAAAATATCGGTGACTGTTCCCGTTATTCCCCTAACAGCCAAGCATTCTTCCTTATGGTGTTTATTTTATGGAGATTTGTCGTAGAGATTTCCTAAACCATCTGTTTCTTCCTTCTCGTCATATGCAAAAATCTATTTTTAGAAATGTATTTTGTCTTCGTTTAGAGCAACTCCCATCTGGCCTGTTTAGTCTCAAGCTTGCACTAGAAGGAAGGGGGTGTAATCCAACAAGCTATTTAAAGTAACATTGAAAAAGTCGGTCTTATTGTTGGGCTTCGTGGTGCATTTCCGTTTGAAAACAAAACAAATTTCATTCCTCTCTCACTTCTACCTTTACACCTTTCCATCTATCTATTTTTTTTTTTTTTTTTTTTTTTTTTGGGGGGGGGGGGGGGGGGTGTCTATAGCTCTGGGTTGTTGTTTTTTTTATGCCTCTCTCTGTCTCTGTCTCTGTCTCTCTCTCTCTCTCTCTCTCTCTCTCTCTCTCTCTCTCTCTCTCTCTCTCTCTCTCTCTCTCTCTCTCTCTCTCTCTCTCTCTCTCTCTCTCTCTCTCTCTCTCTCTCTCTCTCTCTCTTTCGTTTTCTCTATATCTCTCTTTCCCTCTCTATCTTTAATTCTTTCGCGCACCCTCTCTCTCCTTATCCCTTTCTCTATAGAATATATACCTCGCTTCTCCTTCACTCCATTCCTCTCTTTCTCTCCTTCTTTTAAAATAAATTATACCTATTTCTGGGTCAGTTTTCAATAAGGCCATCTTTTTCACTTAAAATTTTCTCAACTTGACATGATTTACAACTTTTGACATGACCTATATCGCCTTTTCATCATCTTTTTTTTTCTTTTCATTTTCGCTACAACAAGGAATAGATTATTTCTCTCATAAACAACAGAGATTCTTCAAAGACTAACTATTCATGTCTTGAAAAACTATCACAATCCATTCTGCCCATGCCCGGGGCCGATCAGCGCGATCGTCTCTGACACAAACTAATAAACCGAAACTTTAGGAAGGCGAGTGTTTTCGTTTCATCTCTCTTTCGTTCTCGGGGCTGCTCTGGGATATTACCATTGTGATGGCTGCCGAGAACCATACTGGCACCGGAGACTGCTAATTCTCACCTGATGGAGTGTTACTACTAGTGTATATTACGCGTTACGGTAGTTGCGAAACGGATGTGCCGTCGTTTATGTTAAGTTCCAGGGGTAATTTTCAGGTCACACCACACACACAAAAAAAAAAGAAAAAAAGAAAATTAAGGTTTGGCTCTGTTTCTCCCCCTAATCCTTGTACCTGTCTGAGTTTTTTTCTTGTTCCTACAAAGTAGATCAGCACGCGAAGTTTCAAGTTGGAATGAAAATCTTCAAAAATCATTTTTGGGGACACTATTCTTCAAAATGTATGTGTCAAAATCTCTTGAAAAACTAACGTATCGATCATTTTTTAGATTCGCGTTTTAGGGAAATTTATGTTTTCTCATCCCTTCACCTGGTGTTTGTACTTTTTCTAAGAGAGTTTATAAACAACCAGTTCTCGCAGGAAACACGAGTTGTAAAGCTTTTGAGATAATAATTTTATTGTACAGAATCAGGCTCAAACTTATAATAAAGGAAATCGGCTGATTCTGTATTTTCCCAATCTGTTTTTAGATGCTTTTAAACGTTTATGAGAAAGCTGTGAATTTTCGCATTTAGTTCATAAAAGTGCACTATCTTGCGGGAATTCTTAGCCGCGCAATTATTGAAATCTACATGATAATGAATGTTTTAAAAAAATCTCTGTAAACAGATTTGGATTTTACAAAATTAGTTAACTATTTTTTACTGATGAATAGGTTTCTATAGAATATGAACTAATGCTCTTGATCTGGTGTTTCTATCCTCGAACCCGAGAACTTTTTCACATGGTTGATCCTGATAATGAAATAACATCCACATACTAGATTATGAAAACGAAGACGAGAGAAACTATTGAGCCTTTTATTTATTAAATATAGCGATTTAAGATATGATGAGATATACTTTATTGTCCATAACTAGCACAATTTTGTGTATGGATATAACAAAGTTTACAAAAACAATATTTGCAAGTATGATTCAACATATTCTAATAAAGTTACAAAATAAACGATGTGGTAGACAGAAAAAAGATCATTAGAAAAGCCCAATAGCAAAAGACAAGAATGATTTTTGGTATCGCTTAAGCCTGCATATACTTTTAGTGACTTATATCGAAATCTCAGCTTAAGAATTATAAAAATGAACAGCTATTGCGGTCTCAATCCATTTACTTATACTAGTAAGCTGTATTCTCTTTTATGATTCTCTGTTTTTTAAAGAAAGACATCGAATGATATAAAATCTGTTTACAAACCTCAAAAAAGGCTAGAGCTTAATTGAACAAAGTGGAAAAATAATTATGAAATTAGGCTTTTTGGATCTTTCTTTTGAACTTAACAGTAATTCTAATCTCCTTCTTTTTTTTTCATTCTATTAAACAAAGAAAAAAAAAGTAAGAACGAGAGTTTTTAAACCAGATAACCTTTCTACAAGAAACAATGCGTGCTCTAGCTATTGTTTTGTCTGCTGTACTAACTCTATAGAGCAGAAACATGTTGTAGGATGAATAACAATAATGTTTGTAGATTCTAGTCGCATGAGAATGCTCTGTTGTAAGCATAGTCTTTTTAACTGCATTCTCAGATATTACTTCTCGTTACTTTCATCTTTATCTCTGTCGATCTCTATCTCATTCTTTCTCTCTCTATTTGTCTAATCCATCTAGCTGATTAGCTATCTTTATTCCTTCTATCTACTAATCTGTCTCTTTATTTATCTACCTGTCTTTTACTTTATGTCTCTCTCTTTTTTTCTCTCTCTTTTCCCCCATTCTTTACCTATGTTCTATTTAAGGGATATTCTTTCATTATCTATCTCTCTATATTAATACCCTTCTATTTTTTTAATTGTGTTTCTAGTGTGTCTCTACTTTTCTTCCCACTTCTCCCAATCTCACCTTTAATTTTCATTCATACTTATTCTTCCCACGTTCAGCTTGCGGATGTGAACATACAAAACAACTATTTTATTCATCGCCAATTTTGCCTCACTCAAATCTAGCACATCTCTTCGGTAGAAATCTCTTAAAAGGTTCCCTTATCCCACAAGCGTTTTCAATCACACTTGCTTCAAAAGGCTGCGCGCCAACCTGGTGACCTCAAGTTTAGATCATGAACCTAACGCCCGGAATCTGCTAGTGGTTAAGCACAGCCAGGTTGAGCATAAAATAGATCGAGATCAAGATCCAGCCTCATGTGAGTCTCAACCCACTGGTTCACTCACTCATCTACCGCCAGAAAGATTCTTTTCTCCTAAAAATCAACTTTAGCTGCTTGCGTGAGAGTGGCTCTGACTTAACGCCTCCATTAGAAAGCTGTTAAAAACTTGCCGGTTTGGCTTCTGATTTGTTGACACTCGTGTCATCACTGAGCCAAGCTAGGTGCTTTGACCTTTGGGATGAGGCCTTCGATGAGTAGCTCTGGTAGAAAAGGTGATCGCGTGGATAGACTTGAGACTTGAACGGATGTAAACAAGGGGGGGGGACTTGCTTAAGGTTAATGGATGGAAGGAGCTTAATCTTAAAGACTACTATTAAGCCAATGATTTAATCATGAAAGTATGCATTGTGCGATGATGGAATATTTCACGTATTGGTGTCAAAGAAATTTTTAATTATAGAAACAGGCAGATAGCTTGTGAGTTGTTTTTTTAATTTATCCGTTGCAAAATACATATAACGAAATCGAAAGTACTTCATATTTTTACTTTTCTTTCGCTTTGAATTATACGACATTGCAGTTTGTTCTTGTTTTGTTTTGTTTTGTTTTGTTTTGTTTTGTTTTTGTTTGCTTAGATCCTCTTACAGTCATGTCTTATGTGACGATGAATTAATTGAGCTTATTTTGTAATAGATTAACTAAAGCTGTCTAATGAATAATCTTTCCAACTAAATCATAATTGGAAAAGAAGTAAATAAGATCCTAACTGATTTTGGGTTAAACTGAAGGTGTTTGCATGAATTAAAAAAAAATAATAAAAGAAAGGCGCTGATACTGAGTATTAAATTGCGCACCGCAAAGCTAAATGATACATGTCTAGGAATAGGGAGAAAAATTGTGATGTCATTGTTGATTCTTATTATGAAAAAAATAGACATCAAGCTTCAAAATCTCTAAATCTCGGCTCAAACAGTGAGCTTTATTCGTTGTATATAACGTTCGAAAAGAGTAAGAAAGCCAGAAATGGTTATTGCTTTAGAATACTTTATGGACACTCTTGCTTGATAGGAACCAAAATCGCTATATAAAAAACAAAACAGTATGCGTTGTTAAGGGTAATTGTTGTCATGATTAAATCTCCCTATTCACGCCCTCGACAGTTGCGCCTGTTAGTGCAGGCATTTTATCTTTAGCAACATTTGTAACCGTGTCACATTCCATGTGAGCATCCGCACCATTTGTCTAGTACTGGAAATCGTTGGAGAAAAGGCTTGAAGTTGAAAGTATGTGTCTGTGTGTAGGTGTGTGTGTGAGAGAGAGAGAGAGACAGAGACAGAGAGAGAGAGTGAGAGAGAGAGAGAGGAGGAGGGGGGTGTCACATAAATAGCGAGAGCCAGTGTTCCAAGAACGTCCTAGTGTTTGGAACTTTGGGTATGCGTTGATCAAAGTTGTTGAGGAATGCGAATCATTTAGACAAAATAAACAGCAAGAAGAAGGTGGGTCCCAAATAAGTGTTAGGCAGATCCAGAATAAGTTAAGTGATGTAGAGACACTATTACTATGGCGGACTAAAACTATTCTATCGGGCTTATTTATTTTTTAGAGTGATAATGAATATGATGATGTCAGTTATGTCAGGGTTGAAGAAGATGAGTGAGAGGCAAAATTTAACAAGAGCAAAATTAAAAAAAAAAAAGATTCATCGATGAGCAAATAGGGATGGTTATTGATGTCAAGAACTTTTGGAGAAATTATTATCTTTTCTGTTATGATGATACTGTTGATAATTTGGTGTATTTTCATTGAACAATGGGTTTTTTTTTTACGTTGCATAAAATACTCCAAGAAAAATGCATTGAGGTATACAGCATCACCACCTTCCCATTTCAAGCTTAGAGGAAACAGAAAAGTCTCGCAAAACCAAGTTTTGGCCAATACTTGTATGTTAAAGAATGATATGGAATCTTAAATATTGTCAGGGCCAGAGAAAAATCATGATAAGAATCTTCAACAACAAGAACTGGTGAAATTGAACTGGCAAAGATTTATTTTTCAAGTTTTTTCAAGCGCCAGTAAGAATTTATTTTCCCTCCGCCTTAACGTGCATAAGATTTTCTACACAACAAGAGTCTTTGAGAAGAACAGGCTAGTCATAGCAATATGATACCCTGGTCTAGACGAGGGATTTGTAAGGTTAAGCCAAGTCCAGATCAACCGGAGATTCCCGGTAATGTGAGAGAAACCCTGGAGTCAGGCTGACTGAGCCAGGGGTTTGGGGTGTAACCACGCCTGATTTCTCTCTCACTCACGCTTCAGTAGCCAGGCCAGGCGAGAATGCAGGAGGCGCTCGTGTTCGTCTCCACATAGGATGAGGAAATAATGAACGTTTCGAAGATGTTGAAAACGATAACGTGCTTTCCTCATGGTGTACAGAATCTGTTAAAAATGTATTTTGCTTCAGACAATTTCAATTCTAAATTGAAGAGAACCGCCTCAGTTATTTATTTACGCTAATACGTCTTGGACTTTTGGGGCTTCATCAATCATTACATTTTATTTTTATGTCAGTTCTGTGGAGATTTAGTCATCGTGTGGCTTCAGACTAACCTTTTAAATTAAATACTATTATCATTTGAGCTTGATCTAAAGATAAAAAGGGGTGAGAAGATGGAAGCTAAATGTGCTTAAAATATTCTAAAATCTTATTTTGTTTGGATGAAAACCGAGTTACGTAACTCTAAGGAAAAATGGGAATTTTTCACAAGGTACATGGACTAAATTAGTTACATTCTTTGTCTAATGGCTAAGCTTAATGAGAAAAGTGTGTAGAAACCAAGGCAGCGTTTTGAAGATATTATGATGTGCCAGAAAGAGGCAGTCCGTTTTCTTTCCTCTTGCGTATTGTTTTCTTTGGAGCTCACTCAAGTACGTGGTTAAATGATGATCATTACTATTGAGAGATTCTTATTATCTAGTATTTATAGAGATGTTAAAAGGAGGAGAAAACAAGTCTCAGAGAAGGAAGCATAAAGTGAGGTGCATATTCAAACGACGATTTCGTTTATTTGTTTAAGTGACACTAGCGAGAAATTTTTACAGATTAAACAAATTACTCAAACATTCTCAAGTAACATTCAAAGCTCAGGGCAGAGCAGATCTAACTTGAGAGATGATATTTCACACAAAACCCAAATATCATAACAATCTTTTATACAGCAGCAAGATTTTTTGCCACTAGTGTTATGTACATTTCTGTGCGTGTATTTTAGATCAGCCCCTATGTTTGCTTTTAGGAGTAAATGGAGCGTCGCAAGCCAAAACAGCGAACGCCAAAACACACCTTGTTGAGAACAGAGGATGATGGGAGGAAAGAGGCTGGGAAGGTTATGTTGAATGTTAGCAAAGGAGAAAAAAAATGGAGTAGGGAAATAATCATTTGGTATTGGTTGATCACTCGGCTGTTGTATCAAAAGTGTTGGGTTACGGCAATAATTTGTAGAGTTGAGGGGATCGAGAAAGAGAAATAGATAGACAATGGGGTTGATTGATAAATGAACAGATACATTAGAGAGAAAGGGGGAGAGAGAGAAAAGAGAGAGAGACAGTGAGGGAGAGAGAAGGAGCGAGAGAGAGAGAGAGAGGGCAGACAGACAGACAGAGACACAGACACAGACACAGAGAGAGAGAGAGAGAGAGAGAGAGAGAGAGAGAGAGAGAGAGAGAGAGAGAGATGGGAGTGGAGGTAAAAAATGAAGAGGCAAAAGGAGAGGAGGGAGACTCTAACATTGTGGCAGATTCAGTCATGCAAACAGCTGATGCCACGCCATTCAGAAATAAACACAGAAAATAACACATGCAAGGAAAAGGGACGAAAGAGGACCAATCATACAGACAAGAAGACATAAATTCCTGAATGAATGAGACAGAGGATTCCCGCATTATCGATTAACAAAAGCTCCTACATACTTACTTATTGTTTTTCTTTCATAAAAGGATAATTCCTTTTTCATAGAAACAAGAGCGGGGAACGAGCCGCTGAAGTCACATTAACATTTTATTGATATATTACTTCGGCATTAAGGGTGCGAATAGGCGGTTCTTCGCGTCTTAAGCATCTTATTCTAGTCAGTCAGTCTAGGATTTTATGACTTTCGACTTTTCAGGGCTAGATCATTTCAAGGAGCGATGCCAGATTTTAGCGCTCTCTCTCTCTCTCTCTCTCTCTCTCTCTCTCTCTCTCTCTCTCTCTCTCTCTCTCTCTCTCTCTCTCTCTCTCTCTCTCTCTCTCTCTCTCTCTCTCTCTCTCTCTCTCTCTCTCTCTCTCTCTCTCTGCAGGCCAAATGTGTTCCGACTGCCTATGTTATTTATTTCCAACGCTACTGGTACATCACTGTATACTGCCAGAATACTACACAAATGATAATAGTCGTATGAAAACTTGATTTACTTGATGAATATGTTACCCTTCACACTTTTCTTTTATTCTTTATTGTTCCGTATACGAAGCGATAAGTTTACTAAGAAGGATCAAGTGAACCTGTCAAAAAACTAGAACCTAATATCAAATCCTTACCAAGTTGGAATCTGATGTATGTGTCTCAGATTTCACCTCAAATTCGTCACATTGTTGAACGGTCAGATGAATGTTAACTACTGCTGAGCGCAACTGTCAGGCCCCAGCCTGCCCTAACGAACAAGCGGAACTATTTTCCCCGCCCTGGGGCCCTAACTTTGACCAGGTGTTGACACCAGTCGCGGCATGCACTCACCTAGAGAAAGACAATTTTTAAAGCTCGCGAGGATGATTGGGAGTTGAGCAGCATCTGGAAGAGAAGATTATTTTTTTTTTAGGTCTTTTTTTTTTTTTGCCAATCTTTTTGTTTGCCCAGATTTATTTGTCATTTTTTTAGATTTGTATTAATTTTGTCTCACATTCCGTACGCTATCAAGATTATTTAAACGCTGGACATTACATAAAAATTTAGAAAATAAAAAAACAATTTAGCAACTAAAATGACTGTTTGATAGTCAGATACCAAAATGAACAACGTCTTGTGTAAAAAGCCCCAGTCCATCTCATTCGATTGAATGGAAAATGAAAAAGGGAAGTTTGTGATAGTTTCTTAGAGGCTGAGTCCCACCGAAAAATACTACAAATAGCATATCAAGACAGTTAAATAGGGTACACAATTAAACGTTGATATTAAATCGTATAATTTTCTAAAGTCACCGGAAAGTCGGTTATGTTAAACCCACTATGTACCAGTAAATGTTAGTCTAAACTGAATTCGAGATCTCTGTGTGTCATAATTCTATGGGTGTAAAGCAAGGTACAAAATCAATGCTTCGGAGTATCTTAAAGGGAAGTAAATCTGGTAATCTCTTTTCCCTACCTCCGATCAAAGTTTTTATCGTTACTCCTGGCTGTTGAAGATTTTAGCACCGATCCACTCCAATTCGATAAATTAACTTTCGCCTTCCGCTATTGGGAAATGGTGATTTCTTTTTCATAATTTCGCTAACAAACACCAGACACGTGGAAAGGCAAACAGAGGGAGGATAAAAACTGAAAAGATGATAAACCGAAGCAAAAACATCCACGTAAAATTTTAAAATAATTCAGTGAAGATGAACAGGGAAACACGATAGAAGAAAGACGTAAAAATATCGGTACCAAATGAAAGAAAATTCTTTTAGTCGTCGTGGGTGGATACAAAGGTCAAAGAGAGAAGAGTTGGCACACTCAGTTGTTGATTAAATAAATATCGTGTGATTGGAAACTGCAGTCATGAAAAATACTTCGACCCTTTCCAGAAATGCACGAAATATCTCCTTTTTTTCATTTTTGTTCCTCTCTGAGTCCAGCTTTCCATCTCATCTTTGCCTTACCATTCACTTTTCTCATTATCTCTTTACCTTCTTCCTTAATATCTTTTCTTCGTTCGCTAACTCTGTCTCTCTCTGTTTCACTCTCTCTATCGCTCAACTCCTCTATTTTCTTCTTCTTCTTCTTCTTCTTCTTCTTCTTCTTTTTCTTCTTCTTTTTCTTCTTCTTCTTCTTCTTCTTCTTCTTCTTCTTCTTCTTCTTCTTCTTCTTCTTCTTCTTCTTCTTCTTCTTCTTCTTCTTCTTCTTCTTCTTCTTCTTCTTCTTCTTCTTCTTCTTCTTCTTCTTCTTCTTCTTCTTCTTCTTCTTCTTCTTCTTCTTCTTCTTCTTCTTCTTCTTCTTCTTCTTCTTCTTCTTCTTCTTCTTCTTCTTGTTCTTCTTCTTGTTCTTGTTATTCTTCTCTTTCTTCTTATATTATTGTTATTATTATTATTATTATTATTATTATTATTATTATTATTATTATTATTATTATTATTATTATTATTATTATTATTATTATTATTATTAATTTCTGCCTCTCTTTTTTTTCTATCCTCGCCGATCTCTACATCTTTATTCTCTCTATCACTCAGTTGCTCAAGCCCTTTTCTATTACGTCCTATCAACCTGTCAGTCTTTTTATCTACATGTCAGATCATCTATTTTTCTGCCTATCTATCTAATAATCTATCTATTTATCTATCTATCTATCTATCTATCTATCTATCTATCTATCTATCTATCTATCTATGTGCAGCTGTATATCTGTCTATAAACTTTGTTTTGTCTTTACACCACTTTCTAAATTTAAGCCGGCCAATGACTTTTTTTACGAATGTTTTTATAGATGCTGAAAGAAAGGATAGAGATTAACCGATTTGGTAAAAATTTATCAACAAATTCTTTGAATAGCGCAGTAAGAGTCAGATACAGTCTTGGAAAGCAGTGCACCTCCAGGTATATTTACTTTGTAGACTTTTACTTGCTAGTACATAGTCTTTTAATAAGCGTCAGGAATGGTTCTTTAAATAGGTTGGTAAAGTACAGAATTAGTTGTTTTCAAGTATTTTACTCTTTTAAACTTGGAAGGCACCATGCACTTAGGTGAGACCAGGTTCTGAAAAGTGCCTCAACAGTAATCGAAGGTCAATGAAGTACAATTTATGAATCCAGGCAGGTAAACACTCTGAAATAGAATGTAGAAAATGAACACAGATCTCTCTGCTTTCTGGTGAAATACAGTAGTCTTATAGCAAAGCATTCACCCAAACATCTCCAGATTTAACAGTTCTCGTCCTTGGTTACAGCTCTAGCACTGTTTGTGAATTTGTTTAAGGCTTTAGTGTACAATACCGAATTTAAGGAACTAATCCTTGTTATTGAAATCTATATAGCAGAGGAAAAGCGTTCTGACACAAAAAAAATTAAAGCTGATGTTGAAAGAGGGCAAAGGGCGTTTAGTGAAAAATAGAGTTGTTGGAACTCATCTTAAAATATCGCTCCTGTTCATTGATCACGTCTGAAAAAGATAGATAGGATGTATAGTTATATATATATAAATATATTTATAGATATATGTGTGTGTGTGTGTTTCAAAAATCTGCAGGAATAGGTAGATTTCGATTCACCAAAGTATTAAAATTTAGATGAGCAATTGATAACTATTTTTATGAGACAAAAGTGTTAGTTTATCTTATTTCAGAGTAAAAAAATCTCTCCGATCTTTTTCTTTAATTAGTAAGCTTCGAATCCACAATGATAGGGCTCTGAAGTTTGGAGACGTTGAATAAAATAAAATTAGCTATACCGCTCAAAGTTCTAGTGTCTTGCTTTAATATCAACTTCAACCAGATGTGTTTTGATCTTTGGCTAAGGTAATATATTTTTTTTTTCATTTGGCACGACTTAAACTCATTAATTTAAGACCTTCGTGACTTTACTTACAAATTGACAGTTGTCGGTGGTTCTTACTGTATTCAATGCATTTGAATTAAGGAAGTGTTTGAATTCTTTTTCTAAAGAGAATACTTTGAAATCACTTGTCGGGCAAGAACAAGCTGCATCAAATGTCTCTTTACAAAAGCTTACGTTCATTTACTTACGTTGAGACAAAAGCATTATGTTTGCTGACAAAAGAAAATGTTTTTTATGTAATATAATCCTTTTTTAACGAGTAATAAATGGAACTAAGCATTTTTTCAGTTTGTAAAATGGTATGCTAAACTTATTCAGTCTTCAAGCTTATATATATTTTTTATCTTTGACTCTGTATTTGGAATTTCTTATAAATGTCATTTAATCTCCTTGTTTCTTAAACTTACCGCTTTGAAATGACAATACTTCAATGCAATGGGGAAAAACTAAGCAGAAAAGACAGACACATGAATGATAACTTTGAAACTGGAAGATACTTGGTACGAATGACATATGATTTACTAAAAATAAGCTCCGCATGTTTCATTTTGATCGATAGATTGGTTGATAAATTCTATCGAAGTAAGTTAGAACACAGATCTCATGCTCATGGAAAGACAAAATAAGCAAACATTTTATCAAATTTTAGATAAAAAGGAAAAGAAATATTTCGTGTTGATGCCTCGCAGTTTCCGTCCTTGAAACCAGAGTTTGGTGAAAGAAAGCAAGGCAAGCGAAAGGATTTAAAAATGGAGAAAAGACGGGAGAAAGAAATGTTGAAATTTAACCACTACACTCTTTTCTTTCGTGTTTTTTTTTTCTTTCACTACTCCAGCTCCCCACGGCTTCCAAATATCTTTGGACTTCCAAGACAAGTTTGTGATGGAGAAATCCACTGATTGTCAATACGACTATCTGGAGGTGCGTGACGGACCTTTTGCCTACTCGCCTCTTATCAATCGGTACTGCGATGCCAAGTTCCCGTCCAAAATCAAGTCGTCGTTCCGCTACCTGTGGCTCAGGTTCAAAACGGACGGGCTCCTCCAGTACGACGGATTCAAGGCTGTGTATGAGTATATCAAGGACGACAGTGAGTGTTGGACAGGTTTATTATCAAACAAAGACTGTTTACTTTTGTAATCTCCTTGAAAGATCCTTTAGCCTTTGAAAGGATCATTGTTAATTTATGTAGGTACAAACAAACAAAAAATTCATAGCTGAACATTTTTTGTATTGAAATGATATTGAGCATTTCAAAGGCTCTATGAATGGATTTGGATTTTATAAAATTAAAAAGCTTTTCATTTTCAGCGCTTGTTTGCGTATTTCTAAGTTCTTTTAATTAATGATTTGTTATTTGCGTGTGGTTTGATAATTTCACTATGTGAATAAATTCTTTTCTTAATCAGCAATATTTTTTCGTTGAATTTTACTATGATTTATACTTATTCCGCGACTGCTTATTTTAATCTTAACTTAAAGACGTTATTTGTTCATCACTTTTCTTCATCTCTTTAAAAAATCTCAGTCTTAGCTTGCGCTTCAGTTCATCATAGTTGATCCTGTGAATCATTCGAGAGGTTATAATCCTGCCTCCCTACCTTTACCTTAAATTTTGCTAATATCTTCGGATACCCAGATCATTTTATCTTCTTTTTCTTGATCATTTCGTTGTTTTTGGGTATTTTTTCTTTTTCTCCTTTCTGAGCAACTTGGCTGGAGCCATCTCAAATTCAATAAAATTGGCATCTACACTTGTTTATGAGTTGACTGTGTGATGTCTAATAACAGATCTTAAGATACTTATTAGGTTTGTATAGTATCCATTACTGTCTACTCTCTGGTGAGCTCTTGTGTTTTTGGCGGATTCACTTGATTTGTTTATGCTGGTTTCTAGTTCTTACTAATTGCGTAGTATTATGATCCCGTGATCAGTTTTTACATTTTAAATGATGTTTTACAGCCCCGCACTGAACATATCTGTGTTCATTCTGAACATCAGGGCTGAAAGATAATGCGGATTTGTTAAGGATGGAGGAACAAACCTTATATTTAGCTGTTTGTGTCTGTTTTAAAAAATGAATTAGATTTTACAGTATTATTTTATCTGACTCTCCTCAGCTCATCATGATGGTATGTTGGGGGACAAGCCACATGGTATGTGTAGTTCAGTTTTTCACTATTTGCAACAAAATAGAAAATTTAATTTCAATAAGTCTCTCTAGTCCTACGTAGCGAGCTGAGCGCCATGCTTTTGTAAGCCAATCATGGAATAACGCCTGTATTGAAGAGCTTAACCATTCAAAGACGCTGACGTTAATACCTCGGCTACTTAACTCTGGAAAAAGAATGTACTAAACGTACATCGTTTGCTTGCGTACTTTTTATTTTTGTTTGTGCCTTGTGTTTCTGTTTTTGCTTTTTTGGTTGTTGTTTTTTTTTTTGGTTTTTTTTTTTTTGTTGTTTGATTGGTTCGTTGTTGTTATTGTTGTTGCTGTTGTTGTTGTTTTTGTTTGTTTGTTTATTTGTTTTTAGTTGTTTTTTGTTTGTTTGTTTGTTGTTGCTGTTGTTGTTGTTTTTTTTTTTGTTTTTTTTTTTGTTTTTTTTGGGGGGGTTGTTTTGTTTTTTTGTTGTTGTTTTTCTTTTTATTTGGGGAGTGTTTTGTTGTTGTTGTTGTTGTTGTTTTGGTTTGTTTTGGGTTTTTTTGTTTTTTTGTTTTTTATTCCTTTATAATTCTAGTTTATATTTCAAGTAGCCTATTGAAAGCGGATATTGTCGCCGATTACAGTAAATTCTTTAGACCTGAATTCCTTGTACTGCACGTCATATTGTTTTATAGCTAACTTTGTACGGCCAATTTTTGCCTTATCTAATAGATCATTCCATCCCGTTGTCCACCTCAGATCCATCCCCTTGCCGTATTGAGCTTGGTACTGCCAACTTTTGCCTTATATAATAGACTACTCCGCCGATTTGTCTACCTCAGATCCATCGCCTTGCCGTATTGAGCTTGGTACTGCCAACTTTTGCCTTATATAATAGACTACTCCACCGATTTGTCTACCTCAGATCCATCGCCTTGCCGTATTGAGCTTGGTACTGCCAACTTTTGCCTTATATAATAGACTACTCCACCCATTTGTCTACCTCAGATCCATCGCCTTGCCGAATCCCGGTGAAGCTGTCTCCAAATAAGGCGGACGGTATCCTCTCCTCTGACCAAGTTCCGTTCGGTGATATCTCCGATCCTCGTTATCCCAAGGGTCAACCAGTGGACTGCACCTGGGAGATCTACACTGAGAGGTCGCACAAGGTCGGTGCTCGGAACACTTTTCACCCGTTGATCGGTTGTTATAAAGCTACTTACTGCATCGTTGTACAATGAATGGTTGCATCTGATTTATATTTAGGGATTTTACTTAGACATTGAAAGAAAAAAGAGTATGGGTAAAGGGGTGAGACAGTAAGATAGGAAGAGACAGGCAGGCAGACAGAGAGAAAAGTAAACAAAGCGAAAGGAAAGGAGAGTATTGGGGGTGGGAGAGGGGAAGGGGTAATCTGATAATCTGATCGGAATAAATAGGAATATGGCCTTATCGTGACGTTAATATTGTTTAGAATAGGGACGGAAATTGATGACATCGGTTCGTATCTCTCTAAATTTATTATTTCTAGACAATTTCATAATGACGACTCTACTGGATATTTGGACTTGACTTTCATTCTTCATTTGCTTATAGTACAAAACAATTTGTCTTTAGAAGTCATATTTCCTCTATTCATGCATGTAGATCAATCTTGCAGTTTAGCGGCATTTTTTATCCAAATATATAGATCAATGTTGTTGTTGATCTTTTTTCTTTATTCACGCAAGTAGATCAATCTTGTCTCGTTTCTCTATCCATGCATATACATCAATCTTGCAATTGTCTCCTTTCTTTATACATGCATATTGATCAATCAGGCAATTCTTCTCTATTCTTTATCCATGCATATAGATTAATCTGAGATCTAACAAGATCAATTTAAAAGGCCGTAAGCGCTGTGAAAACAGCAATGTGACCATCTATGAACGCACGACGCTCAAGTCCTCGGACACCAAAGAGTTCTGCAATACGAACAGACACTTGGACAGAACTTCGAAAAGCAATCGGATTTTTGTGCGCGTCTTCGGCTCAACATTGGCTGAAAAACCTAACGTCCAAATGGTCTACTCTCTGGTCAGAGAAGGTAAACTGAAAAGTATATCAATAATCAAATTGCTTGTTGTAGTTGATTTTTTGTAGTATTCCTTTTCATTCTAACAGCAAAACTGGATATTGGCAGGGAAAATTTTCTTTTTCGTGCCCCTCGACAAAGATTGGTCATGCAAAAGGCATGGTCTCATCAGCGGGAAAAACCAAGTTTTCGTGACCTCTACCTTGCTTAAAACTTGCTTCCTGTTGAGGAAATCCTATACTAGAAAATGGTTAATTATATACTTTACCAATTTGGTGCTCAGATCTAGAAGTTGCTGATGCCAGTGGTATACATTAAAAGAAAGAAAATTCAACCCAAATATAAAAAATAGTGTAATCAAATCTGCTTATTTTAGACCAGTTTAAACTGTTGGTTTAGAATTTTCCAGAGTCGATGTTGTAAAATTATGTTATTAAAGGGTGCGCAGAAGTGTGTAGGAAGTACCCAATGCAAGCTCAAAAACTCATTAGGGCTGGGTTTACATGTTATATAGAGTCGAAATGTTTATATTTTGTTCTAAATTCTAGATCTACATCGAATTTTGTTCAGAAGTGCAGCAATCCCATTAGTTGATGTATGGGCTTTGAGAATGGCATTTAAGTATGTATGCGAAGCTTTTCTGGCATTTTCAAGGAAAATACATATTTTTAGATTATTATTTGGACTGAAGTGAATGGTATTGTGTTGGGCATGAAGGGTTGCTTTGGTGGACCATTTTCATTTTAATATTTAACAGATTTGTGATATCCAGAGGAGGGTGAAAATTTGCATTTAACTGACTTCTTGTTTGAAATACTCTTTTATCCTCCATCAGCCCCTAAAACTGATTTGGGAAATATTTCATTTGAAAGGGCAGAGACTGTGACTACTCAATAGCATATGGTTTTATCTGGCCTTAATTTCGCTATAAATACACAATTCCATTTAAGCTTTGATAATAATTATAATATTATTTTAATTTTGATGAAATATCTGATCATTGGTGTCAAAAGAAAATTTTAACGTGGTTTAAAAACAGATCTTTCAATGTACGAAGCAGTTCATGCAATAGGGTCACTAATCATGACACCCTTGTATTGAATATGATGTAAAGAGAAAGGTAGATCTATTTTTACAATGAACATTGGGTCAAAAAATTGTGAGACGAATTCGTATCACATTTAAACCTGCTTTGTCTTTTTGCGCCTGTATTGTAGTTAAAAATTTTTCTTTCTTAACTTTCATCTAGCTATGAATTTTGTTTAATATCTAGTAAAATAATCTTGAAAGGACTCCCTTAAGCGGATGTATTTGTCAAATTCTTCTTTTGAAATTTTTAAGTCTCATATGGTGGTTTGCTAAACTTTTATTTCAGTTTAGCAAACTGTCGCGTGTCTGTTAATTTATACGTACTATATGGCGTGTGAAAGACTTTGTGACATCAATAATGAAGGCCTGTTTAACCCTTGTGTATAATACTGCAAAGTACCATTTGAATATCTTCATGTGTTTATTTCGAAATCAAGGTGGGCCTTGCAGTGAGGATGAGATTGCGTGTGGCAGCCACTGTTTGCCGATAAGTCTCCATTGTAACGGTATGTCCAACTGTCCAGACAGCAGTGACGAGATGAACTGTCCACCGAGTGAACCCTCGGGAGAAGAGTCCGAGCCCGAGGACTACGGCGACACTGACCAAACCAGGATAAAAGGTAACTGCAAGTTTTAAGGGGAAAAACAGCTTTTCCTACGTTACATGGGTAGATTTCGCAAACTGGATATTATTAAAATTTTGCGATATCAATCTTGGTCTCTACGCGTAGGGTTTTTTTTTTCCAGATATGGCATTGGAAACGAGACATTCATGACTTGTATAACCGGAGGTAGGGGGAGATAGAGGCACTCAGTCAAACAGAGAGAGACACTGTGGAGACCTCGTTATGTCAAACAAATAAAATTTAAATACCATTACCCCATTAAAGTGACTAGATTAGTCATAAGTGTGATCTCCGCGAACAAAGTATAAAGGCACGACATTAAGGTCTTTTGAAAATTTAGGAGTTCAGGGCATTTTCAAATCAATAAATGTGTGGATTTGTCCAAAAGTTGTTGCTTCTGTTTTTCACGCCTTACAAATTTCACGTCTTTTATCCAACAGAGCCAAACGAGTCTGGCTCTTTAATTCCAACACACCTTCTCATTCTTGGTGTGGTCGGTGGCGTTATACTGTGCGGCGTGACTATTTCCTTGTGCATCATGTGTCACCTGCGGCGGAAGGAGCGCAACAAACCGAAGAGCTCAAGCGCCCATGGAAATGGCTCCGGTGCCCCGCCAGTGCAGAGAAACGCCCTGGAGATGGCTGTTAACAACAGCAACACGACAAGCATCTCGCTCTACAAGCAGAGCAATGATGGTCGAGCTACAATGACAGGTCAGAAAATATTGTCGTTGCTCTGTTTGAGAGCGATTATTTTGTGAATCTTATCAGATAGATATGGTGGGTTCGAACGGCTCTTTAAATCTCTAGTAGACAGCCTAATTTATTCATGGTAGATTCTGTTAATAATTGGCTATAAATCTTTTCAAAAAAAGAGTTTCGTATACACATCGCGTTGGGATTTATTTGTTTCCTCATTTCTAATAATTTTACTGATATCTTTATACTCATGCACAAATCATACATTTCTTACTGATGTAGCAGAAGTCATTAAATGTCACAAAGCAAAAATCATGCTCTGTATAGAGGAGCACTTAATCCGTGTTCTTCGTTGTTCGATTTAACGTTTTTGTTCATCGATATTGTTTCATATCTATTAGGGGAGCATAAAATTGCTATTATTTCAGAGGTTTTGTTTTGTTTTGTTTTTTTTGGTTTTTTTGGTTTTTTTTTGAAGGGTTGGATTTTGTTTTTGTTTGAAATTGTGTATTAAACGGTTTTGAACTCAATTTATGGGATCAAAATGAGGTAAACTTTCTCCAGCTATGAAGAGATTACATGGAAAAAGTTTGTGGACCGTTTTGCTTTCAATTGCAGGTCTGGATCGTCCCTATTACTTCTCCAAGATGAACTCATCGTCTCCCACGAGCTCGCGCGATGTCAGTGCTCACCGCTACAGCATCACTGACCGCGGAGGTCTCTCGGACAGTGACGTCGTCCATGCCGACCCCATCATGACGGAGTCTGGAAATTACAAAAAGTACCTCGGCCTTGACCTCTCTGCCGATGACGGCACGGGCGTGCCTGGCGTGGACGACTCCATGCATCATCATCACCATCACCACCACTTCCACCCGTCCACGCCGTCCGCTCCTAGCGGCATCATGGGCATGACCACCCTCGAGTACGGGCAGCACCCGCACCACCACCGCCTGCCTGATGTTTACCCTGGCTACCCCGGCAGCGGCGGCCCTCAGTGGCACTCAGCACTGAGCGATGACAGCGGTATGTACTCTTACGGCAGCCTGACCAGACCCACCCCGTTCTTGGGGATGTCCAAGCCCTTCACCTACGGGCAGCCTGAGGGGAAATATGAGAGCAAGTACCTTAGTGCCTTGAAGGCCCTCGAGACTGAAGCAGGCAAGGAACCCCGCCAGTCGACCTAACTGATGGAACCAAATATCCTGTGCTCGCCAGTTTCGACGCTGGTTGCAGATAAAATGCGTCTTTTCCAATGGCCACAACTATCTTGTAGGAAGTCTCGGATATATCAATTTAGACCAGCACATTAATGAACTATGAACAGACCAAGAGAATGAAGGCAGTAATTCGCTAAAAATATTTAGAGGGCTGATTGGTCTCGTCGAGGGGGGGGATTTTTTTTAACTTCTTTAACGCTGGAATGAACTGTACTCTCCCTATTTAGGGATTTTACGTATTGACTTCTATAACGGAGCATTTTCTCTGATAATAGAAAGAAAGCAAAACAGATGTACTTCTCATAGTCATCTGTATTGCTTGGATACGTTTGAAAAATAAGATTCTCACATGACTTTAGGCTTGCTAGGTTTTATTTTAAAGTAAAACAAGGAATTGTAGTTTCAATAAATATTGTGCACTTATTTGAGTTCATTCAAAACATTTGAATTTCTAACGTAAATTCTTACTAGTTTTAATATTTCTGTATGGTTTATGGTTATAGGCTCTTAATATGACAGCTATCTACGTGATGCCCCATGTCACTGCCGTTCGCACTTTATGCCAGCCAAGACTTGCATCTACAATGAACAAAGAGCATTTGAACACGACATATGTGAAGGGAACACATTACTGAAATGTTCATCTCTGTGCTGTATTCACACTACATGGACCTACAGTTCATAAAGTAAATCAATTCAATTTCATATCGAGCGCAAGAGGTTTTGGATTTGAATAGAGTTAATTGCACTTTTCTCAAAGCAAATACCCGTGTCCAGTGCAAGAGGCACTTGATTCATCTGCCTCAGGCTGTATGAGTTTGTGATGGCTTCATGGTTATTATAACGCGGGATTCGAATGCATCTTAATCGCTGCCGAGTGTATGAAAAGGCGGTGCGATACGTAAACATTAAATCCAACTAATTCGATCTGTTATTTTAAAGACCATGCGAGCCGTGGTGTAGTCGAAACAAGTGAAGAGGACGAGCATTTTGATCAAGCTCACAGGTTTCTCTGAAAATAAAGACATCAGACCCGTTTAAACGTATAAGGAAACAAAGGTCCAGCATTATACAATTGTTAGTAGGGTTATCGCTTTATTGGTCGATGACATTTCTTTAGCATCATGAAATATCCTGAACTATGTGAACGAAGGTAATTACTGTCTTCATAACTCATTTTGATAATGAGTCTATACTAACTCCAATATAATACAGACAATGGCAAAATGTTTGGCCAGTGAGTTAACTGGAAACTACATGCTAATCGTGGAACAAATTATGTTGAGTTGCACTGCAGTCTTGAGATCGAACCCAACAAGTTTACATGACTTCTTGGAAGATGAAAGCTAAATCAGAGTGTGACATTCTTCGACACATCAGAGTGGTCTGTTGTGATCTATCTAGTTAAAATCTAGTTGGATTTGCCGTTTCACGAAATCATTACAGTATTATTATCTTATGGTCGCATTCTTTAATTGGTAAATTTATTGCCTGATACTTCGATTACTTTCAAACGTGTATAATCTTTGAAGATTTTTTTTTTTAATTTCTGATTTCTAGTTTTTACTTTTTCCTCCCTTCTTTTCTCCGTTAACAATGTCGGCCTTTAACTGGCAGTATCTTTATTCAATTTTTTTTTCTTTCGGACTTCAATACGATAAAAAAAATTAGGCAATTAACGTTAAACTCCGCATTTTTCTTTTTTCTTGTAAGAGGCTGCTTGTTATAAATATCAATCAAGTTGTATGGAAATTAGCTTCATTGAAATAAAACTTTTTAAACCAATTTTTTTCCCTCAGCAGAATAATATACGCTAACTTTTGTGTTTAACTATGGTGCACAATCATAAATCATTGATTTTCATTTTCTACATAATCATCCATACAAGGTCTTTATAATGAGCTTTTTAGAAAGTCTGTTGTTTGGTACCAAATAATCTTGTATGCTGTCTAAATATTCCGAAACACAAATGATGTAAATGATAATAGCAACTGGAGTCATTATTTGTAAAGAGCGAAGTATATGCTATGTATTTTATTTGAGGTTTTGGATGCTAGTGCTTATTTGCTCATTGCGATAAATAATAAATAAGAAGATAGGTCATGTTTTTACATGGCACTGCTTTAAACTGCTTCAAGAAAAAATATTTTAATAAAATTCTTTACACAATGTAAGAGATTGTTTTTTAAACATCTCGTACAAATTGTAATGTCTCATAAACAAATACTATAGTTTTCAGTGTCCGTCTTCCTATCAAAATGAATGTTGTGTGTTTTTTTATGGTATTAATTTGAATCTCTTTTTTTTTTTAATTTATTTGTAAGATCTGTTTGCGTCAGTGTTTGGGTGTCTTATTTCGACCAGAGTTTTGTGTGATATAAATAACACCACCAGGGGGCAGCAACGAAGCTAGGTAACCCAGCAGGCTTTAAAGCCCAACATTTTACATAATTATTTCCCTTCACTCATGTGCCTTTCTTGAGATGATGATAATTATTAGGGTTGTGTTCTGGGGGGTCTTTTTTTCGACATCATGGATTATTAAAATGATTGTGTACATACAAGATACGTGCAGATGAAGAAAGAGAGAACACGAGAAGAAGAAGAGGAAGAAGGAGAAGATAGATAGAGAGAGAGAGAGACAGAGACAGAGACAGAGAGAGACAGAGAGAGACACACACAGAGAGAGAGAGAGAGAGAGAGAGAGAGAGAGAGAGAGAGAGAGAGAGAGAGAGAGAGAAAATTTTATTATACCGACTTAACTTCGACGTAAGAAAATGTTGCGTATTTTTAAAGGACATAAATTATTACAAACGTTATAGAGAAAGCGATTGGAACTCTGATTTGATTCTGATACGGAAACGTCTTAAGTTCTTTTCTGAAAAATGAAAACGGCCCTTTTATTATCTGTTCCATTAAAATTTAATGGAAATAGTTCAATGCAGATTTTCTTTTATTTCTATATTTTCTCCATGATTTTTTTTTTGTTTTGGTTTGGTTTTTTGTTTGTTTGTTGTTGTTTTTTTTTTTGTTTTTTGTTTTTCAGAAATTAGGATGTGCCTCTTCATTATATGTACTTGATATTGAAGATATATATTTTATTTAAAAAAAAAATTCATGCTGCATAACCTATGTGGGAAATTGCCTCTCTTTTCACGTTCATATTATCAAAAAAATAAATGTTTGAAGCCTATGCAAACAATAAAAGACCAAAGGAGAATGTTGATAACCATGTCCGCTTGACTCAGAAGTGTAAATTGTTTTGTAAATATTTTGTAGTTGAACCATCCTGTGCCTTTGTCAACACAACAATGCCACTTTTATAAAAGTAAAGATTTATTTAAAGGAAATAATTGTTGGGTGTTTTTTCATTGCTCCTCTTCATATTCTTTTTTGCTCTTTTTCTTTTTCATTTTGATTCTAATTTTTCTTCTTCTTCTTCTTCTTCTTCTTCTTCTTCTTCTTCTTCTTCTTCTTCTTCTTCTTCTTCTTCTTCTTCTTCTTCTTCTTCTTCTTCTTCTTCTTCTTCTTCTTCTTCTTCTTCTTCTTCTTCTTCTTCTTCTTCTTCTTCTTCTTCTTCTTCTTCTTCTTCTTCTTCTTCTTCTTCTTCTTCTTCTTCTTCTTCTTCTTCTTCTTCTTCTTCTTCTTCTTCTTCTTCTTCTTCTTCTTCTTCTTCTTCTTCTTCTTCTTCTTCTTCTTCTTCTTCTTCTTCTTCTTCTTCTTCTTCTTCTTCTTCTTCTTCTTCTTCTTCTTCTTCTTCTTCTTCTTCTTCTTCTTCTTCTTCTTCTTCTTCTTCTTCTTCTTCTTCTTCTTCTTCTTCTTCTTCTTCTTCTTCTTCTTCTTCTTCTTCTTCTTCTTCTTCTTCTTCTTCTTCTTCTTCTTCTTCTTCTTCTTCTTCTTCTTCTTCTTCTTCTTCTTCTTCTTCTTCTTCTTCTTCTTCTTCTTCTTCTTCTTCTTCTTCTTCTTCTTCTTCTTCTTCTTCTTCTTCTTCTTCTTCTTCTTCTTCTTCTTCTTCTTCTTCTTCTTCTTCTTCTTCTTCTTCTTCTTCTTCTTCTTCTTCTTCTTCTTCTTCTTCTTCTTCTTCTTCTTCTTCTTCTTCTTCTTCTTCTTCTTCTTCTTCTTTGTATATTATTATTATTATTACCATTCACTTTTCTCATTATCTCTTTACCTTCTTCCTTAATAATATCTTTTCTTCGTTCGCTAACTCTGTCTCTCTCTGTTTCACTCTCTCTATCGCTCAACTCCTCTATTCTTCTTCTTCTTCTTCTTCTTCTTCTTCTTCTTCTTCTTCTTCTTCTTCTTCTTCTTCTTCTTCTTCTTCTTCTTCTTCTTCTTCTTCTTCTTCTTCTTCTTCTTCTTCTTTTTTCTAATTATTATTATTATTATTATTATTATTATTATTATTATTATTATTATTATTATTATTATTATTATTATTATTATTATTATTATTATTATTATTATTATTATTATTATTATTATTATTATTATTATTATTATTATTATTATAATCATTATTGTACTTCTCGATTTGGTTTTTTGCTTTTTTTTTTTTTTTTGTGAGTGTGTTTTGAACGATAAGTAATCTCCCTGACTTAAATTTCTCCACAAACTCACCACCCAAACCGTCACGCGTGTCCATCTTGCTTTGACCTCCAAAAGACCCTCAAAGTAAAACTCATGCGGTTGGGCCGTCAACCCTCCGCTGCTGCACTAGAAAAGTAAATTTCGTCCTTGTATTTTGTTCCCTTCAGTTCTCTTTTCAACGAAGGAAATTGAAAAAAAGTCTGAGTCTGCCTAACCAGGTTAGTAAGGAAGATGAGATAGGACTTGAACCACGCATCTGTCATCAGCGGCCGAAGCAACTGCAGAACGATAGAATGACGCATTGTCCCGCAGGATGAATAAAAAAACACCTTGGTTCATCTTTCCAGGACGTTTGGGGTTTAAATCATGTGTCGGTTGTATAAGTTCTGGATAGTATTCACGAGCCATCCCAATATTTTGCACATCTTCACGAATCGTGTTGGAGCACAGTCTGTAAATTTCACTACATTTAGAATGTCCGTTCATAGTTAGGGAGACTACTGTCTTGGTCACCCTTGTAACGAGCATCTTATGTATGTATTGTTGGCTTTCTTTTATCTTTTTAATTAAAAAGAAATTGTATTAATTACATAGCGCTGTGCTTTTTTTTTTTTTAATTATCTCTTAATTTTGTATATTTCTCACATATTTTAAAATTGATTTCTTTTCATTTTACGTTGCTTTATTCTTTTTTCTGTTTCAATTCTTACTTTCAATGAAATTTTGTATTATATATATATATATATATATGTCAAGATGCGCACATCATTTCAGGTTTGTGCTTGAAATCTGAAAAATTTAATTTCTTAATCACTGTATGATTATTGTTTGGAAAGGAACGATTGACAGAGGCTTTAGTGTCTCTATGAGAACTACATAGAGCTCGTAATATTTCTTTTATGATTTGCAAGGAAAAAAAACGGAAACCAAAGTTGAATGTATCGAATGTGCAAGTGCCTTTTACACTTTGTTAATATCCTTGCTCCAAAGAAGTCGTTATCTATTAGAAGGAGCTTTTAATAATAGCGCCAGGGCTAACTTTCGTATGTTGATATTGTTTTTGTTTTTTGTTTTTTCCTGTTACTGAGTGTTCTTATATCCGTTTTTTGTTTTGTTTTTTGTTTTTTTGGTTTGTTTTTTTTTTGTACAAAGCTTTAATACTTTTACAATCCTTTAAAAGACAGCAAACACTGGTGTATTTGACGTGTCTGATATTAAGCTAAAGTTATTGAATGTGTGTGAATGTGTGAAAGAGAGAGAGAAGAAGAGGCCGAGTGTAACAAACACAGTGAAAATTAGTGTTTCTCAAAACATGTTGAATAATTACAAAGATAATGTTAAACCAATAATTTAATGGATGTTACACCGAGAAGTATATAGACACAGTGCTTAGAGCCAAAGTGTTTTTCTCTTGTTTAGTTCGCATTAAACAAGCTAGTTATTTTTTTTTTAATTTTTGCCTGATTGTTGTTTAGATCAAGTCCTTGAAAGTTGGAGTTTGTGCAGTTCTTTGAAATACTTCTAATTTCATGGTTGCGGATGGATAAATGTATCTTCAATGAAATGAGAGCTAGATCAAGGTGATATGTGTGACTCTCCTTAAATAAATGGAAAAAAGTATGTTTCTTACTTCCTGCTTTGATTTAATCTTTTGATTCCAAATACTGTAGCCCAAACTGACGCTATAAAGGATATTCATGGAGGATAAGAGTTCTGTGGACAAAAAAATCATTGGCGTTTACTGCCGGAAGTAGTTAGAAAATACAAATAGTAGCTGCTGATGTTATTTTGAACTGCTTTCAGTCTGAATATTTGAATTATTAAAACTTTTTATTCATGCTTTTTGTGGTGCTAAATTGCCGATTATATTATCATCAAAGTTGCCTTTATTTTGGGCATTATTATAATTGTCTCTTTTCTAAAGTTAATCAAAATCCACACCGTCGCCATTTGATCAAATCCTTCATCATCATCATCATCATCATCATCATCATCATCATCATCATCATCATCATCATCATCATCATCATCATCATCATCATCATCATCATCATCATCATCGCCGTCAGTATTATAATCCTTGTTACTATCATTATTATCATTCTCATTTTCATTCATCAGTATGATCATCTCAGAACCTGTGCTCACCGTTGAAGGTGATATGGGCCAATAGATAATCCATCACCAATTCAATTATAATCTCCATGGTCTCACCATTATTATATAATCATCATTATCATCATGTGCCTATCAGCCCCATAGTCATTTGCATCATCACCGCTTCAAAGGTTTGAATGCTCTCATTTTACAATCATTTTTGTGCTGATTTGTTGTGTCGTGTTGAAGTAAAATTGCATTGTGAAAATTTAAAGAACATAACAGTTTCTCTTGTTGCTTTCTCTTTTTATTGGTAACATTGATAAATGAATAAAACTTACTAATTCATTTTGGCAGAAAGTGTCAATTAAAGTTAATCTTGTTATAATGAAATTTGTTTGTCACAGTGATAGTAAAAGACATATTTAGTGCAAATATTCTGTAGCCCATACAAAATATATATTTATATAGTATCTAACGTTGCAGCACATTAAGAGTAGCAATTATGATAATAGTAGAAAGGAGTCATACTGTCAGGAATAGTAACAGCAGTATAACTAAATTTAGGAGTAAATGTGATGGTGTACTAGAAGTAGTGCCAGTAAAAATTGATGTTGTTAGTGTTTTTGTGATAGTGAGTATGTAAGTAGAAATGGTAATAAAAGTAGTAGTGTTATTAGTACCACCAGCAGTAATAGTAGTAGTAATAGTAGTGGTAGTAGTAGTGGTAGTAGTAGTAGTAGTAGTAGTAGTAGTAGTAGTAGTAGTAGTAGTAGTAGTAGTAGTAGTAGTAGTAGTAGTAGTAGTAGTAGTAGTAGTAGTAGTAGTAGTAGTAGTAGTAGTAGTAGTAGCAGTAGCAGTAGTAGCAGTAGCAGTAGTAGTAGTAGTAGTAGTAGTAGTAGTAGTAGTAGTAGTAGTAGTAGTAGTAGTAGTAGTAGTAGTAGTAGTAGTAGTAGTAGTAGTAGTAGTAGTAGTAGTAGTAGTAGTAGTAGTAGTAGTAGTAGTAGTAGTAGTAGCAGTAGCAGTAGTAGTAGCAGTAGTAGTAGTAGTAGTAGTAGTAGTAGTAGTAGTAGTAGTAGTAGTAGTAGTAGTAGTAGTAGTAGTAGTAGTAGTAGTAGTAGTAGTAGTAGTAGTAGTAGTAGTAGTAGTAGTAGTAGTAGTAGTAGTAGTAGTAGTAGAAGAAGAAGAAGAAGTAGAAAGAGAAGATGATGATGATGACCATGATGAAGAAGAAGAGATCGAGAAATGAGAGAAAGAGAGGTAGAAAGGTGGGAAAGGATGTTGATCAGTGGCAGTCTAAAGCAATACTCTGCCGCACAAAAAAAATAACAATGGAATACAGCATAATGAAATCAGTAAAAATTCTTTTTACCCCTAACTTAATGTGACTTTATTTCTCGATCTGCAAATTTTTACAGCTCAGTTCAATTAAAGGCATTTGATTTTGCGGGAATATTAACTAATTGCTTCGATTTAAATGGTTGAGAAGAGTAATTTAATATATTGCAAAGAGAAATGGACTTTTTGTAAACTCATAACGGAAAAAACCGACACCTTATTTCAAAAAGGACATGTAAGAAACACATGAGGAAAATTATACCTGCGTTTGAGTCGGGTATAATTAACTTTACCCAGCTAAAAGACGTTTTAAGTAAATTGATAAAGGTTTCTACATGAAGCACGTTTAAATGTCAATGGTTTAAAGCTGGCTCCTCGGTATTAAGTAAGATTATTTTCTTAAAAGGAGAGTGAAAATGCCGTGCTTTGATCAGGCATCCAGAAATTCCAATAGTATAAAAATCTTTTCAAACGCTCAAAATGTATTTTAAGAAAAAAATAATACAACTTCAATCAGTGCATCTTATGCGGAAATTGTTATCAGCGTTTAGAAACATTTATAAGTTGTTGCTTGATTATCAAATTTACTCTCGAGAAGAGAGTATTATGCCACAGCACAACCACGGTAAAGAACGATATATATGTTTAGAATATTTTTAACACATTATCTTCCTATATTTTATTTTCAACGATGTAAGTATCCAGTTTATCTTTCAATCTATCTTTTGAAAAAAAGTTCCTTGCAGGGCAATTTTACAAATAGGTTTATATCAAAGGAATGCAGATGAATTTTACAAATAACCGTATATTCTGTAACGTATCCTGTAAAAGCATTTGAAACCGCCACAAGCAGTGACAATTGAAAGGATAAAACAGTGTATTTAAGGCCTTTAATTCGTTTATTCTGTACAGAAAAGGGTTGAGTATCACATGCCTTTGCAGTCGTGGGGTTTTATCTCAATTTCAGAGGTCTCTTCTAAAATCTTGAAATCTTTGTCGTTTCCGTGAACGATACACGAGTAAATTCCGAACGTTTCCTCCACAGCCAGGGGCCATTGAATCTCCAGGTACGCTTGCTCTACGTTGTCAATATGTCCATCGGCTGTAATGCTTTTATCGAAAGATTTCAAACCTGACAAGTATTCGATTTGGGCCACGTCAACCCAACCCCCTTGCGGATGTTCTTTGGAGATGAGAATAAAATCCAAGAATAGGAAAGGGTGGTCTGAGTTGGGAACTATAGCACATTTCAGCGACACGTTCTGCGTCTTTTCCTTCACTAGATCGACCGGTCTGTAGTTAACCCGGAAGGGGAATCTTTGGAAATTCTTGTGCGCTGCGGCGTCGTCTGCGTGCGTGACCAGTTTTGACCAAAACGTCAAGGTCAGTGCGACCAAGTACAGATAGCCCGGCATCTGGGAGAATAAGGACAAAAAATTTAACTAATTTTAGGCGACAGGCTTTGTACGACTAAAATGGCACGAAAATCTGCAGCATATGAGTAAACTGGGCGAAACGAAGGGAAAATTATATAAAAATGGGATTTTTTTTTAAACGATGATAATACGCATGAAGCAATTCTTTTCTTTCGATCGTGACGGAAAATGTAAAGAGCCGCTTGCGCCATAATAGTATGTGCAATAGCATTTTGAAATCAAATCCCCACTCCACATGAGAAAATCTAATAAGTAAAATATTCATCATCTAAGACAAGAGCCCAAGTGATGTAATGTACGTAACACATTTAAATTTATGAACAAACTTGAGAGACAGATATTTATTTGTGTGATTTTCGTCGATAAGTCTATTAAGACTTCAATAAAAAAAAAATTAAAAACTTATTGCAAAACGACGTTTTCTTGCGGCGTGTATTCTTGGTAGGTGAGATAAAGTTTTTATTCATCAGAAACCTTACATTTGATTATAACCGGTGAAAGCACGTACTTTTCTTTACATCAGTGAAAATTCAAAAAAATGCAAATTCATGTTTTTGAACAGGAAGAGGTTTATTTGGAACATTCCGTGCGCGATTCAGTTTAAATTACAGCCGCAGAATTGCTCAATACAAATGGGTTGCTATTTGTTTAAACAATCTAGGCTTACCTGTAAGGTGATGATTATTTATGATTTAGCTTACAGTAAAATCCTATTCTATACAATCTTTTCAATGTTCAATGTGCACCTCTCGACACTTATTGCAGGATTTTACAGTTCTTTAATGAGTGTTTAGCAGATTAGAATCAGCTCTTTCCCAGTCCATGGCCGCCACTTTAAGCTATCTTGTATCAAAGTTGTTGGATTGCTTTGTTGTTTTTTAATTGAGGTTTCTAATATTTAGAAAATTATTTCATTCTTAAAAAAATCATTGTACCTAAAATTAGTACTTTTTCCGCATATACTATTGCAAGTCAAGGTACCATAATTTGAGACCTTTATCATCGTAAGTTGGACTTAAAATAAAACTGTAAAAATCCCCAGTTTTCTGCCAGGGTCCACCAAGATACAATAACTGCTACAAAAACGAAATTGACTATTTTGAGCAACATGAAAACATTATGCAATTACTAGAAAGCTTGGTCATAGACGGGAAGATCTTGGGATTTTCGAAAATATGTACTGACAGAAACAGCTCTAGTTAGATTAAAAAAATGAAATAAGAAATTATCAGCCAATAAGGCCAGGGGCAAGACAGGGCTATGACTTAACTTCAGATCTTTTCTCATTATACAGTGAACATATCATGCCATCAATTAAAGGTAAAATAGGATTACAAGTAGGCGGCTATATCATTAATAACATCCGGTACGCTGATGACACTGTCCTCATGGCAAAAAAACTGAGAATGATTTACAGATGCTACTGAATACAAATGTGAAAAAAAAACGAGAAAATAAGACTCACCTGAAACGATAAGAAAACCGAGACAATGGTGGTATCCAGGAGAAAAATTATCCCTTCGAGCAATTTGAAAGTTGCGACAGGCAGAAAAAATCAAATTTTTAGGGGACGATGATTACAGAAAATGGAAAATGTAAATCAGAAATAAAGACAAGGATAGGACAAGCCAAACAGACCTTTCAGAAAATAAAACATTCTGAATCTTAACACTAACCCTTTATGTGAGACAATGAGAGCTCTGGTGTTATGTACATCTAGTCCTTATGTACGGCAGCGAGACTTGGACATTAAGCAAATAGCAAGTGAGATGTGGTTTATTCGGAGAATGCTCAAAGTCTCATGGACGGCAAATAAGACAAACGAAAGTGTATTGAAAGAGGCAGACACAGAATTAAATGTCCTCGATAGAACCAGGACACAACAAGCAAAGTTTGTTGGCCCGGTGTCCTGCGCAAACATAGTTTGGAACACATTCTTATAACTGGAAAGATGGACGGATATAGAGCTAGAGGTGGACAGAGAGGAAAGAAATACGTACTACAGTTTCAGAATGGAATTCAGAATATCGGATTCATGAATAAGTTTATCATCACATGCTGTCTTCAATCCATGTATTGGTGCAGCTCATTTTGGATTTCCACCACAATATTTTGATGAATTTTTTTTACAATAGCTATTCGCACATTCGTGCAATCTCTTTATTTCCATCGATAAAGTATATCTAAAGACATTATGGCGTTGAATCTGCATGTATAACAGGACGACTGTTTCAAATCTTAAAATCAATATTCCTTCCTATGAGAACATCTGTAGAGACTTGTATTTAACTACAAAAGAAGCTGTCAGGATCCAGGAATCGAATTCAATGGAGAGACCAAGAATCGGCTTCAAGAGATCGATGAACTGAGAGAAGGTTGCAGAAATAATAAGCATGTTAATCCGTTCTGGTTTTTATCCTTCTCGAGAAAAAAAGAGTGCCAAGACCAGTGATAAGCTTTAGTAAATTGACGAACTTATGAAGGTTGCATGAAAAAATAGCATTCGACTTTGATTTGCTTTGTTGGTTTTCTGTTGTTGTTGTTTTTTTTTTATTGGAGACCACTTTTCATCACATTAGGTTGCTTATTACATTGTATCTGTAGTAGATACATCAGCGACACATGTGGTTTAGGTGAAGAGATAAACTCATACACTGGCCTTTTGGAAGCCAGTAACAGTGATCCACCATCCAAAAATAAAAGTATGCAATTTTGATACTTGGTTCAGAGACAGCTGCAGTTTCATCTGCTATGATCAAAGAAGAGAATATCTACTCCATTTTTTTTATCCCTGAAGCAGCGATAAGGGGAAAATGGTGTATCCTGATTGAACATGAAGTTCCATAAAGGAATTCAAAAATATCTCAGCTTGTAGGGAATCTCACTTGGCCTTTTTTCATGTCCCTTCGAACTTTCACCGATACATGTCAGAGCTGGTCACTCTATGTCAGATTCTGATGACTTACCTCTCGTAGAAATACGATAGAAAACCTTTTTGACTATCTAGCCTTTCTGGGATTAGTGCAACTCGGACTGAGCAGGACAAATAAAAACCCAGACTACGTCCTCGAGGATAAACAAGTATCCAAAAAGGAGGGAGAATAGACAAGAGAAAAGGACATAAAAAGAGCGCAACGCGCGCTTAAAGTACTCCTTCATGTGGATGACGTGCGCCTCATAGCTCATACTGATGTTTCTGATAGTGAACTCCAACTGTTAAATAAAGAGCCACCTTTTTCTCATACTGTAACATTGATCTCGTTGTGGCGAAACTTGTGGACATTCACCTGAGCAGCCTATTCTAACAGCTTGAGTATACGGGCAAAAGAACAAGATAACAGTAACATGATCGCAGACACCAGTGTTATTGTTTCATTTGAGCCGTTCCAAGAAGTGAGAACCAGAAAAGGTAGTCGAAATACAAGCAACTGGAAAGACATAAGGCGTAAAAAAGCGCTAAACAAAGGAGAAGGATTTGCAAGCAGAAAGGTAAAGTTGTGAGCAAGGATATATTGGAGGCAGGTTGTAAAACAGCGTGTAGAATGTGTTGTTTTTAGAGATTTAACACTGAGACAAAAGAATAAATGTACAATTGCCATAACATTACTGCCAAAGACAAGGCACAGGTAACAAGATACTAAGACAAAAAGGATTTGGCTGCGGTTTGGAGGGAGACGGGAGAAAAGATTCCTATTTTTAACACTCTCTTTCTTCATACTTTGTGAATAACTGACTATCTGTATTGACTGCATTTCCATAAATCGCGAAGCGGGCAGTCATGTTGTGTTTGATATGAGACAGTTACCACAGTAAAATAAGAGGAGTAATGAGGGAGGAGAATGATATTATTAGAGTACACATTAGGTCCTTTCCGACGGTAGAAAGTCATTATTACCGAAAAGATAGCCATGATACTGGGCAGTTTATTTGAACTTGGCCACGATGTACAGACTGTCTTGAGACAATGAGATATGGGACAGCAGACAATATTGCCTCCGATTCCTTTTGTGAAATGTTCAAAACTGAATTTAATATTGGTTTTCACAATATATGGATATATGTGCCTTCTGTGCTTCATGTGAAAATATGACTTCAGACTTAGAGAAGGAGATGTGAGGAGACCAGGAGGAAGATCAGCATTGCAGCAGAGTGAGAGCGCAAAAGAAAAGGGCAAAAGACAAAAGAAGATTGTCGGATAAACAAAAATTTGTTTTGAAGTTTTTATGCAACCTCATTTGAATTTTTCTGTATCATTTTACAAAAGAAACTTACATACCTTCAGTCTATCTCTTTGCGATCTTGGAAATAGTCAATAGCTATGTAATACCGACTAAAAGGAAGAAGGAAAATCCAATTAGATTGTATAGTGTGTTTTCGATTTCTCAAAAGTTTCTCGTCAAAGAGGCATTTGACAATGTTTAATTCATTTTCTGATTCTTGCGGTGGCCGAAATCGTAACAGATGCTTTGTCACTACATTTATGTTGCGGTATGATTGACTTTACGCAATTAAAGCACATTTTTTTTTCATTCAGGTTTATACGAGTACTAGCATAAATAAAATGCTATACCACTGTTATAGAAAAAGCATGCATGCATTATTTCAAACATTTAGACAACTCTATATTGGGATGCCATAATCAGCGCTCATGAACACTCAAAACCAGGATACATTGTCAGGGAACTTGAAGAGCATTGCTTCTTTGATTTTAAGCAAACTGTTAGTCATTTGAAAAAAAATTAAACCTAGACAATTACCTACAAAAAGTACGATGGTTAAATACAAAGACAATGAAACTTGCAAAAGAAAAATGTACAGAGTATCGCAAAATCAATTTAGCTCTAAAAATAAGAAGAACACAACAAAGTGTTGCTATTGCTAATATCAAACCCAATGCTCTCAATCACTAAAGGCCCAGGAACCAGTAAAGATAAATAATGACTTCCAATCTCTTTGCAATGCCCAAATTATTCATCAATCACTCTTTTGAAGATAAATATGCCGTAATTGTCAGACAATACATACAGATTGATCGTTTGACTTTCTAAACTCTTACTCTAAATTTTCTACCTATGTCAATTACCTTTGAAGTAAAGTTCTTGTATCTTAAATTTACAAAACCGCCAAAAGAGGCTCACTAATTATTAATCTGATTTTTATCTTGTGCATATTTTTGTAGATTTTTTTCTAGCGGAGTGTGTGAAAAAAGGCGTATTCATCATTCTGTTTACTTAAGCTACATTTCGTCTGAAGAAAGTGTTTGCAGATTTGCTCTGCAATCAGGTAGCCTATGGGGGTGAATATTTTATGTAAAATTACATGTAATTGTTTGATATGCATGGTTTTACATTCCTGTACAAAGTGTTTGTGTGATATCTATACTTTTTAATTTATCTCGATTTGCTCGTGGGCTGGTTGTTGATGTTCCTTATAGTTTATTTATAATATCTTTGGATTCAAATACATAAAAAATACCATCATTTGTTCTGAATATAACTTTGTTGTATATTATTTTTTATCTACAAGTAGTTTTTGACAAATATAGATTACTGCATTTTTGAATAAAAGATTTTAAAATTTGCATTTGTGTACAATTTCACGCGAAAACTCAAACGCACCATAGTTTACGTGTTGGCCTGTGACAGGCGGAAAAATGTTGTCAGCCGAGATACTTTACTTTACATGAGTAGTTTCCACTCGGAAAAATAAGATAACTTTGAGAATTAAGTAAATAAGAAATAATTGTATTAATTTATACCCGTGCTTTAAGCATAAATACTTGTGAATATCAGAGGTATATCATCACAACCAAACAAACCATACATTTTTGTGTCTACAGTAAAGT